>BGNK01000065.1:26514-111397 GCA_003297005.1 Symbiodinium sp. clade A Y106
CTCTTACCTCTTACCTCTTACCTCTTACTCTTACTCTTACTCTGCAAGGATGCGGACGCGCTAAACATCAAGCGAATCACTATGGATCTGTCTAGAGATTTTCCAGAGGATGAGTCTAGAAGCAAACAGTGCCAACAACTACATGTCGTACACTTGTGTAGAAGCAGACACAGCAGCAAGTTCAGATGTCAGAGTCGTTCAAGCAAGTCTGCAACTCCGACACGAAACTCTGCATCCCATGCCCACATCGTCAATCCCAAATACACTCCCAAAGCTTGACATCCTAGCCTCAGACACCAAGCTGTTCAACCAGACAACCTGCAACACGAGTCGTGTTGCCTCACCGAAATAGCAGCGTTCGAGCGCAGTTGTAGAGGCCCCCCCTATAGTCTCTTTCGCTGCTATGCTCTGTATGGTTGCCGATTGCCAGCAGACCGCCGGGAGCAATCCCCTCAGGGCCGCTGGCAAAGCAGCCGGCGTGCAGCTGGGCTGATGGAGGGCCGGGACCGTGCTCCTGTGCCTTGCACATGTGGATGTACGCAGACGCACTGTATCATTGTAGGGCTTGTCCGTGGGAATGTTGGCAGGTTGACAACCTCAACAATCCTCAACACAAAAAAAGCAAGTTGCGGCGTTTACCGCGATTATTGCCGCCAACGCCGTCGAAGTGTCAGTTTCCGCGCTGTGGAGTGTGGTCGCTGAGTAATTAGCACCGTTTAACAGCGAAGTGTCTGCCAACCCTTTCAAAACCTTTCACCACGACTAAACTCCCCCACCATTCGCGCAGGAAGAAAAAGTGCTATGTGTGCGATACACATCGCTCGTCCGCATCGCGCAAGGCGAGGCCTATTTCGACATGTGCTCAAGGTTTGTAACAGTTGCCTCGTGTGCTTGGGTCTGACAGCATGCACGTTTCAGCCAGCACTGCGCNTACACATCGCTCGTCCGCATCGCGCAAGGCGAGGCCTATTTCGACATGTGCTCAAGGTTTGTAACAGTTGCCTCGTGTGCTTGGGTCTGACAGCATGCACGTTTCAGCCAGCACTGCGCTTGCACAGACGTGCAACGGGAGCCGAACCCCCAAGCTACCCATGAGCATCTCCACTGCAGCATAGCCAGAGGCCAATACGCCGGCGACAGCTCTCACTGCAGANACCCATGAGCATCTCCACTGCAGCATAGCCAGAGGCCAATACGCCGGCGACAGCTCTCACTGCAGAGGAGGCCACTTGACACGTGGACCCCAGCAGCGTTAGGAGTAAGATGAACTGCTCTGCAGAATCTTGGGAGTGTGGTCTCAGCCACGCATGGAGAGAACAGGCCCGCGAGACTCTGCGCGGTTTTCTGGAGAACCTGCAGAGTCCATTGCCCAGCAATGCCCGCATTTACTACAACCAGCTAGTAGTAGTAGTAGTAGTAACTACGTAGCATGTTTTGCGCTCCCATCGTACTGTTTACAAGATAAAGCCAGAAACACTAGTTGTGGACAGCGACCACATTGAGCTCTGAGATGCAGTTTTAATTGCATGATGGCAATTGTAGCGTGCAGCAGCAGTTTTAGAGCCGTGACAGCCCGGGTTCGCGATTGTTATCTTTTACTTGATTATTTTTTTGATCCCTCCTTTTTATTTTTTGATCCTTTTCTATTTTTTGATCCGGCAGCCTGCCATTACCAGTGCCATTACCATTGCCATAAACAAGTACCATTACCATTACTATCACTATTACTATTACGGTTACTATGGCCAGTGCTCTTGCTATTACCATTACCATTACCATTATCATCACCATTGCCATTACCATGACCATGACCATTCCCATTCCTATTACTATTACGATTACTATTGCATGTGCTATTACTATTACCATTACCATTACAATTACGATTACTATTGCTGATACTGTTACTAGTCTTAATAAGTATTGTAACTGTTCGGGGCCTGAAGCACCAAACCCCCCAAGGGCCCAGCCCTTTGCTTTCCAAGCGGCTTAGTGTCTGAAGCGCCGTGCCTGTCCCTAAACCCTAAACCCTAGTAGGCGTTTGGAGTTTCGGACTGAGAGGTTCAAGGCTTGGTTAGGCTTGGTGTTTTTTGAGGGTTTTAGGGTTTAGGGGTTTAGGGGCGTAGAGGGTTAAGGGTTTAGGGGTTTAGGGGTTTAGGGGTGTAGAGGGTTAGGGTTTGCTCAGGGTCGTTTATAGGGTTTGGCGATGTTTAGCGTGCCGAGCTACGTGTGTAATGTTTGGGTTTCGAGGTTAATCCGGGACGTTGTGCAGGTGATCAAGGATGTTGCCAAGTGCGCAACCGGAAAGTGCAAGGTGAAGAAGTGCAAGAAGAAGGCGCGTGGCCCGTCTGCGGGGCTTTCGCTCAATAGGATCTCCCGCAAATCATTCCGCAGCCATCTCCGGCAACCAAGAATCAACAGATCATTGCGTCTGTGAAGGGCNGGCCCGTCTGCGGGGCTTTCGCTCAATAGGATCTCCCGCAAATCATTCCGCAGCCATCTCCGGCAACCAAGAATCAACAGATCATTGCGTCTGTGAAGGGCGTGGGTCTGATTTTGCAGTTAATGTACGGCCCTTAATAGTTAGAATAGGGGTTCGGGGGGCTCCTCATTACAATTATGGTATAATGTACCCTGCAATCCCTATGCTAACTATTCAGGCCGCTACATTGCGTGGTTTCTGATGTCCTAAACTCTGAACTTAACCCTAAACCCTAAACCACTAAACCCCTAAAACCCCTAAACCCTACCCCTAAACCCTAAACCCCTAAACCCTTTTTGGCCTTAGCAGTAGGCGAGTTAGGGCCGAAGGCTCTCCAGTGCGAAGCACCGAAGAGTTGCTTCAAAGCGATCCCCTTCATGGACGCTCGGCTGAGGGTTCAGGGTTTAATGGTTTAGGGTTTAGGGTAGGGTTTAGGGTAAAGGGTAAAGGCTTTTAGGGTTTAGAGGGGTTCGGGTTTTGTTGAAGCTTTTCCCTGACCTCTTACAATGCATCCCACCATTCGTGTGTTTTCCTGGTGAGGGAGCTGAAACCGTGCCAGGATTCAGAGAACAGCCAATTAAGGACTGCTTGGACAACCTTGCAANAGCTGAAACCGTGCCAGGATTCAGAGAACAGCCAATTAAGGACTGCTTGGACAACCTTGCAAAGGACAAGGGCGGCGACGTAAAGGCAGCCATCAATGTCCTGAAGAGTACAGGAGAGATCGGGTAATACAGGGGCCTTCATAATTACCTGTACTATTTTGGGGGGGTTCCTTATTATAGTTAGAGTATACTGTATTATACCCCAAACCCTATTCTAACTATTCTGGCCCCTCTAGTACAGGAGAGACCGGGTACAAGGGGATGAAGAACGTGGTGCTGAAGGGGATCCCGAGTGTTAGCAAACAGCTGGGTAAGGGCTTAGCCGACCTGATGCCGAAGGAAGTGGAGAAGATGTTCACAAAGCAGGGTTGGGACAACCTTTTGGACAGCTTTTTGGGGGCAGCCCAGGACATGGCTTACACAGTCTATGACGGCCTCACCACCGTCGGAGATGTGTTGGACAGCTTCCTTGACAAGGTTGCGAACGGTCCCATCACCCTGCCTCGAAACGCCGAGGATGGGGGCTGGTGCGTGTTCAAGTGGGACTTCACCATGTTCTGGTTCACGGACTGTGGCTACTTCGGCGCCGTGGACACACTCTGGTGGCACGTGGCGCAAGCTTACAACCCCAAGATGTGGCACAAGTTTGACGACGACTACAAGAAGATGGGGGAAGCGCTGGCACATTGCGCCACCCTTACGACAAAGATCGACATCGATAAGGGGCAATCCATCCAGATCGCAACTCCCTTTATGAGCCTTCAGAAGATGGACTTTTGCTTGCCTAAGACAGTGGTCTCAGGAGTGGAGGTCATTGCAAATGCCCTGGTCCTGGCCTACAAAGCCGCAGGCAAGGCCCTAGATCCAATTCAGAAGGCGCTCGATGATCTCGCTGACTACGTGAAGCTAGGCTCTTGCTAAGGAATTTACTTTAAGCTACCGTAATACGGATCTATAGTAAATTGTGTGGTTTCCTGAGAGTAGTAACTGAACTTACGGTCATCATTATAGGGATCTATAGTAAATAACATGGTTTCTTTATTAAACTTACATCAAATCCCTTAGCAAGAACCCAGGAAGAGGCTCATCTCCGACAACTCCCTCCTCTTCCAGGAGACCTTCAGCCTCCTCCAGACCGACTCCAAAGAAGGAGGCCTCCAGGGGCTGCGCAGGAGCTTCATGTGNCGACAACTCCCTCCTCTTCCAGGAGACCTTCAGCCTCCTCCAGACCGACTCCAAAGAAGGAGGCCTCCAGGGGCTGCGCAGGAGCTTCATGTGCAGCAAGAAGAAGCTCTACTGTCCTTAAGAATAACATTTATGTTTTTGTTCATTATAGCAGGAAGAAGCTCTACTGTCCTTAGGAAGTATTTTGGATTTCTACTCATTTTATACCCAAGGGGTTGTCATAAACATTATGTTTAGATATGGACCCAAGGGGCTACCTAAGCCCTACACCCTAAACCCCAAGCCAGGCAGGGAAACTCAAACAAGGTTTCCCTACCACCTTGGTACTTAGCGACTCGGAAGATGACTCCCAGTTGGCACCCAGACCTGCTCCAGCTACCATGTTAGACGTTGAGGAAGCAGAGGTGATAAGGGAGAGCGCTGACTCATATGATTCAGTTACAGCACCCACCTTACCATGGCCTGACTCTAGAGCGAGTGGTGGGTGATTGACGAACTTCAGTTCTATACTGATGTGTCTTTCCCAAAGATGAAGGCCATGGTAGAGTGAAATTCGTGCAAGACCCCCTGCAAGAGCATGTTTAATTAGTATTTTCATTGCTGGATCATAAACATTACAGCGCTAAAGCCCTGGTAAATCACGGTTTATGCTGCCCTTCCCTCTTCGGGTAGTCTACTCTTCCCATCACTCAGGCCTCCTTCGGTCTGTTTGTAAGTCTCATCCTGTTGTCCTAACCGAGGTAGTGCCTCTACCCTTAAAGTCCTCACTTTAGTATGTTTTATCCTTTTCCCCTTCGGTTTTCTAGCCTACAGCCTTGGGGGTCTGGATACACTCGATGGTAATTTACTTGGATTAGTTTCGGTTGGTTTATAGTGCCCCAAACCACGAACCCGCGACAGCGCAGCCATGGAAGTGTCCAGTCTGTCACTGAGAGTGTGGACGANTAGTTTCGGTTGGTTTATAGTGCCCCAAACCACGAACCCGCGACAGCGCAGCCATGGAAGTGTCCAGTCTGTCACTGAGAGTGTGGACGACCCACTGAGTGGTGCTGAGGGGGGACGACCGACAAATGCTTGGCCAATGAGCTCCGCGAATATGCAGACTGCATGCACAACAGAATTTGGTAAGTCTGGGATCCTGCATGCCATGGTGANCCCACTGAGTGGTGCTGAGGGGGGACGACCGACAAATGCTTGGCCAATGAGCTCCGCGAATATGCAGACTGCATGCACAACAGAATTTGGTAAGTCTGGGATCCTGCATGCCATGGTGAATTCAAATTTGAGTGCCACATCAACATGGACGACGGGAAATGATGCTGTTGTGATGGTATTAGCGCCTATGAGGCGGCTCTACCTATATACAGGTGTCAGGGACCCAACCATGGGCANCAGATGGCGACAGTGGCAAAGGTGGGATATGAAAGTTTGAGCGCTGACATGGCTGCTTACTGAGTACCCTGCTGGGATGCAGAGCCACACAAACAATTCACACTCACTGCTGTAATTCTCACTGGTCCGAACTGGCCTGAGCATCTATGTTCCTTTTACAGACGGCTTTTGGAAGCAGAGCCACACAAAGAATTCGCATTCACTGTTGTGACCCTGCGTGGCCCGAGTTGGATTGAACATACATGTGCTTTGACAGACGGCTTGTTCTGCCACTGGAAACCTACGAGCAGTACTGAGCTATTTGAGCTTTGAGGCAGAAACATCGCAGTTTCAATTCGTAATGTAATTGCACATTGCACGCAAAGCTGTTCTTGCTGAGTCATATTAGTATGGTCAATTTTGATGTTGTTTTGAGTAAATGTGCAGGTGCATGTGCATGAGTGCATGTGGCTCCAAATAGTCTATGGTACGTGGTTTTACTCTGCACTGAGTTGTGGTACAGTAATCGTGGTATAATACACACGAAGACATGTCAACACGACATGTCTATGTTAGTCTTTACGTGTAAGCCTATCGTGAGGATGGGCACATCATTGTCGTGAAGATGACATCATGCATTGTTTGAATTAGAGTTGAAGCTGAGATATGAACTTGTGGGTGATACTTTTGCACTACGTTGTGAAGTCATCTGTCCATGGACTGCCTAGTGTCCTACTGGTCCTTTGTGCTTCAGCTTGGAGTAGGACACTAGGCGGGACGTGTCCTCACCACTACAGTTATTTTATCTGTTTGATAGATCTCTTGTTGCTTCGCAGTCGTGACATGCTCCCTACTAGTGTAGTTTCACTCTTTAGACCTCGAACCACATGCCCCGCCTGGATTGTCCGAGTGTGAGCGCCGAAACCCTCGTAAAGCCCCTCCCCACCCAGAACCCCAAATTGCCTCCAACTCCAAGCCCCCAGATTCTAAGCATGACCTTCTGCGAGGCGTGTTTTCGGCGAAAGTACCTTTGCCCCGACCGAGCTTCAGAGGCTTTCCTCCAGCAGTAATAGTAGCAGCAGTAACAATAATACGACCAATCATGACAGTATGTGAATAGTATGATAATGTGCAAGCCGTGTAGAGCTGTGTACGGCTGGGTTCTGCTAGAAAGTGTGCTTGTTCTGCGCCATGCATGATGCAGTTTGATTATGATCTTTCGTTCTCGACCTTTTCGAACGTTTTGGGTTTCGGTACTATTCAGCCAGTTTTCGCTTAAAGGGTTACCGTTTGCTCTTTTCTACGGCTTGCCGGGGTTGTCCGAGCATGGTCCAACGAGCGATCACGGTCAAAAGTCCACACTTGGTTTCGGGTGGGAGGATGCTTTCCACTGGCAGCAAGACACCTGCAAAGCAATGGCAACCCTACCGGTATCTCAAAGATGGCAGAAGGAACATGATGTTTTTCTTTTTCGCCGAGCATGACCTCCCCCCAAAAGCATGCCAAACCAGAAACATACCGAGATCAGAATGCGGAGGCGTCGAAACATGTGGCAAGTACAGTCTAATTCGGACGTTTGGGTGGCCCCCTGCGGTCCGAAACGCTAGCGAAAAGTGCGACACATACCTGCATCTCACTTGTTACATGTTTGACTCCTCGCCCAGCACATGCCACCCGAGCACAGAGGTTTCTGATTCCCCGCCCCTGCTACAGGGTTGGTCATGCCATCATGAAACCCAAGCTAGCGGCATGTGTCAGAGCATCCTATTCGTCATCTTCGTCGTGCACAGGAAGTCATGCTTCCCGCATGCTTGCTAGATGCCGCCTTTCCTTACACATTGCATTTAAAGTCTTTCCGTTCGAGGGCTGCAGACTTGGCGACAACGAAGGCTTAGTCGATGTGCAGGCCTTGTAGCAAGTCACCAGTACTTCAGGTAGAGGAATGCTGTCGAAGCGCTTCTGGGGATGTGGATCCTGCCACGAGGCTGCAGGCATTTGGCTTCACAGAGGAGGAGATCATCAGGCCCAACAAGAGGGCTTGGCCTTAAGGATGTAGGCTTCAGAAGACGTCAGAACGTCAAGGCAGACTTTCAAGATCAGGGCGCAGCTACATGAGACAGAAGCCACGATGTTTGGGCACGGCTGTCGAAGGACGTGAATCCAAGTGAGTCTGGAGCAAGTGTGGCCTTTAGCCTCGCCCCGGACCTTGCTGCCACTTTCATACTGCACTCCACGTACGTACGTCCCAATAAACTGCTGCATGAGCCGTATATAGGCTTGTAGCACGCACTTTTGATTACAAGCTGCGAAGCTTGAGCTGGAGAGTGCTGGAAGTAGCTCTTGAAGTTAAGGGCTTTGGGTATTAGTCAGCATTAGGTGTTCGGTATGGTCTTTTCGCACGTGCTGCAGTTTGTGGCTGCCTTAGGAGTTATGGGAGATGTCGCAACAGGCGACTATGCGACGGCATGGGCTTTGACGACGACGAGTTGCGAAGGCGTTGGCAAACATCGGGTTTCTGACTTTGGGCAATCGGTTTCTTATGCATGAGTTAAGGGTTTGAGGCCAGTCATTGCTGAATCGGCACATTTGGCTGAGTTCGTGCCGACTGCAGCTTTGAAAGTTCAGGATCCGAGCTGGCAACCTTCAGGATTCGCATGCCACTTTAACTCCTCATTCCGATCAGCCTTCTAGATCGCGAGGCCATTCAGCAAGCTCTAAATCTCAAGACTCTCAAAGAGTCTTTTTGCAATCGGCTGCCCAGTCTCCGCGTCATTGAACTATCGAGGTTTCCATGGGCCTCCTCAATCTGGGGAAATGTCTGTCTTCTACACGGAACGGAGGTTGTAAATCCGGCCTCGGATCTTGCCACAAGGTACTAGTGAAGCCTTTCAGCCTCGGCTGTTGGGGGATTTGGGTTTACTGTACCTAGACCAGTGAGAGTACAAAGACGTGATGAAAGCCTACGCAGCTTCCAGCGTCAAGGCTCGAGCAAGAAATTGCAGCTCGTAACCCCAGGGGCAGATGGGGTCTTGATCTCGGAACTCGACACTGCGCGATAGTCATGAACATTCGAACAAGTTCCTTTGCTACTGTAGCTGGCTGAAATCGCACATAGTCATAGTCCTGGAGTGCTGGAGTGTGCGGCTCGTGCTGAGAAGCCAGGCTCCTGCCCACGAGTATCCCCGTACTCAAAGCCAGAGACCGGACCTTGACAGGCTGGAGTTGGCTGGCTTCTCTCTGGCGAAGCTCACGCGGCAGGGATCTCGGGCAAGGAAAGCGTGAGGAGCCACTTCGAGGCTTTGAGCTCGGCTTAAGAGGAATCTATGGATGGGACATGGCTATGGCGGCTACGGCTCGAGCTTTTACCAGTTTTGTGTGCCCTTAGTCCACTTGCCACAGCACCATGGCGGAGCCAGCACAGAAGAAGGCTCGCACTGCGCGCACCTTCCTTTTCTCTTCCGAGTCGGTGAACGAAGGTCACCCGGACAAGATCTGCGACCAGGTCTCAGATGCCGTCCTCGATGCATGTCTGAAGGTGGACCCCAAGAGCAAGGTGGCCTGTGAGACCGCCACCAAGGACAACATGGTGATGGTGGCCGGTGAGATTCTTGGTTCTGGAGTACCATACTTTAGTCCGTTTTTTTTCGGTACCTTGTCCTTATAAAGGACGCAAAATGAAACAACAGTGTTCAAAGCCCAGGATTACCACCGGAGCCAAGCTCGACTACGATAAGGTGGTGCGTGGAGTAGTGGCGCAGATCGGCTTCGACAGCTTCGTAGATGATCTGTCCAGTGTGGACAGCAAAGGCTTGAGCCACAAGACCTGCGAGGTCTTGGTGCGCATCAACAAGCAGAGCCCGGACATTGCCGGTGGAGTGCACGTTGGCAAAGACGAGATGGACGTGGGCGCCGGAGACCAAGGCATCATGTTCGGGTATGCCAGCGACGAGACTTCGGATTGCATGCCTTTGACGCACAGTATGGCCACCCGGCTCGGCAAGACCCTGACAGAAGTGCGCAAGAGCGGCGAGTGCTGGTGGCTGCGACCCGACGGCAAGACGCAGGTGACGATCGAGTATATGCAGCATCCGGATGGGTCTGTTGAGCCGAAGAAGATCCACACTGTGGTGATCTCTACGCAGCATGCGGAGCCGTCCAAGGCCAAGCGAACTCAGGAGTGTGCCGGCTACACCGGTGCTGAGATGGTTGCACCAAGCATGGAGCAGATGAACAAGGAGATCGAGGAGAAGGTTATCAAGCGAACTCTTCAGCAGATCAAGCTGAAGAGCGGCCAGCCTGCCATCAGCCTCTATGGCAGTCACACACACCTGCACATCAACCCCTCCGGCAAGTTCATCATCGGCGGTCCTCAGGGCGACGCAGGTCTCACCGGACGGAAGATCATCATTGACACCTATGGCGGCTGGGGAGCCCATGGCGGTGGTGCCTTCTCTGGCAAGGACCCCACCAAGGTGGACCGCTCAGCTGCCTACATCTGCCGTCAGATGGCCAAGTCCGTGGTCAACAGCGGCTTGAGCGCGCGTTGCTTGGTGCAGCTGTCGTACGCCATCGGCGTCGCCAAGCCCCTGTCCCTGTTTGTCGAGACTTATGGCAGCGAGAAGGGCAGCCTGAACGTGGACGACATCACCAAGGTAGGGGTTCCAGAAAGGCCATCATAATAAGCGATCTATATGAGATATCCGATATCCCTATCCTAAAGTTTACTTGTGCGCTTTTGGGGGGAGCCCTACAAGGTGCTGAAGATCGAATTCGACTGCCGGCCTGGTGCCATCGCTCAGTCCCTGGCTTTGCGTGAGCCGAAATACCAGGAGACGGCGGCTTACTGCCACTTCGGCCGTGAGCCGGTCACCAAGGATGGCATCAAGTTCTTCGAGTGGGAGAACCCCAAGGACCTGTCTAAGTACAAGGCCATGAGCACGGCTCAGGTGGATGCTGCGCTGAAGGGCAGCACGTACCTCACGAAGTGGGTGGACTAAGTGCATGAGGTGACCCAGAAACCTGGATTGCCTTGATTTGCCGGACCCAGACAGCGTGCGATGCCTCGGATCCGCCAGCCTTGCGCCGGCGCGTTAGGCAGAGCGAGCCGATCTGGACGGCCAATCCTGCAAACGAGCCTGAACGCCGAAAACAAGAAATTCTGTAACGTGTCCTTAGTGGTTTGATTTGACTGTTGTTTCGTTTCTTGGCATGGCGGCCTTGTCGGTCACAGAGGGGTAGCTTCAAGCCTTCACTGGCCAAAAATGCTTGCCCGTCGGTGCGGACCCCGAGAAGGTTCGAGACTTTCTTCTTTCTAGATGTTGCCACTGGCCCTGCGAAGCATCGATCCGACACGGGTTCTCACAAATGTGCTTCGAAGATTGGCTATTAGTATTTCGTTAGTTAGTTGTTATTATTACTATACTGATATGGCCTACTGGGAAAACTCCGATGGGAGGGCGTGTTTGTATGACATCTTGGAATCTTGGCATCAGGCTGAGCTGAGCCGACCGGAATTTCGTTTGATTGCAGTGCCCGTGATGCAAAGCCTCTCTCGTCGAGACGTCGTGCGCAAGAATAGATATCCAGCAATCTACTCTTGGCGACTATCATAGGTTGCGGTGAGTGTTGCTTCTGCGAACTCAGAACTGACCCTTGATGCTTGAAGGCACCTGGAAATTGCTACAAGTGAAAAAATGGCTTGATGGAAATCCCAGTTTGGGCTATAGTAAGCTCGAAGATCCCGAAGAGTTGTGAGAGGTTAAACAGTACAAATGATATTAAAGCTGTGCGGAAGTTTAGGGTTCAGATGCTCGAGCCGAGATGTGGCACTCGTTCTTGCCCTCTCTACCTTGTGCCTGGCGGCGGGCACCCACGAACATCGAAAATCAGAAAATCAGCAGCCTCATGTGCTCTTCATCGTGGCAGATGACCACGGTTGGGGCAACTTGTGCGTCCATCGCCGGGATGCTGGAGATTCCTTGGAGGAGCTCCAGGGAAAGTTGGAGCACCGCTCTCGACAGGCTCATCGACGAAGGAATCTTGTTGGACCGCTACTACGCCATGCATGTTTGCTCCCCCAGCCGTTCCTCCTTGCAGTCGGGCCGCCTCCCGGTGCACGCACGTGAGCCAGGCCTTGAACGACAATGACCTGACGTTAGTGAAGCGGCTATGCAGGGATCCCGCGGAATATGACGTGCATCGCTGAAATAGTTACTCGCGGCTGGCTACCGCACCCACATGGTCGGGAAGTGGGATGTCGGCAGTGCGACGCCGCAGCACTCACCGAAAGGGCGGGGATATGAGACTTGGTACATCTTAGTACGGCTTCTACGGCCATTCCAACGATTATTGGCACGCGACAACCCCGATGACTTCAGGGTTCGGATCTGTTGACGTGTGCTTGAACCAGACGACAGACTTGTCCATGCACAAGTCGAGCTGCTGCGGTCCCGTTCTCGACGATGTCTCCTTGTCAGCGGTGTGCGAAAGCGACGATGATAAGAAATCTGAACCGTCATGTTACGAGGAGCATCGTTTCAAGGAGAAGGTGCTGGAGATTATCCGGTTCCATGACACAGAAAAGCCCTTGTTCCTTTTGTATGCCTTCCATTTGCTTCATCTTCCTTTGCAAGTGCCGCAGATGTGGCTGCGACGTATCGACGACCTTATTAAAGCGGCAGGTGGCCATCCGATTGATTCCCAGAATCGACGACTGCATGCTGCCATGACTCTTTACATGGATGCTGCAATAGACGAAGCAGTCGAAGCCTTAAAAAAAAAAGAGCATGTATGACAGCACGTTGATCATCTTCGTTTCCGACAACGGCGGTCCAATCTATGAGCCCGGTGGGTGCCTCAAACCATCCTCTGCGAGGAGGAAAAGAAACCCTTTTTGAAGGAGGTTTCCGAACGAATGCATTTGTCTCAGGCGGCTTCGTGCGAGAATCTCGACGTGGCACGAAGTTTGAAGGCGTCATCAGCATTGCGAACTGGTACGGGACGCTTACAGAGCTTGCCGGCGGGGACATTGAGGATCAACAAGCCGAGGCGGCCAACAGGTGGCTGCAAAAGGGCCTCCCCCTGCTGTTTCCTGTGGACAGCGTGCCGCAGTGGCAAAACATCCTCCACAACCGCAACGGCAGAGCTGATCCTCTGCATCTGGCCGCGGAAGCCCTGCTGATGTGGCCATACAAATTGCTTACTGGCAAAAGCAAGTTTGGTGGGTTGACAGGGCCCGTCTATCCGAACTGCTCCACTGTGCAAAGCGTTCGAAGTCAACAGGGGCCACTGGCCATGCCGATGCATTCAGGTTCTGCTACTTATTTGCCCGAGTTCTCCGACGAGAGCAAGGAGTTGCAATCCTGGACTGTCGATTGCGGTGAGGGTTGCCTTTTCAATGTGAGGGATGATCCGACGGAGCACGTGGATTTGGCCAAAGATCCAGACTACAAATCCGCCTTTCGAGAAATGCAGGAGACGCTGCAGCTCATGAACAAGAACATCTTCCATCCCGAACGTGGATCGCCGACGGTGGAAGCTTGTATCGTGGCCATCGAGCACGGGCGAACTTTCGGCCCCTTCTTAGACGTCGGGGAGTTCTACAGCCCTACACCTGCAAGGAGCCCAGATCAGCAAGCGGAAGATGCAGTACTGAGTTCCACAGGGCGCATCATGAACATGGACAACAACAAGCTACGGTTTGTCGAGGAGCTGATTGAGGAGGCGAAGCACAGTCCGCATGTGTATGACAAGTGCATGGTGCCGATGTTTCGGGATGTAGACCAGGAGCATCCAGTAGCTTAGTGGGCTTAATGTATGACCGTCGCATACCATCACCTCGCCAGAACGGTAGGGCGCTTATGATGCTTCTGTTCGTTGGGATAGGACGCGTGATTCGCTAGGCAGAAAATCTTACTACTTTTTTTCCTGTGGATTTGCATGCTGTTACAGAAGCTTCCCATAGGTGTTGCATGCTCCCGGCACACACTAGGCCACCTGCAGTTGGATGATTTTACTCTGCCGCATGCATGTCGCACGTTATTCAGTCGTCTCGCCCTAGGTGGCAAGATGTGGCAACGTATTGCGCGAGTGTAAATCCGTGGCACCAGTCCCTCGTGACTGTGTGTCCTTTCTTCCAAAGGCCTGCAGGGGCCCTCGTCAGCTTTCGGCTGTTCTTTCGGAATCCTGCAATGCGGGCTCGTCCTAGCTAGGTGGGAGGCCAAAAAGGCACCTGGAACTCATTGCCTAGACAGTCCCCAAGAGGCCCTTAGAACCCACTGCGATCTGAGGCGGGTCTTCGGAACCAGTAATCCCACAAAGGAGGAGGAACAGCAGTCGAGGTGCGGCTTCAGGAAAGGGTTTGGGACTTTCGGGGGGTTGGGGCGGTGTTCCTGGACCGGGCACAACTGTTGGGCAAGGATGCCTTACATAGGGTTCCCGTCTTCCGAGGCATGAAAGCAGCTGGGCACGGTGATTCAGATATGGGGTTTCGGACTTGGGCTTCCGAACTTCTTAAGTCTTAGTCATGAACCCTTCGCCGCCTCAACACGAGATGTAGAACTAGCGAGTCTCCCAGATCAGACCCAAAGCGGACATCTGCATTTTTTTCGGGCATTGCCTTGCCAATCCTTCAAAATTCAAGATTCCACATGGTTTGTTGATCAGGATCGGGCTTGGAGAGTGTCTTGTCGCATGATTCTGCGTATAAATTATAAATGCACACCGAAGAGCTGAAGGCACAGCGCGAGCCTACTTCTAGAGCGCCCACCATGAACCCGGAAGCCCTGGCAGGGCCATCCGAAGTGCTTCTGGTGTTTTCGAAGAAGGTTCGCGCAGGCTGGCGGAAACGGTTTGGGGTTTGGCGCAGGGGCTTGCTTGCATCTCTAAAAATTTGAGAACATGTAGCTCAGCCCTGAAATTCTACAGAGCTGGGCGCTGCAACCTGCAGCGCCGGACTCAGGCCGGACTCGAGAACTGCTCACCGGGCAGAACTCATGGGTTCGTCTGTTTCAGGGTGCCGGGTTTTGAATTCGATCGTCCATGCATGGTGTGGTTTGTTTTCTGTTCTGTCAGCAACACTAATTACACCAGAAGATTCTTTGTTATTCCGTATTATCAAGGCCAAAGCAGAACGCACATTAGAGCGCAGCATGCAACAAGGATTCGGGTTGGGGCACCAGAACCCCAACTGCCACTCCCGAGCTTGTTGTTGGCTAACTTTATACTTTACTTTTTCCCGGTATTCTGAAGTCAGTGCGGATGCTTCATCCCGTTTGCACCGCGACTTCTAGTTTTCACACAGACCCATCGGGGTTGTGCTCGGCTTTGGTACTAAACTCTCAGCAGAGCAATGTGCAGGCTCGGCGAATCTCAGATCAAGAAGGCTTTGCGAAGGCTCCGGCAGATGCTTCGCTAGCTCCTCTTGTTTGTGCTTTCGTGCAGAGATGGGGCAGCAGCGTATCATCTTTGAGTAAGCCGATTCCAGTGCTGCCCTGACCCCGCATCATTGTTTGTGCACTGATCCTGGCTTAGTTTTAGTCCTAGCCCTGCTTCCTCTTTAGGCCTTGTTTCGTGCTCGGAGCTTCATGTTGCGCTTCAGAATCATGCTCATGCTTCCTTTTGCTTGCCGAGTCTTGTTCTCCCTGTGATGCCATGTGCTACGGTACCGCCCGGTACTCACTTCTGCCACACAACATCCGACGCATGGCCGACGGCGAGCTGCAGAAGGTCAAGGCAACTGTGGTCATACCTGGTGCCGGGACGGAGAATCGAACTGTGAATCCGACTCCGATGCCCACATGTGTCGAAGGTAAGGCAGCGTGAAGCCTCGTGCTGCCTCGGCCGCTGAAAGACGTGCGCAGTACCACGGATGAGTTCGACCCATTCTCCATGTGTCCGGATGGTGCCTTTTGCAATGCGGAGTGTCATCGACTGACAACCGCTGGATATCTTTAGCCTCTTTCTCGCTCCATACTCCGACGGGAGTCTCGCTTGTAACTTTGGTGGCCCAGTTCAATTAGGTGTAGTATTGTCAGAGTATTTTCCAAGCTAGTCTAAGCTGCAAGGTGGGGCTGTGGCTTGTCATCCCAGCTTGCTACTGGCATGTACTCGCGAAACGAACCGAGAGACCTCGACTGGTTGTGTCCGAGTTGCGAGAGCGTAAACCGGCCGGGACTCTAATATAGGGGCCTAAATGATTACCGATACTATTTTGGTGGCTCCTTATTACAATTATGGTACAAATATACCCCAAAACGCAATTCTAATTATTTAGGCTCTTATATTAAGCCTGAACTGCTTTTTTGTTTTCGACTTGCTGGCCTACCTTGCCGCTCACAGCCACAGCTGTGCTGTATCACAAGAGTCGTGGTGCCACGTGTACCGAGCTGCTTTTTGCTGGTGTACCTCGGGTATTTGTTGCTGGCTCTTCACAGACTTCACTCAAACCTACAGCCTTGACCAGGCATTGACCGCCTTGCCTGCCTTGCGCCGGCAGGAGAGTTAAAAGCGCAAGCTGCACAAGGAACTTATGATGCTCAACTTCTTTTGCCAGCATCATCAAACATTCCAAGGGTAATTAGTCAGAAGCAGCCATGACCGCTAGAATCGCTAGACTCCAGCTGCAGTACCTACCAAAACAAACATGCAACAGTAATAGACACATGAACCCGAACGGCAGTAGCATTCGCTTCACTCGTCCCGTGTTGCTTTTCTTGATGGTGTTATCGAGCTGGTGCAGAGGTTGAGGTTGTGGTTGTTGCCCCCGTTGTTGTGTTGGTGACTGTCAAGAAGAAAGCAGCAGCTCCGATCGCTAGGCTCTCCTCCGATGCCCATCTCCTCAGTGAGGACGACCACACGAGGTCCGCACGATCCGTTTTCAGTTTTAGGGGCCGAGTCCCGAAACTTGGTTTCCACATGTGACTGCTTTCTTCATCGGCCTTCCTGTCCTGACATGAGCTCAGGGTTGGTGTGGCAGGCGCAGCTGTAGAGCCCTGCTTCAAATCAAGGGGTTCGGCCCACGGTAGCGTATAAACTTTCCAGGCTGCAGGGTCGGGGAATTGCGACACCGTCGCGGCTTCGGATTGGGGTGTGGCTATTCCGGGTAGCCCAGACCATACCCTGGATACTTGAAGTTCGGACTTATGAAAAATCCATTTCGTAATGTGAGCCCTGAGGCAAAGACCCGATGTTGCAACCGAGGGCTGCAAATTCTCTGTGTCAAACCGAAATCGAGTGCTGATCCCCAGAAGGTGCTACCTCCCTCCCTCCCTGCGTGCCTCTACAGAACCCCTGCAGAATGCTTTGTTTCCGACTGAGGCTCGCAGATGTCGGGCTGCCTGTGCAAGAGATCCGGAGGCGGTCGGCAATATCATATCGGCATCATGCGAGTGGATGCACTGGGCGCAGGATTTTCTTGCTTGGCAGGTAGAGTGTCCTGATCGCAGTCCGCTGTACTCATGTTGGAAGCTCCTTCAAATATCATCTAAACTTGGCCGTGACAGAATAGATGCAAGATTGAAGGAGGACTTAAGAAGTGTCGTGCCTGACACTTGACGCTGAGTAGTTCCATGACGGCTCGGGCGTTTCGATCCACGTTGGGTTCTTCGAACCATGGAAAGTCCTCAGCATGCTGGGGGTCGAAGGGGCAGAAGAAAGCACACTAGCCACTAGACGCTGCACACTCCCTGCACCCTGTCGCAATTTTTCGCTCACCTTTGCGCTTGAAAAGAGTGCCACCCTTGAAGAGTCCCAATGCCATCGAACTCAAGTGCTCGGATGCCGAAGCAAAAATCAAACATACCCGTAAGCCTTACTTACCCCTGCCGGATGAATAGCTCTTTCTGTCTATTTCTATCTACTGTGAATGGCTACAAGGACGGTGATTCGCTATATTTAGTCGGTTCCCTGTCATGCGCCTCGTAAAGAGAGATGGAATTCTCATTCTGTTTATTATTACTAATTGATTAACGACTACGTCTACATCCGATGTTCTTCCGGGGTGTTCCGTGAATAAGACGTCTTTCAGCATAACTCCGGCCTCAGGCGGCTCTCCACTGGCGAGGGTTTCTCAGAGATGGAGATCCTGACGCCCCTCTGCGGGACGTGGTTTCGGGTTTTGGGTTTCGAGTGGTACTTAGGTGCATTGCACCGGGTTGGGGCGAGCCCATGTTCCAGTAGCATCTTGCCCAGATGATCGTCAGCTTCAGCACATCCTCGTCGGACTGCCTTGCTACTGTATGAAAGAACGACGGTTCAGCTCTCCCCCTTGGAGTTGAGCTGCTACAAAAGAGCTCCTGCAAGCATCCGGATCCCCAAGCCACGAAGCAAAATCTCCACAAGCTACAGGTTGAACTCAGCTGCCCTCTCCCAATCTCTCAACAGGCGCAGAGTTGCGGAAGTTTCGGATTCTAGTTGATTGCTCGTGAAGCCAGCTCATGGGTCGAAGCATCAGATGGATGATTCTTTGTAATTGAACTTGCTTTCCGTGTATTGGGGTCTCCTCGGGCGGTGGATAACGAACAGGCTTCCTTTCGTCGCTTCGGGCAGCCTCACCTGTGTGCTGAAGAGTTTTCGGACTCCTCCAATGTCACAGGGCTGAATGGAAATCCTGAGGGCGTCGCACCCCAATCCGAGCGCGTGTCTACAAACAGGTACTCGGTGGTGAGGTTCGTGGGTGGATTCGGGCTGTGATGTTAAAACCCCGGTGAGCTCCCTGAGCCAAAATTGCTTCGCCCGCTGGATTGCACGTGGGGCCTTGTGCTGCAAAGGACGAGCGCTATGTATAAGAAGTGCTTCAAGCCTGAACTCCACCGCCTCCCCGTCCCACGCCCTAAACCGGCAAACCTGAAGCCCAAAATCTCGTCAGGCTAGCACCCAGCATCAGCGAGATGGATGAGCAAGATCGAGAAAGGCTCCTCCTAGTTTTGTTTCAATCCGGTTGCCTTCCTGAGATGTGGGAATAAATCCTGCAAGCCGTACAGCTAGACAACCTTCGACATGGAGACAAATGCTTTGCGGTCATAGTCATGGTATGATGTGCCCCGAAAGCAGTTGTCCAAGCCTTAATTTGTCATTTCTCTGCAGACTCGGCATTCCTTCCCACATTTCGTTCAAAGCATGGTGCGTAGCCAGCTCGACCCAACGAAGTATGCATGCCCCCCTGGCCGCACCCTGACCCGAAATTTGGGTCTGCTGTGAGTGCAACTCACTGGTAAGATTGTATCAGATAATACTTTGCCCTAACTTGCCGTGTCAATTATTTTGCTATGTTATATTGTTGTAGTCGAACCCGGTATAACATCAAATGTGATTCAAGTGAGATGTTTGTAGTATTGTACAGGTGGTGGATAGATGGATAGATTGATAGACATGACCGTTTTCTGGTATTAGTGACCCCAACTTTGGCAGTTCAAAGCGATGGCTTTGTCGAGGTGTGTAGGTTTAGAGGCCGAACATGCATGCCTGTAACTTGATGATGTTGAGAGAAGAGCTTGCCCTCCAATGAGTAGGTCTTCCACACGAAAGCACTGTGAGTGTGCAAGATAAGCAACAATGATTCAGTAGAAACAGGCTGGAGACTTGTGGCATCCCCGTGGAAGAGATCAAGAGGCCCCTGCTGGGTTTTTAAGATTTCGCAGGGTTGAGGGGGTGTTGAATCTAGGGACCTTAATTATAGGGTTTATACAAAGTTTAGTCAGGGTTTATAGAAAGTAAAGTTTAGGGCCCACCGTTAACCATCTTCAGGAATTCAGAGTCGCGCTCGCAACAGTCACTCTGGCTACCGCAGCAGGTGAAGTACCTCTAAGTGGTGTTCGTCAGCAATTACAGAACTTATAGTTGTTGTTGGTCTCTCTCCCTGAACGAACGTGCTCATGCATACTCCACCATCACCATTGACAAGGAAGCTCTTGTTTCGATTCGGGTACTCGGGCAGAATCTCTAATTGTTTAAAGCTGGGTGCTCCTGGACGAGAAGCACGGATTCAAAGACTTCATTGGAGTGAGTGCTCGAGGTCCTGATTCAGAGTCAAGCCTGTTTGGCAGACGTGGCCGTCGTTCCCGAGAGCGTGTCGGGCGGCATGAACTTTGCTTCCCCAGACCAAGGCTTTTGTGCAAGGGTGCTCGATGGCAGCAGCTTTGACATCCCAGCGTCCCCAATTTGAAACGAGGCGTGTTAATTTCGGGCTTCACGGTCTTTGGCATCCTAGACACCTGAAGCGCCAGATTCACCCACATTGTTGCTTCACTTCCTAAATCCCTTGCCTGAACCCTGGTGCTGGATCAGACCCCACCGAAGCTGGTTCTTCTCCGAGTTTGTCCAGAGACAGGATAGAGAGGTTGCCGTTCGCGGTCTCTCAGCGAGTTTTTCATCTTGGCTTCTGCCCCACCTTGTTCGGGTCCCCCAAGGCCCTAACGTCCTAAGTCGTAAGGTCCTACCTTTCAGACTGCAGCACTTTCACAACATCGTGCAGGCGAACACTGTGTGGAGAGGACTTCACCTTGGAGGAGATTGACAGGCTCGGTTGACTGCAACGCTGCAGCTAGACCCTCAACCCTCAACCGTTTAGCGACGTCACGCACCAAAACCCACAGTGCTTCTGCTTTTGGTATTCGAATAGATGAAGCCCCTCGAAGCCGAAGGAAGCGAAGCCTCAGCGAGTTGCTGGCAGGATTCACGCGAACGGCTTCTCCATCGACGCGCTTCAGAGGCCATCACCAGTTCCCTCGGAGGCCGTGCAAAAGAGCCCGTTTCTCCAGGTCCGTCATGGCAGAAGAGCACGACGATTCCGACGACGAGGATCTGGGGCAAGTGCTTTTCACGAAGCTTGGAGGAAGCATCACGGATCATTTTACTGCCCGAGCCGCAGGAAAGCCTTGCACAAACCGCTCGGACCTGTCATCCGTAGTATTGGCCAACATGGGCAGACTTGCTTTCCGGGCTCAGATGACGGATTGGACCAAAGGAAAAGACAATACATTAAAGGGCTTCTAGACCTTGTTCTAGGGTAAAGTAAGTGAAGTCGGAGAAGGCTTCTCGAAGTCCTCCGCAGCCAAGGAAAGCCAAGGCTGTCGCGAAAACGGTTCAGATCTCGATGCCCTTTGCTGATGAGCTGGCGAGGCGGGAAGCGTGCGTTTAGGGTCTAGAGCCAGAGTCTAGGGTCTCGAAGAACCTCCAAACGCGACGCGTGAGTGTTCTTCGGAGGCTGCTCCAAGAACGATATGTCAGTCGTGGGCCCCAGGCACATGTTGACGCAGCTGGGGATGCTGTTTTGCATTGGCAGGCAAAAATTGGGCTTGCCAATATGTTTGAGCTTCTGAAATGTGCAGTACGGGTGGTGTATTTAGCGGTCCTGTTTTTTAAGGATCCGACTATTTGGGTATTATATCATGGTTCTGCGCCGAAGCTTCATGCCAGGACATGAGGTCTATCAGCTGGTATAGCATTCAAACGCCTCACCCGGTCCATCAGGCTCTTGGAGCTCAAGCCACACCACCACCCCCTCAAGTTGGTTTGTAAGCCTTTACTACTAAGGGCCTTTACATAAATGACTTTCCAGCCCAAATTGAGGTCATGAGAAGTCGCAAACAAACGCCATGTGCGGGCCTCGGCCAAGGAATGACTTCGGGTTGCTGGAAGTGGGGGAAGTTTCAGATGAGGGTTTCTACCATTTGCTTACGGGCCTCCCAAAAAATAAAAAATAATAATCCGTTTTGGGTGCCCTTAAGCAAATGGTAGGTTTAGGGCTCAGGGAGGGGCCCGGGCGCAGGAAAATGGAAATGCTAGGATGGCCACTTACTTCGGGATGCTTTATCAATGAGGGGTCCACATTGCACCATCCACCAGACCACAGGTCCAACTCTTTGGTTTAGGGTTTAGGGTTTAGGGTTAGTCCTCAGTCAGGTTTCACCGGAAAAGGCATTCCTAGACCTCTATAAGCCCGTGGGCTGCCTGAAAATGACACCTGTTGAGGCAGACCCAAGTTCTCGACGAGCTCCGTACCGCTGCAAGTGTGCAACTTACAATTCCCAGGGCTTCCGCAAGGATTCGGAGGCTTCTTGGAGCGTGGCGTAGAGATGATTTTGAGAGTTAGGGATTGGGGCAGTCCCTTCGCGGTCGAAAGTTTCGGCCTAGAGGGGCTTCCGGCGTAGACGAGTTAGGCTTTGGTGCTGCCGTGCTGTCAACAACCTTTGCCCTACGGCCGTTTCTGCGGCTCTGTTTGATCGAGGTTGTTCCCATTTCTGGCAGTCATGTCAAGTCGTATGCTCTCTCCATCATACTAGAATGAAATAGGAGGGCTTTGATGTGCCTGATGGCTTTTCCGAGTTTTGGAACTCGATTCCGGGGTCTTCAGTGGGGTTTGACATAGGTGCCAGGTGGAGAGAGTTATAATGGTACCGTAGGGTTCAGCATTTGTTGTTTCGGAAGTTCCGTTACGGAATGATCTGTACGTAATGCCGTCTTTGTGTTGGAGCACCTTGGGAGGAGGTTACATCTTGTCAGTTCCCACGGGCTGGGGAATGCAGACCAGACAAACGTTGTTCCAGATGCCCGTAACCCGAAAGGCTACAATAGAGATTCTGCCATCGCACACCACTCCGATCCATGCCGGCATATACAGCTAAACGGCTAGATAATTCACGCGTTACAGGGGAAGCGGGCAGCGCGTCACACTACGTTCACCGACTCTCGGATTCTGTGTTGCGTGCAGCCTCAGGCCTCAAATATGAGTCCGGTCCCAATCGAATTCTGCTGCAGACCTTTTAGCCTCGAAGTCGGAAGCTCGACATGTCATCCTCCAGAAACCCCGCAGCATGGCACAGTAAAAGCCTCTTTTCAGGCAGCGCGGCAGACGACCCTTCCGAGATCACACTGGCAGAGCTGGCGCTGACCCAAGCTCTCCCCAGCACTCATTTTTACATTACTGCTTCGTATTATTCTTAATTATTTGGTTATGATCATCGCCAGTAAGCTAGTATTGCTGAGGATAGCAGAAAGCCGTGGAACGCTAGAGTTTAGAAGCTTGTTGGAAGCTGCATTGCGAGCCGTGCAAGAAGAGTTAGGGTGTAGTGTTTAACAGATCCGTTTGCAGTGTTTGTTGCGGAACAGCTCCATCGACCGTCACCCGGTCGAGGCCAAAGCCATCGCAAGGGCCATCCGTGCGGAGGTGGAGGAGGAGCATATCACTGAGGCCGGGCCGGCCAGCCCACCACCTGTAGGAGAAACCTGGGCAAGGGAAACTTCAGAAAAACTCAAAGCAAGCATCATAATGTGCAACGGGTGGCCTATCTCAGCTATGATTGCGGCAGCCGCAGCCGTCATAGGGATATAATGGTGGTCACTTGGAACCTAGTGAGGTCTAGCCAAAGCTTAGTCAATGCAAGTAGATCCCGAACCAACCCGCACCGGCTGGTAGGGCCCCCCCAGAAGCAAGGCACGCCTAAGCAGCAGGCAGCAGCAACAGGTACTATAGTGCTAGCAGTGCAGCAGTTGGTTTTCCTACAGCAGTCCCGGATTCAGAACTTTAAGCTACGGGTGGTATATGTACGTGACATAGGCCATAGTGCCATAGCACTAGCGCATCACCTTTCTTATCAACACCCATCAACCTCTCAGCAGCCTAAAACACGGCGGCAACCCGATAAACGAGAGCCTGGGCCCATTTTGCCGAAGCTTTTGCCGAGCAGGCGACGGAGCTCCTCCAAATGCTCCGTGCTCAGTTCCTGCAGCAGCTCCTGGAGGCCTCGATGCATTTGGAGGCACCGGGCCCCGGGAGTGGCGCTGAGATCGCTTTGGGGATTTTTGGGGTGTTGGGATTCCGGGGGATGGCTGTGGACGACCCAAGAATGAGTTACGACTTAATTACCGAGGTCGATGGGAAACCGCAACAAAAAACTGTCGCTGTTACACCACACTACCACTACGGCGGCGACGATGGCCATGGCGGCGACACTGGCGACCACCACTACTACACTTGTATCTGAAGTGAGCCCAAATCGCACGCAGATGCGTGGTATTGAGTCGTGTAAGCACCAAAAGCTAGCTTTCAGATATGCCCACGCTGCCAGGACATCGCAGAGCTCGGGGCTATGCTCACAGCCGTGGAAGGCCTGTTGGACGTAGGGTATAGGGATGATTGGCAGGGTGTTCAAACATGTTTCTCCAACTTGCCGCAAGAATTCGATATTCCGTTTGCCGGCATGAGATGTTTATGATTAGCATGCACAGAATAAAGACGGTAAAGGCTTGGACGGGAGCATGGCTTCTTTGTTAAACTTGCGGTTGGTTGCAAGCTGGTTTCTTTGTGTTCGTACTTGTGGTTAGTTGCAAGCATGTTTCTTTGTATTCGTATCTTTCGGAGTGTGTGAGAATGAGAGGGAGATTCAGTAAGGGTGAGAGAAGAGCTTGTGCCGCCCGCTGAAACGCTTGAAGCATGAGCCCACACCATCCCATCCGTGATCCGAAGCTGGTTTGGCTTCGCAGCGGCGGGCTGCGGCTGTGCACATTCCAGCCACTAGTGCATAGGGCCGATTGAATAATGCATCCTTAGCCGAATGTATCTTTATAAGCCTTCGCCCTCAGCACTCAGCACCCCGAAACCCCAGCCCAGCTCTACGCAAAGCTTCAGCTTGCAGATTCAGGATCCTCATGACTGGGCCGATACCGTGTGTCGTCAAAAAACTGTAAACTGGTGAACTCTCTAGACGTAAGACATCCGCCGAGCCCGAGCCCTCAACCCTAGACTCCCAAACCCGCCGAAACCACCCCCCAGCCCACCACCCAACTCTTTCAAGGACCAGGTATGACGCCTCGTATTATTTAAAATCTTTCCCTACATCTATCCCTAGCCGCCCCTGTGGCCGAATGCCGACTTACGAGAGCCTGGTACCCAGTCAGATGCGTCGCTTACTCGGGGCCTCGAAAATCATTCCTTTGTGAAGGGTACTTATGCATTTGATGTTGGTTTCGTGTGGTATGTGTCAGTTTGCTAGTAACTGCTAGTACCAACGCTGAAGTGTCCATGGGCTACGTGCCAAATTTAGAGTTTTTCAAGTCTGAGGAGATTCGGATCAGTGGCCGCTGTCTTCCTTGTCACGATTTCATGAAAGCCTTGAGTTAAGTGTCGGTAAGCTGCTGCTTGAAAAGTCCTGCTAATCAAGAAGAGGGCCTAGGGCTTCTGGGGTCCCGCCGAGATTCTCAGGTCGCCTTCCGCTGCAAAGGTAAAGTAGAGCCTGGCTGAAGGCTTTGTTTTGTGGGTTTCTGACTCTGCCACCTTGATAGCTTATTAATACTTCCTGCTATGCAGTGTAGCAGTTCGACGCCATTCAGGTTTCGGGTTTAGTAAGATGCCTTTGCAAGTTGCAGGAATTTGGGGTGGAGCTGCCAGCCTTGTTACCATTGCTTGGAGTCCCAGAGACGCACGTTTACCGGTCGAAACGGGTCAGACTATCTGCAGAAACTTGACACAGCCGCCCTCTTGCCTTTTCGTCCGCCCGATAGTTGCGAAATCGAGTCCCGTGCCTCCCCCCGCGGCGGTAGTTTGCGTTTAGGGCATGTGGACAATTAGTTGTCAAGTTTAAGGCAGGTACTGAATCAAAATTTGTATTATGGTTAGTATATGCTTTTATTTTTGTGGCTCTTTTTATTGTTCTTGTGATTACCTGAAGTCTGTAGGCATCGGCTGACTCTTCGAGAGTTTGCCTTGACGCGCGTAGATTTGCAGCCGTCAAACCCAAAACTGCAAGGTGTCTCAAGTCCTTCAGTCCTTACGAACCTCAGGGACATCCTTCAAGGCCGCTGTGAGAAACCCTACTAAAGTTCTGAAGCCCCGGTGCTTGCGAGCCAACTTGAGACCGAAACAAGCGAGCTCTCCAGCGGAGGTGGCCCGTGACCATGGGAGGTTCCATCGGGACGGAGTGCACCGGAGAAGATGCGGACCGGCACCATGCATCAGAGATGCCAGAGGACACCGTGGTTTTAGGGTTTAGGCAGTATAGGCTTTAGGGTTTCTGAGCTGAGGTTTGGATTCGGACTTTGGATTCTTGAGCCTGGAGAATGGTACATGAACCTCGCGACAATAGTTGTTGGCGAAAACGGTCCCGCCGGGCAAAAAGTCTCGGATACTCTACAAGTCTGTTGCCGTCGAGCTGCTGAGTCTGCTCTGTCATGGGAGTGAACCTTTGAACTCCTGAACCGATTAGCAAATATTACCAGTAATGATAAGCAAGAACGACACTCCGATTTCTGCGAGCCTTGTTTCTATAAAGCCCCTCAAGCCGTGACTGCTTGAGCCCTCCACAATCGGCTTTTTGCAGGACATGCCGAAGCCCATCAGCTCGGACACAGAACAAGAACCGACAACCCCAGTGACTGTCAAGCGGAAGTCCAAGAAGAAGGTAACTATGGGTGCCTCGGTGCACGTGCGCAGGGAGAAGCCATGAAGTTTCTCTAGGCAAGAAAAGACTTGCTCAGTGCATTTCGCATAGAAGTCAGGCAGGTATGTTGTGGTATGTTCACCCGAAAAGACTAGAGCTTGGGGTTCGGGGTGATGGGAGAAGGCCAAGTAAATCCTGCCCATGAGACCGACCCGTGAACACCTCAGATCATCTGAGTACCAGGCGAGAAGATCGAGGCGATCACCCCCGAGCAGGAGGGCACCTTTGAGTCTGACCAGCAGCCGCACCTTGGCATGGAGCAGCTGCATCTGAACACACGGGTCACGGGTTCATAGAATTATAGGAAGGACCCTAACACGTGAGAGCAATGATTGCAAACCTGTGCTGCATCTCGGCTGCGTTTGACAACGGTAAATATGTTGAAACCTCCACGAACTGAAGTCTCAAACCCTGAGCCCGAAGAACTGTGCCCTATCATGTCAATCTTGGGAACCTGTAGGCGGCTAAGCAATCCCAAGTACAGAGCGGCTTAGCGGAGGCTGTGCAAAGGCGATAATGGGCTGCAACAGGGAGCATATATCCTGAATTCTGCTGTCGCAAGTTATCTACCCGTTGGGCTGTGTGCAAGAGGCGTTCAGACCACGAAGATTCCTGACTCTTGCCAGTGCATTTGACCTCACCGTAGTAGTAGAGGTAATTGTGAAGCAACACTACTGCTGATGTTCTGCCTGCGACAGATAGTACCTCCTACTGCACTAAAGCGCATTTCGCTCCGACATCCCGGCAGCCGTGTCGTCTACCCCCAAACCCCCTGCAAGCTCGAACAGGAAAAGCAGTGCTGCGAACTGAGACCTTCACCCCGGAGCCCGAAATCCTTCCAACGCCTTACAAACGACAACCCAGCAGCCTTGGCCCCAGCATCTCCGAAGCCCTCAGGAAGCCCTCACTTCAACGAGCTGGAACCCGGCCTCTCGAAGCGATTCGGGATGTTTCATTCTCTTTTTAGGAGCCGGCCATGCTTCAAGTTAAAACTTAGATCTCGGGTATGCTGTGATGCGTGGCGGCTGGCCGGTTTGGACTCACGAAGCAGCGAAGGGCCCTTGGAGCTTTTGGTGCGGGAGTCTCAAAACCTTCAAGCTCCAAAGGAAGTGAAGTTGTCGGGGAGGTTCCTGGTGCTATGTAATCTGCTATTTGATTGCTAAGCTTGAACTGATGACCGATGTTGTCTTTGTGGTTGCAGCCAAAAGCAGGGACACACCCCGTTGCTTACCTAAAACATCCTGCTCACTTTGTTTTAGGCTAGCGCCTGGCAGGCTAGTCTATAGTAGTACGATTCGTGATTTCTGGCATCCTAGCAGACTCGCATTCAGAACAGAACAACATGGATGCTCATACTTTAATGGCACAGCATAACAACTGGCGAGGAAGAGTACCCAGGGCGAGCCTCGTGAGAGCTGAAATGGTCCTTTAGTTAAGGAATGAAGGTGTCAGATGTTGTAACCGGACATCCTCTGAAGGGACATCCCAAAACCCCGCCCACCCCCTTAACACACCCAGAACAGAGTAAGAAACACATAGGTAGGCATCGTGTCTCGTCGGGCGGTGAAAAGGTATGTGGCCAAGGCTGAGAACCAGGAGGAAGATGAGGGAAACGAACCTTGGCTTGCAAGTCTTGCTTCCGGAGGCTGGATGACTTGGGCAGTCTTGCTCTTAGGCGTAACATGACAATGTTAATCTTGCAGATGGAGGCGTTAAAGGTGACGTACATCGTACAGTACTGACGAAGGGCATGTAGAAGGACAGCAGAGGAGATTTGCAAAGCAACAGGTATGCTGTATGGTATTAGTCCTAAGCAGCCCAATAACAGGCCAGACTAGCACAAATAATATTGATAACACCAATGCAAAAATCGCATGTAACACCGGCAGCCGTTAGAACCATGAGCAACTGACATTGGCCATAGATCTCTTGTTATTGTTTGAGAACGGCTCGTTGGGTGAGTCAGTCACAGACTGCCTGAACTTCACTTCATCGCGTTTCGGATGGGTGCAAGGAGATGCGCCCCAGAACCTGGTCACCCAAACTGCCTGTAATGGCTTCCATTAGCGAGCCGAAGCCGTTTACGGTTGGCTGGGGTGCTGTGTTGAACTTCGAAGGTTCCGGAAGCTGCTCCACCCCAGAACCATAGGAAGAAGCTCCTACAGCTTCACCACTGCTCCACCCCTGAAAGAGTTTGAGACCCATGAGGCGGAAGAGAGTGAACTGATAACTTCGACACGTGTCCTGTCGCAGATGGTTGAGGAATGGTCGACGGACGGAGCGGAAGACGATGAGGACATCTTCGAGGTAGCATCGCTGGGTTGTCTTCAGGGCGATGGTTCTTTGGGTAGGTGTTGACGAGGTGCAGTACAGAGTGCACAACCGCCAGCTCGCTCAGACAAGAGTCCGGATGAGTAGACAGATATTATAGAATCGATGATGAGGATAATGATGGCGAGACTTTTTGCTGCAGCTGTTGTTGCAGTTGATGCCGAGGACTTCTGCTGCTTAAGTATGCAGATGATGATGGTGGTGACGGCCATGGCCATGTTCAGCTGGCCGGGATAGCAGGAGCGGACACTATGTCACCCTGGCACACTTGTCATGAAACTTATTTCAGCATTCCTTTTCATTCCCTGTAAAGCCATGCAATTTATGCAGCTGCAGCTGCTCTTCCTATGTGAATTCTATGATTCTATTGGGCCTCACTCTTGCGACTGTGCTGGTTTGGGTACCAAAATGCGACTGCAGCTCTGCATGGCTGCAATGCTCCACGTCCTTACTTCATCCCCTGCTGTTGTTGGTGCCGTCTCTTCAGCGTACTGACCGGACAGAAGAGCTGCTTGTTCAAATTCCCGTGATACTTGAAGCAGGTGCATTCCGAGCTGAGCCAGCTGGAAGCGTACGTCCAGTCCTGGGTGGAAACTCGGACTTTTAATGTTCGAATCGATGAGGGTTGACACTTGTTGGGCTTGAGCCTGAGTCTGCAAGTTGGCGATGTTCCAAGTACTAGGCGGCAAGGACTACACGGATGTCTTTAAAGGATCAGCTACGAGGTCACACGAGCCTTGGGTTGCAAATTTGTCAGTTTCCGAGGTGAAGTACCGGAGAGCCATCCACAACAAGCGAAAGATCAGCTCGGGCATGCGGCGGGCCCTGGACGAGAAGATCTCTGCCATCTCCAACGAGATGCGGAGGCATGCAGCGCAGAGTTTGGGTTCGGGTTACCCGTAGGTTGCCTAAGAATGGTACTCTAAATCGGTCCCCTTCCGTCAGAGTCTGCACATCAGAGTGTTGCTCTCCACTAGTTCGGAAATTGATGTTACTCGTGATGAAGCCTAAGGCTACAAATCTAGCGTCTAGCCTTCTCGGATGAGGCGAAGCCTAACCTAGCCCCATCAACTCCGAAACTATCCCGCGGACCTGCTGGAATTCATTTAGTTTTCCAGATTGTTGCGCGAAAGAATACCGTAGCAGCAAGGCCAACGCTCATCAGAACTTCAGTAGCGTCCAAACGCACACACTCACACACAGACAAAGACTTCAGAATGGAGCCTGCTCTGCCTGTAGTGTGTATAGTCTTCAAGTGAAAGTTGTTGGATATAGTTTGCTGCTTGGGGTGTTTGCCTGTCTCATGACATTGAAGAGGCTCGATCGGGGACGTGTGAGCGTGGCGTCTACAACCACATCCGAGATCTTCATGCAGACGGCGCGGTGTTTCCGTCCAGATTTCCATGAGTTGAATGGCTATTCTCTGAGGAATGTCCATGAACATTCATGTGAAGTTGGGCTTCTCAGCATTGCTGTCCAATGCAGTGAGGTGCCACAGGGAGCCTCAAACACAAAGCCGATGTAGCATGCCGACACCCAAAGCCTCAGCTTCAGTGCGTAACTTGATAATGCATCCGACGTGCAGCAAACAAGCGAGCTTTCTAGCGGCGATGTTCGAAATCAAGGTAGACCCGACAAGGCCGTCTTTCGTTGTCCATTGTCCCGGATAGATCCGTGTTGCGCCGACACCTGTGTGCAGAAGGTAGGGTAGTACTGTAAGTGATCGATGCGGTTCTTAGCTTGCGCTACTATTTACTGGTTGTCGGTTCCTCGTTTTGATATCAACGTGCAGATCTGGAGTGTGCAATCGTTTGTCCTCGGCACGATCTGACATCACGACCTTGTATGCGAATGCAAAAGTATGAGGACGTTGACATGCTAGAGATACTGGAACACATGCATTGACATGATTCATTGTAATTTCATATTGCAGACGTGTGTGTATGTGTGGGGGGGACCTGCATTTATGCATGTATGCGTGTTGCGACAGTGGTGAGCAAGCCTCACGGCAGTGCTGACAGTTTCAGTTGTAACGAATACATGGGCCGAATAGGAATAGCTGAGGAGCTATACAAGGGCATCGTACTATAAACTATTCAGACTTCTGCATTAGCATCTTGTCCTTGTCAGAGCCAAGACGGACTTAAGACTTTTGACCGGAGGTCATCGTATCACGATTTAGGACCTTTAGGATCTAAGTTAGGCTTTCTCTCTGTTGTCTCTCCCTCTCTCTCTCTCTTTCTTTCTGTCTCAAACCGAAATATGTGCATTTATAGACAATTTTACATATACAACACTATACGTAGATACTTGTTCATGTATCGTGGTGAGGCCTACCTTGGCCTAAAGACCAACCGCCGCTTTCGGAGCCTCCGAGATGTCGTGCGGAAGGCCAGGAGTTAGGGTTTAGTTCAGAACTGCGCGAGGATGTGCGAGGAGTTTGAACGCAGCAGCCCTCAGCGTAAAACCCGAGTGTGAGTTTGGGAGCACTTGTCCAGAAATAACGCCAACAGTCATAAGCACGGAAGCTTCCTGTGTCTTGTAAGTTTCGTGCTATAGTCCTTGATTCACCCAGCTCCTGTCCCGAATAAGCTCAATCTGTGGCTCGATGGCTCAGTGTGCAACACTCCGACTTCAAGATTTCTGGGCAGAGATCTCGCATGGCAGGTACAGGAAGACATCCGCACACGGCGGATTCTCCTGCCACTGGACTCCGACCAGGGTTTCGGGTTTAGGCGATCTCATGATGGTGCCTTGCTAAGAGTTTTGACCTGGCTACAGCAATCTTCAGGACAGAGGTTGCAGGTCTTCAGCACTGCAAGCTTGAGGAATTTGACACGAAGAAGCCAGGACGAACTAAGCAAAAGACTCGCACTCGCTTCATTATGACGCGTCATAAAACAAGGTGGCCAAGAAATGAAGAAAGCCTTTGCCACTTCCTAAAGTATCCCTGCAGCCTACAGCGTTGACCCACGATCTTGTAACCGTACGCCAAACCCTCAAACCTAAACCAAAAGAGACCGTGGCCTGAAAACCTGGCCCCTTCTTACAAGTATGTTTCTGGAAGGGGCTAAGAGCCCAGGGAACTTTCGAGCCACCGTTGAGTTTCAGATAGATGATGCGTATTAGCTGAGCGAATACACTCTCCATCCTTGGAGTATATCTGTTTCGGGCTTATGCGACGGGGGTTAGTATGCCTAATTCGACTGTTATTGTGATTATTCCAAGTCTATCTCTGCAAGCCCAGAAGTTGGCACTTGAAGTTGGTACTTCCTTGCATCTGCCTGACCAAGGCTTTGGCGAGAGCATCTGGAGAACAGCAGTCCCACAAATAATTTGAGGCAAGGGGCCTCACATGAGGGTTTACATGGACGCATGGTTTTCGGCTTGGACTGAACTTTGGATTCAGAATGTTTCAGGCCTACTTCTGGTGTTAGGGCCTCAGTGGTTCCAAACCCTGAAACGAGAAGGGAACGCTGGGCCCATCGAGGCTTCCTGTTCCGGTGCCTGGGAGCTGGTGCCTTTGGGATACCCGGACCGTGCCCCCACGGAAACTCCTCGTCTGGTGAGTAGATGGAATGGAGATCTTGGTGAAGAGTCCCAGAGTCCCAGACTTCGCAACGCAGGAAGCAAAGCAAATCCTTGAGCCCGAAGCGGCCAAAGACGCTGAGAGCCCAGCACCTTCGCAGGGCGCAGCTGATGATGTCTGGAAGCATGGACTTCGAAGATGCTATCGGCAAGCTCAACGTCGACATTTGGGATGGTGTGAATGCCACCTGGCGTTGATTTCAGGAAGCGAAAGCTGCATCGCTGAGCCAAGCTATTTTGCCGAAGGTGTTGAGGGATAGAATCTTGGAGTTTTTGGACTGAGAGGTGCACTCTTGATGCTAGGAGCATCCTAGTCTTAGGCTTGCTCGAATACTGGAGCCGCATGAATTTGGTGGCAGTGAGATGTCTCAGCAGCCCCAAAGTATGGCAACCCGGGCCGTATGCTGCTGAAGCAGTTGCATCGATTCACAGCCAAGGGTCGTGAGTCCCGAGGCAGATCTGTTGAAGCCTTCAAGATGTACAGTAGCTTTGCTGTGGAGTTTTAGGGGTTGCACATCATTCCGACGAGCTACCCTGTCCCGAAACCTCCAGACCATCAAGCCTGCCTTGTCGACCCGGAATGCTTTGGGTTGTTGGGGTTCCTGTAGGGGTTGGAGTTCGGCGTAGCATCAAAGAAGTCCGAACCGCAGACTGCATTTAGCACAGGTTCTTGAGCTCGAGAGGGCCTGCAACGAGCCGATGTTTCAGGCACAGGGCTCTCACTTCGTACCCTTGCCGTCACAGCACGAGGGCAAGAGGTTCAGGGCGTATCAGGGAATGTCAGGGTCGAGCATGGGGGCCATTAAGCAGTCTCGAACTGCCGAAGAAAACAGCTATGTAAGCCCTCACTACTAGCGAAGAAGAAGATTTGTACAATGGGACATACGCTTTGCGACGTCGTTACAACAATCAAGGCTCGCCATCACTTCTGGACTCCTGATGAGTCTAGCGCTCCGTCCGACACCCTGAAAGAGGAAAGGTCAATCACACCTTACCTATAGTTCCAAGAGCCGCTACCAGCCTGCTGAAGCAAGTTCGGCTCTTCATGTAAGTTTTACGAGGGGAGTTACAGCAATACGTAGTGTGCGCCAATTGTCATTCCTTTCTGATCCAAGTGTTGTTGCAGTACGCCCAGCCTGATAGGTCTTCTTCGCGATCTGGCAGCAGCACCGCATTGGACACTTTGTCAAGGCTCACTACGTGAGTCGAGGGCGTTCGGAAGTCGTCGGAGGGCTCCGCAATGTTGGACTGCGACAGCAGCTGCGGGAAAGATGCGATGAGGATCCAATACCCACAGGAAACGGAACCTAAACTCCTACCGGCGCTGAAGTACGAGGTGTCCTTGAGAGAGAGCTTGCATTTCAGCTTCACGTTCACTAGGACTGAAGGGTCTGAGTCTAAGCCTTAGTCGAGTCCTGCATACCCTGGCAGGGTTTCGGAAGCCCGTGCTTGGCTGCCATGTTTCAGCTTTGCCAGGCGAAGAAGCTGAAGGTTCAGGAGTATATAAAAGCTGTGGATGCTCGGCTGCCACAGGGCTGCCAAGCTGCACGCTTCTTCCTTCTTTCCAAGTAGGAAAAATGCGGCATCAAGTGCCGCAGGGTGAAGTCTCCCAGCGACATAAGCGGCTGAGGTTTAAGCCTAAGCCCTTGATGCAAACTGTGGGCCCTGTGTGAGTATGAGAGTCGAAACTGCAAGCCAAGGACAACGGCTACGTCAAGGCGCCGCTTGCCTACAGCACCTCTAGGGTGTGGACGTCGCTTTCGTTGAGTGAGAGCTAAGAGAGGGGGTGCAGGATACGTGGTCGAGGTATGGATGCTATTTGCCGGCCAGACCGGAAGGTCCAACAAATGCTGCCTTTAACCCCTCCTTCCTGCGGGTTCTAGTATCCTTCTTATTACAGACCAACCCGCCTCAGTCATCCTTGGTCGGTTTCGCAGGGTCAGGCATTTTAAGATCCAAAGCTCGGGCACGGGCGCAGAGGAAGGAGTACAGGAGGTAATCCAGGATGTCAGCTGTTCCCCTTAGTACACTGAGGAATCCGTACCACAACAGTGCCCATGCTGCTGAGGCGCTTGCTGTGGGCTTGGTGTGCATACATGTCCGGGTTGTTGCGAATGTCAAGTTGCGGTGCATTCTTGAGGGAACAAATAATTAGGCATTTATATCTATAGAACGAAGAGGTCACGCGCAGGCCGCCACAGCCTTCGCAGCGCCACTTCACTTCGTGGGAAAATAATTTAGAAGTGTGCCCAAGGAAAGAGAAAGAAACCCAAATCCCCTCAAGCACATGTACCACAAAACCCTATGACCCTCTAGGTCACTACATCCAACAGACCCCTAAAATGTGAGCCACAGAAGCCTGAATCCTTAAGCCCTCCCAGCCCGAACCGACAGGTGACTTTGATGACGTACCAAATCTGGTCGTACCTGTCGCAAGGCCACTGTTCGAGAAGCTTCAAAGGTTCAGAGCTTCATGCCACAAGTGCAGACAATGCAGGAACGCGTGATTGTTGTCAGACTTTATGGGCTGCTATTGAAGGGCATTGGCAGGGGCTCACACGTTCATTCAGGTCTGACAAGCTTCATAAACCCACTTGTTTCCAAAGGAGGCTGAGCTTGGGTCTGCAGTCTACTAGTGTTGTGGTGCCCAGTCTGCGATACAGACATACATGTACATATATATATATTGTACACACACACACCCACATTCACAGTATACAGATGCTCCAGAAGCTCTTGCTCCCGAGTCCCTTTCTGTGGTTTTGACGAGTGAAAGTTCACCAGGCCGATGCGAGCAAGATCCTCAAAGCTCCTGCACCGTGAAACACTTTTAAGTCCGGACTGTCAACCCTCAGTTCCATGGCACCGAAAGCCCTGTAATGCTTGAAGGCCCGCCCCNCCCCCCCCCCCCCCCCACCCCCAAATGCTGGAGCCCCAGCTATACTCCAAACCCTCCACCCATGCTTCGGAACCGGCTCAGGATCCTTCAAAGGCTACTTCGAGCAGGCCTGAGCCCGATGCAAGTTTTTCAAGCTTAGGATGGGGGATGTTGCTTAGCAAGCGTGTCTGTGTTTGTGGGGACTGTCCGTTACAAGCATGTTCCTCTTCAGACGTCCATATCTTTTTTTTCCGAAGGGAGCCCGAGAAGAAAGCCAGCTCGATCAGTCGCTTTCCTTTCAGCATGGCCTTTAGGCTTGGTTTAAAGCCTCCAACCCGAAGCTTCTCGAGGTGGATCTGTTGGTCGTGATGATTGCAGCAGCCATCCACGACATCGCCCATCCTGCGACGAACAATGCGCTTCGGCATAATTTAAAGCACCTGTGGGCCTTGCCCGAGCGCAGTCTCTTCGGATTTGGAGGGTTTAAGCTTAGCGCACTTTTTGCACTCTGATGTGGTGTCTGCGCTCCCTTGTGAAAGTCTCTAGGGCTAGGGCTGCCGGTTGTTCACAGCCCGCCGCCGAGGTGTTGAAGGGGTTCTGAATCGGAGTTTGTGAGAGTCCACAACAGCGTGTTCAGGCTCCGAAGCCCCTTGTGGAATCTAACCTCTGGCGTGTGATGTGCCGCTGTGAGTTTGGAATGCCCATTCTTAGTCGGAGGCACGACAAAATTAAGTTTAAGCACATCTCCTTTGATTCTGTAGGACACTTCGGAACCCTACATACTTAAATTTGGAGAGCGGGTTGCCCTTGCTGAATCATGGGTTCGGAAGTCCCCAAGTCTGGTCAAGGTTCCGTTGAGGCACATGGATTTTGAAGCAAAAGCGGCAGCAGCAAGGCCCCGACTCACGATGCGTAAGTATCGCTACTGCATTGCTACATCTGGTGTGAAAAACAACTCGTCAACGATATATCGGGAAGATCACCCACGGAACCGGAAGGAACCTAGCGAATCACACACGACATGCGTCGACCATCGGCCAGGATTTCCTTATCAAGACCAAGAGTCCGCTTGTTCCTCGGCCTCCTCTGGGTGAGTCGCGTTGGCATGCAAACTCTGGCCACGCATTGAAAAATGCGTTCGAGCTTGGTGGATGGCGGAGTTCAAGAAATCTGTAACGCAGCAATTGGGTTTTGGAAATCCCGTGTCCCAGGCATGAAGGCTCTATAGAGCAACGAAAGGCAATGTTGGAATCTGAGGTGTCAACTCATCAACTCTAAAACGGGTTTGCTCAGCTGAGACTTTCCAGTCTCATGGCGGTATGTTCGCGATATTGATAACACTGTGTACTGCTACACCAGACTCTCACTCTCGGTCTTTTCCAGCTGAGCCTGAATTCGAGCGGAGCTCAGCCTGAAACGAACATTGTCGTTGCAGGTGCCTTCGGCTTCATCAGATCGGATCTAGAGGGTTTTGAGTTCAGGTGATCTGGGCCCACTGTGTGGGATGCACGGAGCTCGTAAATCTACGTAGTTCTGTTGAAAGTCTTGGATCTCTCTCCTGGCCCCGAAGAAGAAAGTCAGGCTTTGCGCTATCACGACACCTCGATTCTCGAGAATTTCCATCTGGCAACAGCTTTCGAGTTGATGAGAGCAAGGCAGTGGGCTACCAAAGGGCCTGATATCTGGGCTCGAAGAAGGATAATGATAATGCCAAGTTTGCAGCTTCATGCCTTCGATCCCCCGAGGGTTTAAGTTTAAGAGAGCTTCGTGTTGTATCACGCTTGAACTTCGAGGCTCGAAGGGCACTCGTTCGTGTTCTTCCCTGCGCCAGGGAAGTCTCGCTACTGGAGCACAATCTGCCCAGCCCACCGGTGACATCACTGAGGAGGCGCATCGTCGATATCGTCTTGGCGCCCCATGGCTGCCAAGCATCGAGGGGCTTGTTAAAGGACCCACTCCCCCGGCGATGGCACCCTCAGCTTTCAACACATGGTACCAGCTGCCTATAGAACACTATTGCGTGGCATGTGTCTGCAGCTGCTGCCTGCGTAGGTCTTAGCAGGTGTCGAAAGGGGATCGGGAGAAGGAATTCGGCCCCGCCACCCTCAGGTATGTCGGTTAAGAGTCTCTAGAAGACCCCATGCCACCCCATTGAGAGCTTCAGATCTTGAACACCGAAATTCAGTCACGGAGCCTCACGGTGTCGAGGCTCCTTTGCCAACCCCTAGGCCCAAGCCCCGAGATGAAACCAAACTTCGCAGAGACAAAGCCGTGGAGCCAAAGGACTGACATGGCGCGGCACAAGGAGCAAGTGGACGTCGCTCGGCGATTTGGAGGTACTCCTACAAGCTTGTGTGGTTTAGAGCTTGAGAATTCAGAACATGTTCGATGACGTGTGGCTCTATCATCTCCCTGAAGCCCCTCGTTGCCCAAAGTCCCAGCCATTCTCCCCCAGCCCAAGACCCAGCCGTCTCCCAGGACATGGGTCGCTTGGTCAGCCGATGCACAAATCGCCAGGAGATCGATAAGCACAAGCTGGAACAGCAACCCGGAAACAGCTGGAGGGCTTTGGGTTTTTAGGTGTTAGGCATAGTTACGCCGTAGTCTGAAGTCTAGACGTAGAGAAAGCTTACTTATGGTTTTTGCTGCCTTAGGAATGTAAGGCTGCGGTCGCTAGAGTTCGGGCATTCAGCTTATGTGCCCCAAGCTGCGAGGTCTAAGCCTCGCAGGACCACAGCACAAAGCCACGCCTCATCCGAAAGTTGGATGGCGAGGTACATCGTGCACATGGCCGACGTGGGACATCCGTTTCGACCAGTGGCCCAACATCAGGAATGGGCCCGCAGGGTGAACGAAGAGCCGCACGCCCTTGAAACAGATTCAGGATCAAGAGTTTAGGTGACGAGTTTGTTTGCCGATGTCCAGCGGCCGCTCAGGTGTCCGTAGGTTTGTGGTGGGACCGGGATTCTGAGTTGTCCGGTTTTGAGGGATCCACTTCGGTCCCATCCTGTTATAGGAAGACTGAAGAGTGCGGCCCAGGTTCATCGCGCAGGGCGACCGCGAAAAGGAGCTTGGCTTGACGCCCATCGCGACTCCGCTGCAGAAGACTATCTGGAGTCAAGTTAGAATAATTAGTGGCGGTCGTTTGCAAAGGCAGGCGATCGATCATGCAGATAGTCAATGGGGGGTTCTAGGATTGTTGTGAACTGAAGGTCTCCTTCAGGTTCTCCATTTCCACCTCGAACCATGGGAGTTGCTCGCACAACAGTCCCATGAGTTGATGGGTTCAACATCTTGGTGGGAATTGCACCCAAAAGCGCGTATTTGCGATGTTTCAACTGACTCTCCCTGGTCGCACTACTACACCTGGCGGTCGAGTTTCAGAATCTGATCCAACGTGACTCTACGTTGCCGAGCCTAGAACACGCAGGCTTTCGTGGTGTCAAGCTTGAGGCTGGTCTAAGGTTCAGGAACCCTGAACCCTAAAACCTAAGGTTCAGGAATGAAGCCAAAGAACTACTGCAGTTGACCCAGAGTGGATTTCGGACTTGAAGCACGGGCTTGCGAAAGATGAAGAACAAAACCAAACTCCGTTAAGCATGCTGGATAGATAGGTAGATGGATAGATATAAGGATAGTTGTGTCTGTAGGTGGTACATGTACAGATAGGCTTTACTCTAGGTGCAATAGTCGGACGACCGACCGCCAAGCACAGGACATGTTCGATCGGGACAAAGCACCGCCTCTGCCAAAGAATCAGCTCGGCTTCTTGCAGTTTGCGGGAGCCTCAGCTTTGGGCGGGCTTCTTGTTGACCCTGATTGACTGTACTATGTGGTCACAGCAACAGAATTTCTCGATGCCCTCCAACTGGAATCCCCACGTATAAACAAAGATAGGCTGCTCCGAACCGGCTGATCATGATGTTGATGATAGTGATAATTATTTGTCAAGCTGTCAAGATACAGTGGCCTAAATAATAACGAAGACTATTTTGGGGGGGTTCCTTATTATGAGTATAGTGTAAGCCCCAAACCCGATTCTAACCATTAAGGCCCCTGTAGTACTTAGTCGCCTTGAGACTTTTGGATCAGAAGCGCCTCCAGCCGGCGGGCCTTGGCGAAGTGCTGGGGTTACGGACGTCCTGAGAGTTTTTGTGATGGCTTTACTCTCTTTACTTGGGTTTCTGTTTTAAAGATTTTACATAGGGATTCTTATTACAATATATATATATATATGGGCCATATATCAGGTCTGTCTAAAGACGGCTTCTCAACAGAGAGACCTTTTGGCTCATGCCTCGTCCTGTGTTCCTGAAGTGATGTCAAGTTTGAGCATCCCCGGCAAGCAAACCGGGGTGCCTTAGACATGCCGGCAAACAGGTCATTCAGCCGCTGTGGAAGCCGATGGAGGCCAGAGTCGAATCCGGTAGGGCTGGGTTGGCCAAGTTTTTCGTTGGGTCGTTTGGAATCGGAGTCCTTTCCCGAAACCCCGCACTCCAGTCCATACAGTCTATACCACGACGACGACACGTGAAGGGGCGTTTTGTAAGAAGGAACTAACGGCCCTAAACGTGTTACCTAAGACCCAGCGACAAGCAGGTAGCGGGTGACAATCGGTAAACTCAGAATCTCGTAGGTTCGTCCTTGCCAGGCGGGAGGCACAAACAAACCTCGCAGTCACCCTCCCCTACCTTCCCGCGTTGCGAGGACTTCTGTTGTCCAAACCGTTTTAAACCACAGGCGAGCTACCCTTTTACCGATCATTTCTAGTGTCCTTCTTGGCTGCTGCCTGTAAAATTAGTTAGTACCCGAGACCTAGGAGTTTCAACAGTCGCCTCGATCTATCCTTGACGACACTTCTTCGTGGAAGGTGTCCCCAAAACAGAATACAAGATAATATCATATACTATGTAGTATAGCAGAACATAATAAAGAAAACCCGCCCAGTGATTCGGGCCACTATAAAACCTTGAAGTACTTTGCTTTTTGTAAGGAACCCCCAAAATACAGGTAATTATTTAAAGTCTTCCTGTCTTTCAGGAGCTCCTGGCCCAGAAGGGGCGCCCTGCCAACCTTTTCCTGCAGCGCAACATCCGGGCCCGGTCCGGTTTAGGGTTTAGGACCTATCATAGAGACCTCGTTCAAAGGGGTTTAGGTCCTTGCAGGTCGAGCTTTTTTGTAGGGCTTCTGGGTTGCAGGGTCAAGGGTTTGTAGGGTTCAAAGGATCCAGAGGGCTTCTACTTTAAAGGGATTTTAGTGCTTTCGGGTTTAGAGGATTTGGGGTCTATGGGTTTGCAGGTTCATAGGGTTCAGGGTGCGAGGATGCTAATTCGGAATAATCTGAGAGGCCTATTTTGTGGAAGTTGTGTTCTTGATCGTTGATCGTTGGTGCTTCAAAGGATGCATTGAGGCTTGTAGGCAGTGTTTACCTGAGGCGGTTCAGGGATGTCTAGTGTGTGGGCTCCATGGTTTGCTTTAAGGTTCCAGCTTTGAGCATTTGCGGTTTAGGGTTTGAGGCTTTTCATGGCCGCGGGGGTTTAGGTGAGTTGTGTGAGAGACTGTCAGCACTCTGAGTTGGGGTTGCTTGCTTCGTAGATGCATCAGATTTTTAGCAAATGCGGTACGGTCCTATCTACCTCAAGTCGGATCCCAATCGTCTTCCGGAATTTTGCTTGGATGCCGACCGGAAATCGCGAGGTCATGCTAGGTCCATCGAGTCATTCCACATGGCTCGTTGAAGCAGAAGTTGTAGCTACGATCAAGGTTTACTGTAGAGAATCTTGTTGCCATGGCTCGTGAAATTAGTCTGCAATATATGATTGTCCACCAGGCTTGGCAAGAGCAGATCGAAGCTACAGCCAACCGCGTGGAGCGCACGGTCCAGAAGAAGCTTTGACAAAATTGGGGTTTAGGCTACTCCTAGGCCAGCGGCTTACTGCGCTAGCTCTGTCTTCGGAGATCACGAATTTTTGGTTGGGGGGTGTGCCTGCCATGGCAGCCGTTCAAGTTTAGTCCTTTGGATGTAGCGGAAAGCAGTCGAAGCGGAGGGATTTTGGGGTCGAGGGTTTCAATGATGCATCGAGCAACCTGTCAACTTATCCCATGGAGATGGTTGCGGCGTCTCGAGCAGCACAAGCTCGTCCAGAAGCTAGGCCTGCGTCCGAAGACGCTACAGCCAGAAACTTATAACTACATAGTCCCAAACTCTCAATGCATGAATCTGGAAACGACCCCCCACGGTCCTAAACCTCAAGCTTTCTGATCTGTGGGCAAAGTCGAAGTCGAAACCAGCCGTATGAAACCCTGCAAATTGTCCTTCAAACCCTGTACAACATTATCGCCGCAAAATCCTGAACCCTTTGACCACACATGCCCGCACCTGGGCAGATCTAGCGTAAGTGTCCAAAATCCTTGAGCAACACTGATACTATGCAGCAATAACCCTCTATCCTGAATCCCAAGAGACTCAAGACTCTTCTCTTGCATCTCAGGCAGCCCACTGAGGTGAACCAGGTTGACCTTTAGCAGCGACCTGGGTTGTTCAATTTAGGGAATAGGGCTTAGGGAGGATATGAGCTACGGCCTAAATTGTAGGTTTATGAGGGTTACGGCCTAACTTCCTAACTTAGGGCCTGCAAGGGGAGAATGAGGGATATGCTGTATGCTGCAGCCGAGAATCTGTTTAGGTTGTGGGTTGCAAAACATGATTCCTTGATTGAGGGCCTTGGCCGCCCGATTTCAGTTCTCAGGGTTTGCTTATGGCCGATTGAAACCGGAAGGCATTGAAAAAGTCGGGGCATCAGAAGACATTGGGCAGTGTTCAGGGCCGAGATCTTCTAAGCCACAGAAGGCTTTCCGACATCCGACAGAGAAATCGAACTCCCGAACCCTATGCACTGGCCTCAACCAAGCGTAATCTATATCGAAACCTGACACCTGCGCAGAACAGCCCAGCTCTCTCGCCCGAGCCGCCTGCCCTGAAGAGGGCTGGGCTGGGCCATCATTTGCTGGAAAGAAGATCACGGTCTGTCGCAGCGATTTGAATTTTGATTCTGACTGGCCTTAAACGGCCTTGCATTGCTTGAAGAGCTATGGTTCTGCATATTAGCTATCGGGTGGGGTCTGAGATAAATTTGCAACTTTGCCGAAGCTACTGGCTGACCCCTGGTGGCTTTGATAACAAGTCCTCAAGTAGCCGCAGCCGCACCGAGCCAACTGGTGATGCTGGCTCTGTGAGTGAGAATGTATTGCTCGCGAAATAGCCTGCATTCTGGACCGACCCGATCTTGAATTCCGGCTGTTTTCCGCCCGATTTGGCATTTGAGGTGATCCCGCGATGTCTAAAGACACATTCGAGATCGTAGTTGCTGATGTGAAGGAGTTCTGGAACCGCGACTGTGGTTGAATATCGTCTTCAGCATGCAAATGCCAGGCGAATTGAACCGAGCCGCCAAAGAACCTGACCTGTAGCTCGGTGTACCCATCGCTTGGGAAGTTTGCCCTTGCATCAATGCATCAGTAATTGCTTGACAGGGCGTTGTACTACAAACTAGCTGTGGCTTTGAGCTCTGGCTATTCGGAACTTTAGGTCAACTTCCGCGGCATCATGTAATTCCTTTGGCTTATTTTGGCTTCACGCTATCCTGCCGCTCGGCAAGACCCCCTCCGCACCAGCAACTCGAGCCTGGTTTTGCAAATCGGTGCTAAGCGCCGATTGGTTTATGTCCTCCGAACAACTCGAGAGGTCTGGCAAAGCCGTAGGGGCTTTTCCACCTGGCTCTATTGTGTCTGCCGTAGTTGGGGCTAGTCTCTGCATGACATTGCCGCTCTTCATGAAGTGGGCATGTCATCCACCGTGTCCCAAAAATGCACAGCTTGTGTTTTGTTGACCGTCAGCTCCGGGATTGGGTCCGCCCACATCACTCCCCAAACTCAGCGTCCCTCATGCCTTTGTAATCTTTGTAAGACAACCCGAGGATCCTGGACCATTGGCTCAGTGTTCGTGGTGGTTGGCGTTTCCTTTGTTCGCCAGGTATGCATACGTCATGTGTATGTACGTCATTGTACATCTATGTCGATGTCTCTGTCTGCACCTCTACCGATCTATCCATCCATCCACTGACCCCAGCCCCCCGCTAGCTTGCAGCTACTTATCTATCTATCTCCATCGCCATGTTTTGTATAACGAGATATGTGTTTATGCATAAATCCAAATCCATATCTACAACCGTAGATCATTAATTAATGTAGGTGTGTATGTATGTATGTATGTATGTATGTATGTGTGTTCGTATGTATGCATACATAATTTGTAGATTATAGACAGATAGGTAGTGGGATGTGGATGGATAGATGGATGGTAGATAGCTAGATATATAGTTAGATAGAGCCCGGAGTTGTTCAGGCAAAGTGCGGGAGCTTGACCTCTTCAGGACACGCTCGGGCACCCAGTAGCAGTGCCATGAGGCCATGCCCAAAGACTTGGGTATGTTTATGGTTCCGGGGTTTAAAGAGGTTTGGGGTCAATAGTTCTTGGCATAAGACATAAGGTTCCCTTGTGAGAAGAACCCTTACTATAAAAATGGAATGTATCGCTGACTCATGGGTCCCTTGTAGGGATCCTATCTCGAATGTAAAGCATCTGTTCCTTCATTGGAGGATCTTGGAGTTTCTGAGCCAGAGGCGTGCAATCTGCAGCATCTCATATCAGAGACGGGTTCTCGAAGCCGTCTGTAACAGAATGGGTCAGAAGGGCCTGCACATGAAGGAGACCTTATGAGACCTTTCTGCACGGATGTAGGCTTTTGTAGCGGAAGTTTAGCAGATGCGGGGCTTTTGTGTGCAAGGCTGGACTCAAAACCTCAAAGCTCACTGCCCCAGAAGAATCGGTGCCAGTTGCAAAGTGCACGTGTGCAGCCGAAGGCATCGTATTACGCGTCACACTGTTCCGCCACACAGCCGCTGGTCGTCAACCTCGGCCACAGAAACCCTCAAGCTAGCCGGGGATTGTTCGAAAGAGCGCCTGAAGCCGACCTGTCAGGTTCAGTAAGGGTTCGTAGCTCTCGACTTCGCCAGAAGCCGACCGCCTTGTTCAGTCGACTTGAGCCAAAATAGAACTACAATATAATTACTATATTTTATACTCTATGGATATATATATATACACATACTACAATATGCTTGAGGTGGTGCCGACGAGGAAGAAGAAGCCGAAGGATTACTGCTAGGCGCGGAGCTTCTTCGGAACTTCAGCAGAATCTGCATCGGAGAACGGATCAGGGTAGTGTCGCTGTAGCTCGGTTTGCTAATGGCCCGTACGTCGTTTCCAGGTCAGCGTCAGCGTCTGGAGTGTTCTCAGTCTATGTCCCTTTGCCAACGGCTTGAGCACAACAGCCACCTAGATCTGCTAAATTTCCACAAGCACGTCAATTCCTCCGAGCACGGTTCCCGGTTACTACAAACACCCTCAGCCCGTCTCACCACAAAACTCCACCTAAGGGCCCAAGCTGCCTTATAAGCACCCTGAACCTCAGGCTTCTACCCCCGTGACCTCGACCCACGACGGGCGTTGAGAGGTCGGGTCTTTGTGTTGGCCAGTCCAAAAGTTTAGGGCTTGGGGCTTTGACGGGGTTGCACGTATTTCCGCTTCCTTGCGGGCCTAAAGCCTAAAGCCCTAAACCCTTATAAAGCCCTAAAGGCATCATGACTTTGGGGCGACCTGTGGATGCTTCCCGTCCGGAAATACCCGAACCAACACATGCACGGTTACCACTCGACAGTCGGTGTGAGCTTGGTGCTTTGTTGATTGTTTGAAGGGACCCTGCTTTCTCGTGCGAACTGAGTACGAATGCTGGGACACCCAAAACTCCCGTTCCCAGTGTCTCGTCGATGATATCGAATTATACCTGCGAGGGCTCTTCTTGCGAGACACTCGCATGTTGTTTGCTAGCGGCTAGCGCGAGGGCTGTCTTGAAACCTATCGTCGTTCTGCTGTGTTTGAGTATGTTTGAGTAGTTCGTTTCGAGACGCTATCTAGGTGAGAGACAGACGGAGGCACTTCCGACGACAACGAGGCTGCCAATCCAAAAAGGACCCTATGCTACGCATGTGAAAACAGTTAATCGGCCCTCGCCGTGAAGTCTTCGGTCCCTATTATTCCTGGCGGCGCTCCAAGGAAGCTAGCACCCAACTGGATAAAAAGGTTGTAAGGTTCTTGTCTTGAGGCTCAAGCTGCTAGGCACGAAGATCAGGCTTCATGTGGCTGATCGCGCCAAATGCAGGCTTGATTACCCGGGCACGGACCAAGCAGGAGAAGGCGAATGCAGAGGTGAGACCGGGCTACTGGATGTGCTGTTGCCGTCCTGACTCCGGTGCGACGAGAGGGTATGCACATCCGAATTTGCACGCAGCTCCAGCTAGCGGATGATGTAATCATTAAGACCCGACCAAGTACCGAAAAGCAAGAAAGCATTGCAAGAGTGTGCTTTGTGTAGACTAGGCGCTAAGACCCTTTGGCACAGGCACGGCTGGAAGAGATCATGGGCCAAATCCACGAGTGTCGCGCTCTGCCTTTCAGACAACCAGTGGTATGGTATGTATATACATAGATACGTTGTAGATCATGGTAGTCGCAGTAGTACTCGTAGTGAGTCGTCGTCGGCTGCAGTAGAAGGAGGAGTTGGCTCTGCTGTAGTCTCAAGGACGACGATGAGAGCTGTCAACCTTCAAGCCTCCGTCAGCCTCTAAACATCACAAGAAGATGCAAAAACCGCAACATCAACAGCATCTCCGAGAACCATACAGCACCCAGCTCTCAAACCACACCAAAGCCAGAATCACCTGATATGCGCGAGCCGTTCTCAGAAGTCCCGGAAGCAGGGTCACTTCGGCATCCTGGCTACTCGCTTGACGTGCATCAAACCCTAGAAAAAAAACCGCCTCGTCCGGCAAGTCCGAGTTGCGAGAGTGTAAACCGTAGCACCGTTGCTTCTGGGAGTTGCTGTCTTTGTTTCAATATCCCCCTGCTGAAAGCCTCTTGGCTCAGGCTTCCACTGGACAGCATCACTCAAGTGCAGCTAGCTCCTCAGGGAATACCGGGTTTTTTGGGTTTCAGGGGTTTCAGCTCGAGCCTGTGCGAAGTTTTCTTCGGGCACAGGGCCGAGAGTCTACGAGGCTTTGAACTTTGCTTTGGGCTTGGCCTGTCGGTGTTTTTTGAGGGCACGTTTGTGTCAAGTGTCTTGGTTAGATGCATCCTGCGTCCTCAACATCTGTCTGCAGCCGAGTTCCACTTTTGATGTGGGCTCATGTTGTTTATTGGTCGCCGTTCAAAATCCGTCAGCTTAACGTTCTACGATCTATCCGACTCTAGCCGGCCACGCAGCTCCAGAACCTATTCAAGGGCATACTAAAACCTGCCCGGCCGAACAACTCACCAGAGCTTCCTGAATCTGCTAGTCCGTCGAAACCGTGGACTTTGCGTTTCTGAGATTCTTTACTTCCAGCTCCACAGTACCACGAACCCCAGCCTGCCTTGGGGTCTGTCGTCTTCAGTTCGAACGCGTTCCCTGCGGTGCGGCACAGTCAGCTGGAGCTGGGAAGGTGGCAAAACGAACCCCAAACCCGAGCTTCCTTACACTCCCAAATTCATTTTAAGCAAAGACGTTGCCTCAGAAAGCTTGATGCCATCAACTTCTGACAGTCCCAAACCCCAAGCAAGCCCTCAGCAACCTTGAAACCATGAAGCTCCAAGGCGCAGCCTTTCCTCGCTTCAAGATGCCATGCGTTTTGGGGAGGAAGCAGGCCTATAAAGCTCAGCACTTCGACTTGAGGCGTTCGGTTTGCATTGGGGGGTCTATGGCTCTGGCTTTCGTGGCTCGGGGCGCGGGATTTGGGGATTTAGGGCTCAGAGTCCAGGGCTGTAAAGGTTGAGAAGTTTATAGGTTACAGGGTTCAGAACGTCCAGGCTCCAGGGTTTGTGAGCTCGAGTGTTAGCGTCATGTCAATCTCAGGAGTGCTAAGTCTAGAGAAACCATGATTTCCAGAAATTGGAGATAGGACTTAAGGGTTTACAGGAAATAGGAAAGACATAGGGAAAAATAGGAAAGGAAACTCAGTAGGAGAAAAATAGGAATAAAATAGGAGAAAAATAGGAATCAAACAGGAAAACATAGGAAATGTAGGAAAAACCTAGGAAAAATAGGAAGAAGGTGGAAAGTCGTGCAGGGAGTGTGGGCATGTCCTATTTTTCTCCTATTTTATCTGTATTTCCGAAAAACCAGGATTCCCATTTTTTCCTATTTTTATCCTATTTTGAGCCACTTGCGATCTGACTAGAGTTAGCACAAGAGATTGACGTAATGTTAGCGTTGCCTGCAAACCAGGTTCGCACTTTGCTTCATGTGAGTTTCGTGCCCCAGTGATTGCTATCGAAACTGGCATTCCATGCTTGGGAGCTTGGGTTTCGGGTGCAGTACTGAACAAGTTTTTGGCTTGCAGCTTTCGATTCCGGAAGAGAACTGCTGGAAGAAGCAAGCCACCAATTCGTCAAGCGAAGATAGCAACATACCCCTGCATCCACACCCCAAATTGACACAGGTGCATCAGCCATTCTCATGTTCGCGGCAGAGGACCGGGGGTTCCGAACTGCTCCATCGCGAGCTGAAGGGTGGGAGGATGCCCCTGGGGGCTTCAGCTCAAACCATAGGAGCTGAAGGTACTGATGGGGCATGACCTGTGAGGCACCTCATGTGGCTCTGGGACACTTTTCCTGGCAGGATACAGTAGCATATCCAACTAGACCCCCACGCTTCAGTTTGATGACTCGCACAAAAGCGGCTATAATTGACCACTAAATCCTCTGACCAGATGTTTGTTTGGTTTCCAATCTTGAGCAGCGTTCGCCATGCGAAGCCTCTGAGTCTTGTTTTCTTCATGAGCATCTCCAGAAATCTATCTGCTTCCTGGCCTTTCCTGTTCAGCCTCGGCACCCGCCTCTTCACCGGTCGGTCGCCTGACAGCTTGCTGATCTTCGACGGGAAGGGCTGATATTCTGGTTCTACGGTATCCCGAAATTGATGAAGAGTCGAGGCTACCACAGAAAATGGGCGGCAAAAAATGCATGATCCCGCCAATCTTCCTGCAGAAATGCGAGGTTGAGTTTTGTGCTCAGGGCCAGCTGCTCTTCAGTGGGCAACGGTCTGCACAGATCACCAGTCAAGCAGGAGAGAGGAAAGCTCCGGACTCTAAGCCTCAAGAGGCAGAAATTAGGCCAATGCCCAGCAGACACCAACATCCCGAAACCCCCTGAACCCCAAAATTCAAAAGCAGCCCAGCCCACGAAACTCCAAGCCAAAAACTCTGGCACTAGAGGAGCTCATGCGAGATCTTCAACTTCGAAGGGCCAGTGGCTTTGTAGGATATCCGGTTTAGGTCGGAGAGCATGTGCACTGCAGCCCCTGAAGTGCTTGTACAAGGGCCGACATGTTCCGAACAAGCTCTTCATGCTGCTGCCAGCATTCCTGTTGATGATGTGGGTACTCTCCCAAAAGATAGCTTGGTACTGTGTCTGGAACATAGGAGGCTTTTGACCTTGCGGTTTGGGGTCCAATCTGAGTCTTCATCTTCTATGGTGATTGTGACTGTTGATGACCGGCAACGCCTTGCTCCGGATCCCAAGCATGTCCTGTCGAGCTACAGGCCCGTTACGACGACTTCAATACTGAGAGGCCACGGGAAATTTTTCGGCAGTTTTGGTAAGGTTTTGCGATGTTGGGCTGTGTAGTTCTGGGTGCTTTTAGGCATGGTTGGAGGAGCCAGAATGCCTAAAGCTGTAGTGCGGTAATTATTCTCATGTGTGCTGGCATTCCAACAGTCCAATGCTTCAAAAAAGGAAAAAACGAAAACAGTCAAAAACCAAGCATCGTTCATCCTTGCCATCACTTCGCACAACATACTGTACAGCATTTGCCCTGAATGGCCGCTGCGCCTCTGCAATTTGTGGCGGTGGCCGTGGTTGTCGGTGGAGCATGGATGGCTCTAAGAAGGTTTTGTATTAATTGGCGCACACACACACACACATCAGTACGTATGTTCGGCCGCTCATGAATGAATAGTGCGCTGCAGCGCCTTGCTGAGGAACCTATCCACCTGCTGACTGATTTTGGCATGAAGACCCCACATAGCAAATGGGCAGGTTGGTACCAGTCATCAAGCTCGTTCTTAAGATCAATTGCCGACATGCCGTTGTTGCAAGATAAAAAAGAAGCCGAACTTACGAGCGGCATAGCCCGAGCAGACTTCCCCTCTGCAACTAGACGGCTGTAGTACTGTACGAAGGCGAAACAATCAGCCAGACTGAATCCAAAGGCTTTCCTACTCGTACAGCGATGTGTGACGTAATCAAGAGCTGCGACAAACGACCAACGATAGCGTGCATGATCCACAGGACTGCCGCATGGACACACCTGCAGCAGTCGTTGCAAGGGCTGCAGGCCACTCTCGCGTGTGGGCCTTGGCCTTCCCTGGAGTTTTCGAGGTGAAGGGCGGAACCAGGCCACGATGCTCTCAAAACGGCTTGCCCGATCCTTGGCGTTACGAAACGAGCAGGTGTATATACTTCCTTCCAAGCCCTGGCAACAACCCACCTTGCCCAATCGAAATCGAAGCCCTTAGCATTCGGACCCTTGTAAAGAGGTATTCCTCATGATAAGAACCCTGCGTGTTCCACCTGCTACACCGAAGCCCGCCGAGGGCGACTCTCTCCCAGAAGAAGGCGCTCCAACACACGCTGCTCACACAAGACTGGCGGCGCGGGCCCGAGTTGCAGCCTTTTCTGGAGCTGCAGGCTTCATAGGGTTTGAGGTTTCAGGATTCTCGGGTTAAGGCAGTTTAGGCCTAGGCCTTAGGGCTTAGTCAGACCATCATTTTGAACTTAGTCGTGTGAATGTTGCTTTCATTCAGGAAGTACCTCCCTTACTACGGCAACTGTGACTCCTGTTGATGCATTGTCATTACTATTGTTGCTGTTGTGCTTGTGCTCCTTGTTGCCTTTGGTTTTTGCTCGCTGGCTGTTGCCGGAACCGCCGATGTAGAAGGGATCCACCAAAGCACCCAGGTCGACGAGGATCCCCAGTGGTGGCCCGAGAAATTCCGCAGTGACGGAGCCGTGCTCTCTTCGAGTCTTGGTTTCTTCTTTGGACTCAGAGAAGAGGTTCGCTCTTAAACCGTGCGAGTCACATGTATGGCAGTGTGCGGAGATTTGGACAAAACGAGAACGAACAGAATGGACTTCGAGGCCAGTTCCGGGAGCAGCAGCTTGCTGTGGCGGCATGTCCTGTGAGCAAGAGCACCGGGCTCGGGTGAGAACAGGCCACACTGTGACATTGAACCGTGTTCGATTCCGAACCTGGTTCGTGCTTTCACGGTTTCCCTCAATTATATGTTGCAGGTGTTCAAAGCTTTTTGGTAGAGTTTCTTTATACTTGACGGGGTCATGGAGGTGGATGTGTATTGTGATTAAGACCTACTGGTGATGATTATGATTATGCTGATGAGTGCAGTGATGTTGATTCTGGTGACAGTAACTGTTGCGACCTTATCGTCATCGTATTGATGGCGACACCCACCAGTGATCGCGATGACTGTTGCCATCATAATCAGGACGTTCTGGGTGATCACGATTCCAGCCCGGCAGAGCTCTTTGCTGAACTGTTCAGTGAGACGTGCTGGTCAAGTGTCACGCGTGGTTGCTCTAGTCAGAAATTGCGGTGCTGAAGCCGTCGAAGTGCGTAGCCGCAGACCTGAAACAGCTCCGGGCTTCGTTGCAACACTCCAGCCCTCAACCCAATTCGCAAACGCAGTGAACAGAAGATTCTGGCCGCAAACCATGAATCACGGACAGCACGGTTCTACTCTGAGGCCTGCAGACAAGCCTCACGAATTTCCTGGAGATCAACTTTGCATCGACCGACGACCTCAGGGCCCGGGTTGTGGGTCTCTCGTGTTTTGGGGCTTTGGATTCAGGGCTTAGGTACGGCAGAAGGTTCGGGGTTATTGGTTTCAGGGCTTGGGGTTAGGGTTGTGGCTTTATAGGTCCGGGTTAGTCACTTGTGTTGTAGCGCGTCGGGTTCGGTATCCTGGAAACCCCAAATCGGAGAAGTCTGAAAGCAAACACCTAAACCTATACCCTCCGCATTGTTGAAGAGAGTGTGACCTGCAGGAACAGAATTGTTCAAGATGCCCAGAACCCCGAGGGAGCTTGCGCTACAGGCAATTCTCTCCGTACATAAGATTCGTCTGCGGGCCTACCTGGGCATAGCGACGTTAACGTTTGCATGGCAGAAAGATAAGGCACCTGCCCAGAAGCGATAACCCACCGATAGCATCAAGAGGAGCTTGTGCATCGCGAGAGGTCAAGTTCTGTCTTGTTATTACAGGGCTCAGAACTGATTTCTAAACACTGCGCGGGTCGTCGTCGTCAGCGTCGCTATTCGATACCGAAGCGATAACCCGCCAGGTCGGTTTTGTTGTCATAACCACCACATACCCACATGCCTTGTTTTATGTGGGGATCTTCCAAGACCGAAACAAGCCACCTTTTTTCAACCGGTCAACCAGAAGTCAAAAAATACAGTACAGAACCTTGCGGTCTCGACCCTGTTGCTTCAGGTCCAATCTGTGAAATAGAGCGCTTGCAGATAGATAGCTGGGAATCCTGCAGAACGATAAGGTGGCCGCCCAAAAGCGATAACCCCATGTAAAGGTTGGGAGGGTGGTCTCATAGGTTTTGCCGTTGGCTTTTGTCCTTCTTGTTCCTTCTATGCTATGAAGATCCCTCTAAATCCTGTTGAATACGTTAACTGGAGAGGTGAGCACTGAGAATCTGATCGAGCTGCTGCCGGCCATTGTCAAAGCCCCAGTCGGAACATGGCAGGTTCACCGGATGAGAATCCGCCCAGCGTTTGCATTTGTTACAGAATTTATCCGGCTCAGGTGGTTTACGTTTCATGTTGTAGCCCCTTGCAGGACTTGTGACTAGAGGTTTAGGTGCTTGCAGCTACCGTTGCATGTTTGTGCTGGATGCATGGCAAAGGTTTAAGCAGGCTCTGCATCTCTCGTCCAGAAAGGGAGGTCGCTGCGACGTAGCGTGTTCAACAATCAGTGCTACATGTAAAGCCACAGCCTTCCGAAAAAGAACTCAAACTTGCTCAGAACGGATAAGGCGACAGATGAGCTCTGAAACTGGAGCCCTTGTAGCATCAGCATAGGACCACAACGCACACACACAGATATATATATATATAATGTATTATATATATACACATACATATATACATATCCAGCGCCGTTTGGGGATGCGTGAAGGGTGCAGGGATTCCTCGAGACCGACCCTCGGAAAAAGTAAGTTAAAGGAGCCTAGCACTGGTGGTTGGGGAGCCTCGCGAAGACCGAAGACTTTGTGGTCGCATATCTTGTGAATGTGGCTGTTATTGGCAACGTTTTGGGAGGGCCACGATTTGCCGTCCCTTCCTGTAGCTTGACATTGAACCCAACAGCTTCCCATCCAAAGCCTCTGCACCACATACTTGTTCAGATCGCACGAAGAACAGCAGTCCCAACAGAGTCTCTCGAAATGCTGCAAAGGTAAACTGAGCTCCAAGTACTGTAACACCCAAGAAATGCTAAAGTGGGTTGGGTGCAAAGCTTGGAGGCCGGACTTGTTGTCTTCTTCCAGCTTGAACCACCGACGGATGTTCTGGGCTCGGAGGGCGCTTGGGTGCTTCAGGGCGTGCCGTCTGAATCATACACCCCGCGTGTGGATGGGTGGGTATATGGTCTTGCGTTTCGGTTTGGAAGGGCCGAACCGCCAAGAGAGAGGAAACTGTAGCGATATCATCATAGTCAATAAAGCACCGTACCCTCGCAGCTGTCGTGCCTTTTTCCGTGGCATTTGTCTTCCTGTCACAGTCATTGCTCGTGCTCATCATCAATGGCAATGCAGACTTCGCTGTTACTGTTTCTGGCACCAGTGGTGTTTTTTGGGATGGCACTATTTGTGTATGTTCTCCGTGCTGTGTTTGCTGTCAGGACGAGGATGCCAAGTAGCACACCCCTAGCTTTCTATCATTGGAACTTTGAGCTGCGGCCAGATACTGCGTGGAGTTCAGTTTCAGTCTTGCTCTCGACTCATCAGTTAACGCTGGGATTCTGGAGTTGTGGGTTTTAGAAACTTAGTCAGATGGAGTTGAGCGGCGGAGGAAGTCTAGAAACCTTTGGGCTTCGGAATACCCCTAAACCCCTTAACCTGAGAGTCTTTGGTAAGCCCGACCGTGAGGTGTTTCAGCTCCACGACCGCAGAGAGGACATCCTCTGTGCGGGGCCTGGTCCTATAAATAAATGCAGGTACCCAGTTCATTTATGTGGGTGGTTGCCAAAATTATGGTCCCTTTTTGGGTCCCTATTATAATACGGCACCTATTATTTAGGGTACCCAAAGGGGGCCTTAATTTTGACAACCGCCCATGTATGACAATGAATGCGTGTGACCGATCGGCCACGGGAGACGACGGAAGTCTTAGGTCAGGTCGCCTGGGTTTGATAGGTAAGGCACGCCTGCACTTCCATCTGGGCTTGAACAGACAAAGATATAATTATAACTTAACCAGAAGGACAAGTATGTATATGTGTATATTATCACTTTACCTACCTACCTACCTGGCTAGCCAGCTAGCTAGCTAGCTAGATTTGTGCCACACGGGGGGGTGCCAAGTCACGACCGATCTGGGGTCGTGGTGTGCAAGATGTACACTTATTTACATACATAATGGTTAGACTAGCGGCAGTCATGCTTTATGGGTCAGGATGACTGTTATTGCAAAAAGACGCTTCGTGTCGTCCGCCCCAGCCCGGCCCCAAGAGAAGTGGGCGACGGGTTGCTTGTAGGGGTGTCCGAGACAGACGGGACGATATGTGCATGTGTGTATATATATATATATACATATATATATTTATTTATTTACATATGTATAACAGAAGCTTCACCATGGCCGGTCAGCGGGTCCACAAAGCGGGCGGGGTTGTGGAAACCTTTGACTGCGTCGACCGGGCCGAGGCGATCTTGACTGCTTCTGTTTGTCACAGTCACTCGCGTAATCTATCAGAAGATCTAAAGTTACATAATATAAACATTCCACGCATTCCACATATTATATAGTATATAGCACTCCATGAAGTGAGCACCTGCTTGGGGTTTGGGGTTTAGCTTTATCTATCAGTTCGTGAAGTGAACGTCATCTTAGTCAGTATTGTGCCTTGCCCTTGGAGGTTCGTGGGTAGTTATAAGTAGGGTAACTATACTTATAAACCATATTAGGGGACTTATAGCCCTACTTATAACTACCAAGCAAACAGCCGTGCTTTTGGACGTCCCCCGGCTTCAGAGCACTCTCTGGCGCACAGAGATTCAGGGTTTCAGAGTTTGATGGATCCGGGATGTGTGCTTGATATAGGGGCCTCAATAATTACCTATACTAACTATACTATTTTGGGGGTTCCTTATTATAAGCATAGTATAATGGGCCCCAAAACCGCACTCTAAATTTTAAGGCCCCTATATTAACCCCTGAAGCCAAAAGAACGGTCTTGCCAGAGTCGACCAAAGGCTTCTGGCCTCAGCTGATGGCCTTGGTTGACCAAGCGTCACCTCCGATAGGTGCACTGGTTGTGTGTGGGTGTGTGTGTGTGTTTAGCATTTCGTTGAGGGCTTCCCGGCGTCCACGTTTAGTTAGGTTTTTAAGGTCACGGGTTTGGGTTTCAAGGCTTCCTATCATGCGCTCTCGTGTGGCCTTGATGAAAGTCGGGCACCTAGCATGTGAGCGGTGTCTTGGGCACTGCCAAGTGCGCAGTCCAGCTGGTCATGGACTCTCAAGCTCGCATGGAGCAGCTGCAGCTTTCCGTAGAAGATTCCTTGACCCGGTCATGCCAGCTGCGGAAGTTAGGGAGCTGCAGATAGCGCATCCGGCTTCTTTAGAGAGTGTTGTTTGGCCAAGTGTTTCAGCGCTATGCACGGCCATGGCGATAAAGTACTTCGAAGGGGGTTAACAAGTCTCCCGTCTTATGGGTACACCTTGGCAACAACACCTAAGCTCAGGGGGAGGGGTTGAAGCCGCCAGCATGGCATCCCGCCTGGGCCCAGCCATGTCTTTCCGATCTTGCCGGGCGGTTGCGCGTCATCTTTCGGCGTCGAGCGCCAGGCTGCCGAAGTTCGCGCGAAACTGTCGTAGACATATGGAGCAAGCCTCACTGCATGAGCCCTGCTACTTCGGTCGGAGAGTGAGGGTGTGTGACGAGTTTTGGGTATCCACCCGCGATGGGAGTTTGCCTTTCCAGATTCTGTGCAGCATCGGGAAGGGTGGGACCAGCAGCAGAAGACGAGTTCAACCAGCTCTAGACTGACATACCATAACATAAAGTCGTTCATCTCCCGGCAGCACAAAGTACGCAAAAAGTGTACTTCCGAAGCCAGAGGTCCGCACCCCTAAGGGGTCGGCAGCTGCGCAGCCTGGGCGCTGCACTCTTCGATGTGTCGTCAATGCAAACGATGGAGGTGCCATGGAGTTTTAGATGGAGGGCTCGATGCTAAGCAAGTGTGAAAAACTCAAGTTGGGCTAACAGGGTCTGGACCCCTTATTAGCTGTTGGGGTAGCCTGTTTCTTTCCCATCAACCTCCTCCAGCCCTCAGCGATGGACCTCTCATATGAGGATTGCGTGGGGGAGACCCCCCTGGTCCGACTGCAGCGCATGCTTCCTGCAGACAGTGGCTCTGTGGTGCTGTGTCCCTTAGCTGATGGTTTCGGTGTGCTTGAAAGATCTTCAAACTTTGATTTCAGCTGTGCTTAGACTTCCGGACAGTGCTCGTGCAGGGCCAGGTCCCTGGCTTTGGAGGACCAAGCTTCGGCCATTGTTGCGGGTTCAGGCTTTATACTTCAGTTCCCTTTGGGTGATTGCACGATCTCTCAGCATGCCGAGGAACACAACAAGTGAAAGAACAGGTAGGGCTCAAGCCTTGGAGCCCCCCAAGAAGGCGCCACCAACCCCTACAGCCCCCACTATAGTGCCACCAAGGCAAGCTTGAGGGCGACAATCCGGCCGGCAGTGTCAAGGACCGGGCTGCGCTATCCATGATCAGGCCATCAGAAGCACCAGGGGTGCTTGAGTTAGTTCGGGGTGTTTGGAGATACTGTTTTGGAAAACGCTTGGTGAGACAAGAGATGCTGACGCTTGAAGTGGTTCGGGGCTTTGCCGAAGCTAAAACTGCAGCCGCTCATCGTGCTGCCACCGTGCTGCGCTTACTAGTTAGACGGGAGCTGTCGCAGGACAAGTTTTTCGAGCTCAGGGATGGGCCGAACGTGGGACAAGCAGTTTTCTGAACTCCCCATTCTCTTTCCAGCATCGTCCTTTCGATTTTCGACGGGCCCCCACAAGTCTATAACTTGAAGTCCCCAGTTGGCCCTCTTCTGGTCTTAGGCCACCCCCCGAACTGCAGCCTATTTTCAATAAGACTAAACTAAACCGAAATCCCACACGCTTCGATACGGACGTACGCTCATTGCTGCTGTCCGTCAGCCCCTCCCTAACAGCGGTATCGTCAGCATCCCCGCAGCGACAGCAATGACAAAGCAGCAGCAGCAGCAGCACCACCACCACCACCACCACCGCAACCAGCATTATCATCAAAATCAAGATTCGCCTGGACCTCAACCTCATTTCGATCTTCACCTGCACCACAACCACTGTATCGTCATTACTACTGTACGTGATCAGACACCGAACCATCCTCCGTGCACGAGGCGTGCGGAGGCCGCGGGCCGGATAAAACCTGGGGACACGCTGATCGAGGCCACATCTGGCAACACCGGCATTGCTCTGGCAGCCATCAGTGTCTCGAAGCGATATTTGTGTTCTTGTTGGTTTCGTTCTTCGTTCCCGGCTGGCAGGAAGCAGACCCCGAAATCCAACGCTGCAACACACATACTCGTGGAGTTAGTGTAGTTGAGAGGATGTAAATGCTAAGGCAGCTAAGGGCAAGGTAGCGGAAAGCGGACCACATGGCCATAGCTCAGGTGCAATCAAAGGTTACAAGCTCAAGCTCATCATGCCAGAGAACATGAGCCTGGAGAGGACAGAACTCGCGACTTCTCTTTGTAGCTTCGACTTTTTGCTGGAATATGAGTGCCCTGCAGAAGGCAACTTCAACCTTCACCTCTACGGTCTTAAAGCTGCTTCAGGGCCGGGCTTCAATCGGATTCAGGCAGAAGGCAATCCTGCGCCCTTTCAAAACGGAGCCATAGGGCCATTGAGATGCAGGCGCACGAGCATGGCTGTATATGGCGCAGAGCTGATCCTGGTATCCACCGGTGCCATGGAGGAAGCACCTCTTCCAGCAACTACGTGAGTTTATGCCGCTCAGGAATCCCCAGACACCTGAGATATCGAGACCCTCCTCGAACCCTCACCCTAAACCCTAAACAGGCGTGTGAGCGCCGAAACATCTCCTGTTATTGCCGAGTGTGAGCGTCAAAGCCCTGAACCCGGAAACCACCCTCAAGATTCAAAGCACTGAGGCCAGAGACTTAGCTCAGGCTATGCAGGCCTGGGCTTTGCTATTTGGGGCCTAGGGCGCAGTGTTGCTAATACTAGTAAGTAGATGAATGAATCTCTACTGCAGCTTCTGGCTACATAGATTAGTTCTCTCTGGGTATCGGCCCTGCAGGGTTGCAGGTTTCCGGGTCGACTCTGGTTTGCCAGTCATGTCTGAAAGTGCTCTGTTGGCATGTTCAAGCCAGGCTCCGATCGAAGGTGCCGACATGTCGCCGTTTACATCACTTACTGCTAAGCTATGACTGCGACGACGACCAAGACTTGATTTATAATCCAGCAATACTGCCGTATTGGCAGATTAGCCTCGTTTCCATCAGTATTTCACAGTCGTCGGCTGCAGCTACTGTACCTCTATAGCTTGGTTGCAGCTGCTGTCACCCTGCTGTCCTGGCAGCTTAACCATTACGATGATCGCTCAGAGGTGAATTCACTCTCAGCCATATTGCTACGGGTACCACTCCTTGCGATTCGCATTACTGCTCTGTCTGTTGAGTGCGGCCATGGCTGCGAGGATGGGCTGGTCCATCCGTACCATCTCCTTTGCTATCGTGGTAATGTCTGCTGGTTCTCATTACCGACGAAAATAGTAGTGCGGAGCTATTGCTAGATCTGGTAAATCTGTAAGTGCATTCATTCAGATAACCATACTTGGATTTCAGAAGAAAAGGTGCGAACTGGTATCAGTTCATGCACGGCAGAGCAGAGCGCGGTGACTCTGAAGGCCCGCGGGGAGGGCATCGTGCTGGACCAATTCGGCAACCCAGACAATCCTCAGGCACGGTTCCGGAAATTCGTGACTGGGCTTTTCTAGGCAGGCGGGATGGTTCTTTGGATTGTTTGAGAGTCTAAATATCGAGAACAACAGAATCCAAATGCTTCGAGAGGTTTCATACGGGCACCATGCATCCCTAGCGAGACGCCTCCGGCCATTTTCGGCTACACGACTGCTCAGAAGACTAATCATAGAAGCAATACGTATACAGCGGAAGGTCACAGTGGCCATGACGGTATGTGGGTTGATAATATTTTGAGCGTGGCTGCGTTATTCATCAAGGTTGAGGAGGCGGCTTGGGCTCACAGTTCCGGAGGCTTGGAATTTCAAAGACCACGCATCGATAAAGAAAGCACAAGCTGTGTCGCAAGCTCCCACCAAGTGCCGCTCAAGTGCTCCCGGCAAAGATGTTACCCTCGTCTGCCCTGGTTCCAAGCCCCGCTTGCGGCAAAGACAGGGAAAAAAGTTGTTCCAGATGTGATGGTACTACTTCCCATGACTGCTCTTGTTGTGGTCGTTACCTAGAACCTCTGGCTAGGTCGCACTCTGGGACAGTGGCCTTGTACAGATGCCGTTTTGTAATTACTTGTGAGTTCCCTTAGATTTCAACCCAGCTGGCTATTTGCAAGGCCATCCCCAAGCTTTCAGATCGCCAGGCACACTACGAAACAACTGGGCCGGAGGTCATGAGGCAAACCGGCGGCCAGATCACCCACTTTGCAACGTGGCCTTCCTTGTGGACATGTTCATCGCGGGATGAGATTCCCCCACCCTGCTGGCCCCCTCAGCCTGAATCCAAATCACTAACCACTACTCTCAAAGTATATACACCGTATACCCCGGTTAGCACATGAGTATGATTGTTCTGGGCGTTTGTTGCTTCTGGTTTCAGCGATTACAGTGTGAAGATCTTGGATCTGGTTTCGGATAGTAGAGCCACAATCTGGACTGTGGCTCAGGAGTGACTCTTGCCACCGCGTTCTTCAGCCCTTGGTTTCGTATCGGGACTACGTGGAATAATCTGAGCAAGGCCAGACCTTGGCTGTGCAAGGACCTGAAGCCCCAAGTGCCTGCATTAAGCGAGTGTGCGAGTCGAAACCATCCCAAACCCCAAACTCTAAAATCGCAGGGTGGCATCCCTGTGCCCCAACCTTGAACTCCAGGTGAGTTCCATGGGTACCACAGGCACGGCTATGGGCACCTCGCGCTACTTCAAGGACCTTGAAGCCTAACCCCATGTACGGCTTGTTTTTTGCATCTTCAACTTGCAAACTTCAATCTCGCAAGATGCACTGATTCCGACCGGGAGCTGGTAGAAATGATGTGTGACAATTTCGCCATTTGCGTGCTCGTCCCGGAGCAAGCAGATGCTGACCCCAGGCCCTACGTCCTATACCCCTCACACGCTCTACCCCATTTCTCAGCCCACCTAATCAATGATTAACCCTTCCAAACCCACAAAACATCACAAAACGCAAAGCACACGCCACAATCCAAACAATAACCCAGAACACCAATCCAAACCCAAGCCGACCCACACAAACCAAGATGCAAGGCACAATCCGAAAACCAAAGCCACCTAAACAAACCCTATCCTCAACTAATTACTCCCTAATGAGGTTCGGGATCAGCGACTCTAATCTAAAACTTCTCCAAAGCCCTGTAAGTATTTAACTGGAAGAGGATAAGAGAGGATGCTTGAGGCATGAGTTGTTGAAGGCGCAGTATCTGCTCCAAGACTGCGTTTGTGAAACTGTTACGGAGTTACTGGGCAATGACAACCCCCTTGAAGCGTAAACGCCCAGGAGTTCAAACCCGAGGTTCAGATCGTCGGACTCCAGCCGGCCACAGGCGTGGAGGGCTTCGCGACTTCCACATGGCAGGTGCAGTAGCTGTTGCGACTGATTCGGGTTTGGGCATGCTGGTCAAAGTTCGCAATTGTGGGTCTGGGATGTCGCTGCGGCGTTCTAGTCTTCAAGCTTGGAGACCGTAAGTACAGGGAAAGTCAATTTGCTTATGATGACTAGGGGTTCAGCATGCCAGCTCGTTTTTAGTCTTTTCAATTTGCGGTCGGCAAATAGCCATTGATCTGAGGCTTGATGGCTTGATGTGCCTCATCTGGACGAAGTTGTTCTCAGCCTCAAAATCTGAACTTCCAAGCTAGCAAGGCCATACCCAACACGGCTTGAGTGTAGGCATATCTAGGCAGCCCGGAAGCAGAGAGAGAACGACACCAGGCGCACAGATTCCTGGCATCCGACGGTGGCCGAAGGAAGCCTTGCAGAGTGGTTCCGGTTTTGGGCTGTCCGGCCGTTGCCTACATAGTTTCCCGTACTGGTTGCTCAATGACCTTGTGTTGCAGTGTTTTCCGTGGCAACACTGGCAACACCTGTCGAATGGCTTACACCTGCTAGTTAGTTCAGGGTTCAGTGCTTCGGTCGCAGAGCAGTACCTGTCATCAGCAGGCCCTGCAGCAGCAATTGAGGTCCGCTCATGCTAATTCCAGCAAGCCCGCACCCCCACCTTACAACAAGTAGCTTTTTGTTGTCATAACACCAACTCTTCTGACCCGTTCCACTCCCCATGGTCGTGCCCTGCTTGTGCACTGCAGGGCAGGGCACAGGGCTGCCGCAGGACACAGCAGACAACAACAGCCACGGCAGGGCACAGGGAAGGGCACAAGCAGCAGATGCAGGGCAGAGGGCTGAGGTGTTTGATACCAGATTGATTTGAGGACCATGTTTCCGAACACCCAAAGTCTCCAACGCTGTGCGGGAATTGTTTCTGCAGCTTCAAGAATCTGCACTGCCGAGGAATACTTGCCAGGCATTTTCGACGAAGCACGCCTCGACCGCGTCATAGACATCACCCAGGTCCAGTATATGCCCGAAGAGCCCGCATACATGTCAGGTTCCTCAAGATTTTCGGTGCCCCGACGACACCGACTTTAGCAGACTTGCTGCGAATAAGTGTCGCGTGCATTTGCTTGTCACGATGTGGTGTTCTTTTCAGGCTTCAGGATAAGTTTTAGCCTGTGTTGCAGTGCCTCAGTGGTTGATGCTAATACCTAATCTTCAGGATAGTGCTACTTTGCCGCAGTTACAGTGGCTTAGCTGGAGCTCTACCGACTGTACCCAATCATGGCTAAATCCTTGCTTATCACCTGACCTGGACATCACCCATGAACCTCCCTCCATTTCAGGGTAAGTCTTCAAACACGTTGTTCGCTGTTCATGCTCAAAGTCAGACTTCATGTAAAAGTAAGCAAGCGCCAGGCTGCAAACTCTTTTGTCAGCTCCTGTACCTAACTCGGCTCTTGGTCCTTGGAGTCCTTGGTGGTTCTGACATCTTCTGAGCTCAGCGGCCATGGCGTCAGACCTGTTATGCGGCTGCCCTCAAACCTTCAAGTAGACTCAGCCCCCTGCGCGTCCTTGTACTCTGGCGCCGGAAATCCGAAAACATTGATTGATACTTACAAAAACACCTCAAGACCCTAGTTTGTGAGTGTGAGTTTTCATGTATGCATATATGTATACATGATGGAGGAAGAGGCGGATGAGACGGCGCGGCAGCTTGCCATCCAGGACTCCGGGCCAGAAGCTTTCGGGATGGATTTGGGGAGCAGCCCGCTTCGTTTTCGAGCTTTGCACCGGCGTGCAAGCCCGATTCTAAGGCTCTCGGCTGGGTATAAGTGAGTGAGGTGACAAGTCAGGTCAAGGCAGCTGTGGGCACATACCTGCCCCTGCATAGTTGTGGAAGCCTGCTCCCACAAGCGTTAGTTGTGGCTTGATGTGTTAAGCCACTTTCTCTCACTCTGACAGCAATAACGTACTGCTGAGCCACATGTCATTGCTTGGCATGTGAGTTTTGGGATCCTTTTAGTGAAGACCTGCTTTTGGAAGGCTCCTTATGTTAAACGCTTGACCCCCCTTTTAAGTTCCCAACCCCACTCCGAAACTCTTTGCCCCCAGTCGTTGCTTATTTGGCGAGTAAACGAACCAAAGCTATTGGGGATCTTCAAACTCGTCAGAACCGCAGCACATGGCCCTGATAAATTTCTATCCGCACTGATTGAACTCTCAACCGACAACTCACAACACCGCCAGGGCCTCGCGACATAACCTATATCTCAAAGCCCTACACCACAAGTCGAGGAGGGTCTCTTCGCCGGGGTCAGTAGCGGCGGTGCGGTCTCGGCAGCCTTGAAGATCGCGCGTGAGGCGACTGGAACTTCTTTGGGCTCGGGGTTGGGGTTAAGAAAGCTTCAACATTCCTGATGTACCGGAATCCCAGTTACATCCCTCGAAAAGCCCAAAGCCCTAAGCCCTAATTCAAACTGAGGAGGGAAAATTCAAACTGAACCGCATGGTCCGTCTTTGTTCAATATTAGCAAGACGATGGGCAAGAGGAAAAAGAGCCAGAACGAACGTCTCAAAGCATTTGTTCGTTTCTTTCCCTTGTGATTGCGTGTTTGTTCTAGTTTTTGTCATTTAGCTTCGCTCACTCCTTGTCCCTTAGTGAAACACACATAACAATGTAGCGAAAGCGGAAGCACGAATGCTTGCTTCAATTCACTGCTGTAATGTAACAGAAGAAGCACACATTAACCAATTCGTCTCCTTTCAATACAATATAGTTCAAGGGATTCGCTACACTCTTCTTTGTACACGGCTAATGAAATGAGGCGGGATCTTTCTCAGACACTACTTGCTGCCTGATGTTTTGCACCATTCCTGCCAAGGAGCCAGGCAGAGTAGTGGTGTGCATCATCTGCGACCGCGGCGATCGCTACCTCAGCACCGGGGTCTTCGCTCCACCACCACCTTTGCATCACAGCATCTTGCCTAACATCGTACACTGCGTGGGTTTTTCTCTCAAAGGAGGTCTTCTCTCCGGACCTGGGTGCTGTGCAGACAGCGGTGCGCTCGTAATACCTTCTAGCCTGTCGAGCCGTAAAGAACGAACCATGTCTGCACCCTCAACCTTTTTTTGATTTCGTGTTACGTGCCGGCCAGTCTGTGATCTACAGTTGAAGCTGGCCTCAAAACAGCAAACAGCACCCACCGAAGCCCATGTCGGGAGGCACGAAGTGCTGCATCCTGGCAGGCTGCATTTCGGGCAACCTCGATCTGACTTTGCAGAGCTACAGGAAGACCCTCTCAGATCAGCACACTCCGATCTTCATGCTTTTTACGGCCCCGTGGTGCCCAGAAACTTGGCTCAGAGCAGTTAAATCCCCGCCCTGACGCCTCCGAGGCGGCCTTCGCCTGACGACGACATTCAGAGCAGACTCATCACTAGAAATTGATCACACTACTGCACGTTGTGGTGACGAGCCTGCGCTATACTCGTGGTTCAACTGGGTAGCAGAATACGGGGGATGTCATCGAGGCGTTCGCGCCAACATTTCCGCTCAAGGTTTGCCACCAGGTTGCGTTTGTTGATGAGCAGGGGCTCGGGTGAATCAGTTGCCAAGGCCCATGGCCATGCACCAGAACTAGCGCAAAACTGCATGCATGATGAACGGATATGTGGTCATCGAGCGGTTATCTCTTGATGGCATTCCAACGTCACACTTCTGATGTCTTGGAGGCTCTGACATACCAAGTGGCCGCGGGGTTTCAAATTTCGGCTGCTAGGCTACCAGATCCGATTGCAATTGCCGGTTGGAGTGTAGAGCTCAAAGAGTGCAGCTTTGCCTAGCCTACTGCCTGTCTAGGCCCCAGGTCCGGACACGTGGTCCATCATGAAACGCACCAGAGTGGCATGCAACAGTAGTCTACCTTAGGTTTGCGTTATCGGAAAGAGCCCCCGCAGTCCTGTGTACTATATACCCAAAACGAAGCATGCGAATGCATATAGTTTACTGTAGAGGCCAGTGCAGCAATTCCAGGATTGCATCACGGCTCTACCTGTCATCGATGGTCTCTTCGCCACGCACGTGCGAGGCGGCTCACTTCTTCGGTGCACGGGCTGCATTGGTTGACTGTTTCAGAGTTGTGTCAGGCTAAGGCAGTCAGTGTTGTTGTGGAGACGTGTGCTCGACATAGCCTTTGGAGCATTAGGGGCTAGCTTGACATAGCTTGACTTGAGGTCCGGAGCTTTAAGAAAAACTTATTGTACCACCGCCTGCCCGAATTCGCTGAGATACTTCGGATGCACCAACTGATTGTACTCTAGTCTAGTCCTGCTCGTTAGCTCCTGACAGCAACTTCCAATTCTACATAATTCAGTTGGTTTTGGAGCATACACAGTGCACAGACAAACTCTTCGACTCTTCGGAATGACTGTGGCTGGTATCTCGAATGATAAAACAAGAAATTCCTTCAACATCCCTATACTACCCTAAACCCCGATCGTCGCTTGAGCGACCACTTTACGAATCCCTCGCCTGTCAATTGCAGTCCGGATCAGGTCTTTGACTGTCCTGGGTACAATCGTCCTTTCTGTTAGGGTCCTTTCTTGGGTCTCCAAAGCTTATGCCGCTCTTCGAATACGGACCGGAAGTCAGAAAGGGACTTCTACTCAAAGCGTGCAGTGAAGCCAGGGGATTCCAGACACGAGATAGACCGAAACAGATCCGACTCGAGGTTTCGGTGCAAGGCAAGACTTGTGGGTTATTTGAGACTTTAAGCTTTACCTGGACCCCAAAAGTATGTAGAATAATAGCCTTTTATAGGTTTTGGGCCATTATTTTACCTACTTTTGGGGGTCTAGGTAGGGCTGCTAAAAACTAAACCAGAACAGGGTTTACGGGCCCGGGCCAGAAGCCCTCATCACTCACCCGGACCCAACCACATCACGGCCCAATCAACTTCTTGCTAGAGGGCAGAAAAAAGTTTACGTCAAGAACCCATGCTGCTGAGGTGCATTGTGAGCAAGACTCGGGAGGAATGGAAGGCAGAAGAGAAAACACTTTTGGGGGAGTCTCTTATCCTCAGTTGGTGTCTTGCACGTGCTCAGATTTGGAATTGAGGGTGTGCGGAAAAGTTGAAGTCATGAAGTCTTGGACCCCTCATCACCGTCACGCCTACAATCTCTACGTCGCTCCGTCGGAAGGATTCCGCTCACCCGCTGCGCTCCGACCTGCGCTGGCGGGAGACTCCATCCCATGGAGGCCTAGCGGCGGTCCCGACCCTGGCGTTCCTGGACAGCCAGTTTTTTCCTTCATATTCACACATTTTTTCACAGTCAGGAAGAGCATGGTAATGGCGAATGGCAGTGAGTGTTCACAGCCGTTATGGGTGCTTGTTGCAGGTCTGGAGGTTTGCAGGCTGGATGCATGAGGGTTTACAAACAGGAATGAGCGAAGACTCGGATGAAGACTGCTCGTGGTCATCCTGACGGTGGCTGTGAACAGGATCGATCTCTGGTGGGTGTTGGTGTTGTCGTTGTCGCAGGGTTGAGTTTGTTGGTACTTGCAATCCGGAAAGAGTGGGGGCGCAAACGAAGCTTACCAGAAGCATGCTGCTTGTCCCAAAGCCTTCTGTGTTTTTCCAGCATTTACGCCATGATACAACCCACGACGAGCTCTGCACAACGACCAGGACCAGGAGACCACTTCGTAAGAGACGACCAGGAGACCAGCAAGTGACCACCAGGAGACCACGAACATCACCACAAAAAAGCATCAGCAGATCGCAAGGACATTGCCAAAATGCTTTCCCAAAAGGACTGGCGCATCCAGAGAAAGATTCGAGAGCACAGCGGAATCGCTTTCCTCTAAATACTGGCTGCTTCCAAACTGTTGTTTCTCGAAATACGGGCGAATTTCGGGAGCACGACAATTATGATTCCCCCTCTTAGCCTGGGGTCCATGTTGTATTGGTTACAATGAACCTAGCACCGGGCCGCGCACGTGTCAGGCGGACCCTCCTCAAAGAATACGCCAGCCAAAAGTATGCACTGCACCACAGCGGGAGACGCGCGCCGCGAGCGTCTTGCGTATGTAATAGGACGCGGGGACCAAATTTCAGCACATGCTGTAAATAGTAAGACTCAGGGAGCCATTTTCCGAGGCCACATCAATCAGTTCGCCTTACTTAATTACACTGAACGAAAGAACCCAGAGTTCTACGGGAACCAAGAACCTGATATGAAAGCAGCCCAGATACTTGGGAACAGCTGCCGATCCGCTCGCCGAGCCGGTCATCCAAGCGGGCCTAGAGGGGCTCGATGCTCCGGCTTTCTCGTAAAAGGCTTTCGAGCTAAGGGGTCAGGGGTGAATCTTGAGGGTTGAAAGCGTAAGGATGCGATTGCTGTTAATTGGTGTCTCGCCGCATCCCTGTTAACTACAGCCCTTCTCGTCCTTGGAAAGCAGGGTGTTCTGCAGGTCGAAGAGGGCATGCAGTCTATAAGAAGATGTCTTCATCGTTGGTTCTCTCTCCCAGCAAAAGTTACAACATGTACCCGCGACAACAAGCCAGACATGAAAGCCGTTTTACAATGACCAAGGAAGCAGCTGAAATCGAGAGCAAGGTGGGAGCCTTCCTGAAGCAGCATGGATGTCGGTTGGAGTGAGCCTTTCAAGCGAAGTTTCTCGTTTCAGCAGGGTTCGCGACGAAGAAATGGCCCCATACATCAGAAGACCAAAGCCTCTTCACAGCTCAGATGCACTCAAGCTATTTCCCATTGATGCGATTTCAGGAGCTGGAGGTTTGATCCAGCCCATGAGAAGTGGGTCCAGGTTGCAAACCTGCTATTGACGCGCCAAGCGCTTGGAGCACAATTTTCCACTCCTTTGGCACAATGGGTTCCTGTGCTTCTACCACCACGGTGAAACTCACACTCCGAACGCTCCCCGAACAGGTTCGAGTCTTTGCCATCACTGTCCCTCAGATTGTCATGAGTCGGCAACCAGTATTGACACGCGTTGCCGTTCGCATCTGGCACTTGCTGTTTCTAGACTTGCAATACTAGTATGATCAATATGGCGTGAGAATCCAGGCCTTTTGTGGTACAAGCCCGGTTCCCCTCAGCCCCGATCTCCTTGCGCGCCTGTCTGCACGGGGGTTGGGGCGGCCGGGGTTGTATCATGCCATCATGCTTGTGGGGTAAGGATAAATAAGCAGCAGTAGTTCGTGACCTGAACCGGCCGAAGATGCAGGTTTCAACAGTCAAGGGGGGTTTAACTCACGAAATTGAAGGCTTGGCGGCGGCCCGTGTTTTTGGAGGGTGTCGAAGAGTTTGCGCGCTTCCAAGATTAGGTGTGAGGATGGTATCCCAGCAGACGGATTAAATGATTGATGAGCAAGAGTATGATTCGCCTAGTATTCAGTAAGTGTACTGCTCGTTCCTGCTTCCTCAATTAAACCACGATGCATCGCACAGTGTGATTCCAATGACAAGAGTTGTGGTGTCTCCGGTGTGCTGACATGTCGGGTGCTAGGAATCAAAGGCTAAAGTCATGAATGCTGACATCCCAGCAGAATACGTGTTGAATACCCTAAACCCTAAACCGTGAAACCCCAGCCGGCCTATGCCCGCATCGCAGCAATTGTCTACGCACAATAGCGCAAGGAGCCCGGAAAGCTGTTCGACGGCGTGTCGGAAAAAAAGCTCCGTGCGGTTTTGCTATTGCTACCGTTTCAGCTTGCTGGAATTTCGGCTTGTTCCGATTTTAGGGTTGGTTTAGGATTGGTTCGAGAGCCGCGTACTCATGTGGTGACTCAGGGATCTTCTTGTTGAGCTCATCTGAGCCACGAGCAAGGTTGCGAACAGTGGCACGGGGTTGAGTACCGAATACAACAGCCGTTACAGAGCTTCGTGATGAAAGCTTGCCGCAGATTCATCAGGCCTAGGTTTTCACTCTGCATGTATTCGGGCTTCAATCTTTACGGTTGTTATGATATGCAGCAATTCTCCAGGCTTGCCACCTGGGTTGATTGCTTGACTGCGCTCGTTCTCAACTGGCCTACCGGGTTGCTTACCATCCGAAGGATCCGCGAAGTCCGGCTTCTAATCTTAGGCTCAGAAGCTTCTGCTATCAAAGGTTTAAAGTTTAAACTAAACTCCGGGCGAAGAGTCACTTCAACGAGTTTGACACACCGCATTCCTCGCTGTTGGGCTCCGAGCTTTGCTTGAGGAACCTCTGTCGGGCGATGTAGAGTGTAGGCTTTGTCTATGGCTCGGGCACCAAGTAGCGCATTAGGGCCCCGCAAACGTACCCTTGCGGGACGTCCATCTGACTAAGTTGCGACAGCCAGCTACATTACACCACAGCTCGAATCGAGCCAGGTCCAGTCCCGGCATTGCTCAAGGTCCGGGGGCAGTGCGAGGGAGCATGACATCTCACATTGCATGCTGTTTGAGCCCCAGCAACTTGAATAGCCTCCTTTTAACGTGCACGTAGCACTTCTTTCTGTCCGAGACGTGGGGCGAGACCTGCCCATGTAGCAGGAATACCGACACGACTGAAATAAATTCTAACACTGAAAGCAGCCCCAAGGCAACTAATCTGAAGAAATGCTTGGTTTTCCGGAGCTCGACATGAAACGAGCAGTGCCTTTCGCCCGACTCGGCCAACGTGGCCTTCTGCGACACCCTAGCTTAGTACGGAAGGGTCTTCCAACCAGACACGGTCGTCTTTACCGTTCTTTACTGCTCCTGTGAGGACAAGAAACATGAATCGCGAAGCCTGGCATGGCGGCTCCAACGTGTAAGCTGGAAATGTGCAGCAGGATCTCGTACGTGACATGGACAAGCTCGTAGCCATGTGGACTGCCATCGAGATCGAGGCTGGAGCAACGTTCATGTTTCAGCCATGAGCAGTGAACTAGCAGTTGTTCCGTCGTGGGAGAGGGATGATTAGTCAAGACCTTGCTACGATCATTCCATTCGTCCCCTGTCATGTTGAAATCCCGAATGTTTGGTCTCAAGCCTTTGTCTGCCGTCGCAGGCAATGCCAAAAGGGCTATACCAGGCCGAGAGCGAACTTTCCGGGTTGAGTACTTAGAGGTAGTTCCTGTTTACATAGCACAGTATAGCACGTCACACTTGCCGTTTACTTCAAGACTTTGGGAAGCCCCAAGCCGAATGAGATGCATCGGGGCTTCAGGACCTGAATTCGAACAGCAGATGTGTGTATGTGCGTACGTATGCCTGATGTATGTTTGTATATGTGTCTGTGTACATAGATTCTATCGCGCACGTGTCCTGCATAGAAATGACACGCTAAATATCGATTCCGAAGTGGACTTGGTGCTTCGATAGCAGGGGCTTTGTGCCAGCTTCACGCAAGAAGAGGCCCCAATATGGACACAACCATAGTTAGGATCCTAATTGTAAGGACCCCTGGGTAAGCTATATACACCTCGGAGCCCAATTCGTAAACTCTCGAGGGCAAGGGGGCAGATAGAAAAGCTGTGCTGGTGGGGAAATGGCTGAGTGAGCGCTGCTTTCGGGGTACAGCGCGTCGAAATGTCGGTGATGGAGTTATGAATTAATTATAAATCTTGGCAGATCCATTCTTTATTGCTACATTTTCTACCCCAGAAGCAGCCCGAACTGGATCCGGCAGTCCCAGCCAAAGTCCACCGCGGAAGGTCAAGGGCATGTGGGAAATACTCAGTGTAGGTGCTTCGTGTTTATACACCTTTTTTCATGCCATGTGCCTGAGATGTCTTTCCTACTTGCCGCAGCTTGCGTGGTTCTTCCAATTGTAGCCATACGTTCGCAGGAACGGGAAGCAGCCAGAGGTGCCGATGCTGCTGCTGGCTCTTGCCTTGTCGCCAACGGTCGCCCTGGGTTTCTTGTCCTTCGACTGCCCCGCTCCATATGGAGCCCTCGATCTCGATGTCAGGACAGTCGTTGACCTGAAGCAGAATGCCGACATGGTGATGGATAGCCGATGGGCGGTAGATCCGGCCACGCCCCGGTGGATGCCAATCCTTTACCAAGGCACAGTGCGTGCGCAGGGCAAGCGCAAGCTCTTCGGAGTTGGCGAGTTCCTTGACAAGGGTTCTGTGACGGAGCATTACGCGCAGATGGGTTTCGACAATCGCCCACATCCAAACTCATGCCAAGACACTTGTCTCTTCACTTTCTCCAGCTCCTCAGACATGAAAAAGGCGCGTGTTCGCACCGTGACGAAGGATGATGGCACCCAGCATCTGCAATTCGAGTCACAGTCCGGCAAGGAGCTTCTGACCTGCCCCAGCGCGAAGCAGAAGAACACTGAACTGTAGAGTACTTTGCGACAGCTAACCGCAAAAAACGCGTTTTTGCCTGCTTGGCTTTTCGTGCAATCTTGCTTTGGGCTTCGCAGTGTCACTTGTATTAGCTAGTGTAGGGTTTGGGGTAGTTTCCCAATCACTCCTCCTGGTTGTCGCTTTTGCTGTCGTGCAACGAAGGAACAAGTGCAGGTTAAGTCTTCGTCTCATCTTATACCTGACCCGCCGCATGCGCACGGGACCGGTTGTAAGCTTGCTGCACTTTCTGTGAAATGGGTTTGGCGCACCCCAAAACCAGACTCAAGAGACCGAGCCTGAGACCTTGTAGGGCCTAAACCGCAACTACCGACCTGCGAGGCAATCATGTCAGGCATTACCGATCTGGTGGCGGCTTGCCTGGCAGCCGCACGACAGAACAAGAATTCGGCGTGTACAGAACGGGCCTTGAGAGTCTGGGTGTTGCAGATTTTTGGTTGGTACTTCGGCTCCATGAACCTCGCTGGGGACACTTTGGCAGGTGGACGCGTGGACAGCACTCCTGACCACGATTTCGAGTCCATGTAGACTTGTCGCTTCTGGCGAACACAATACTCCAGATAATCGGCGCACCTCACTACTTTGAGTATGATTCCCTTCCAATGTTTCTTTTGGATCTTCTTGTCAGGCATAATGGTAATCGTGTGTCACGATCAGTACTGCCGAGGTCTGTGGGGACAAAGAGAGTGTCATCGCAAGAGTGCGGGACGACAGAGGCGCTCGAATGTGTGTGGTGGAGTGAAGCGGTTTGGGGCTTTGGACCCACAACCCGCGCTTCGAGTTGATAGCATCCGAGGTTCGGTGAAGGAATCGTGTCTGTTAAATTAAAGTGTTCCGTTCGTCACCCTCACTACTAGGGCATTACACGAGCTTTGCTACAATGGTTGTGCAGCCTCCCTGCTGCCCTGGGTTCCGCTAGGGTGCTCATGGCTGGCCAGGTTTATCCCGAGCTGTAGGTTTGTGGTTCAGCGTTGAGGCCTGAGGTCTGAGGTCGGTTTGCCAACCCCTCTCACAGACCCGCATCTTGCAACGGAAGCTTCAGAAACCTGTCTCGGACCGTCCGTCGGACTTCGCCGCTGTCCAGAAATTCTTCGCCAGCCGCGCGCCCACCTGCACAAACTGTGTTGCCGGACGGACGTTAGTCTAGAGCTGCGTCCGATGCTAGAAGAAACCGCGGGCAGCAAATGGATTTCTTGACGTGGGGGAGATTCCGTCTGCCGCCTGGCACACGTTCACACAACTCGGCTGTCGTTGGCACGCCGAGACCTTACTAGCCTTGACGCGAAGCCCGAAAATCCGGAACTAAAGCCGATCTGAGCGAAGGATCGCAGGTTGACCCTTCACAGTACAGCCTCAGGCTGAGCCAAGATTTCGGTCTAGCTGCGCCACAGCCAGGTGGAAATGCTATCCACTTGGCTGCTATCCACGGGCACTGGCAAGTCATCCAGGCTCAACCGCATGTTTTCGGATTCGGAGCAGGAGAATTTTTGCCCCTGTTCCTCCAAGAGTGTGTGGCGTTGTCTGTGCTTTAGCTAGTGTCGCCTGCAAGTTGCACATCATACCGTGCTAACTGCATGGTTACCCGGAGTATTTGGGTAGCATGAAGCACACACACACTCTCGGTGTCAAAAAAGATGGGGGGGGGCAGTTAGACTGCTGACAGCTTCAGAGACAGAGTGGGGTCACGCTGGCCATGCCAGGTTTTGGCAGACAATGGGGCCGATCTGCATGCCGTGAACGACCACCAGCATCTTGCATGCACTAGGCTGGATCCGGCGTCGCGGCACATTAACGGCTTGGCTGACAATCGTCGCAGGAGTTCGGGATGTGTCCTGCAGGCGACATCCGCCGTCCGGTCCATGGGAAGCAGGTCAAAGTGCTGCCCTACGAGCCGAACTAGCCTCGCATGCATTGCCCGAGTTGCGAGGGTCCAGCGGTCGAAATTTGGTGGTTCACGACTCTGGCTTATTATTGTCTCGACAGAAATGTTTGTACAGGTTTCAGCTTTGCGGAATGTGAGCCCTTACCACTGAGCCCGTAGCGAGCATTGCTGTTGGTTTGCAAGTCCAGGCGAGAGACAGCTGGAGACAGTGCCGACGACAAGACAACTTGGACCCCAACTGGGAATCGGCACATAAGGGACGCCGGAACAGTTCCGAAATAGTAGGATCATGAACGGGAGACCCTTGATCCTACGAACCCCCCAAGTACGAGTTCATCCCGATGCAGGAATTCGGCTCAAATCGAGCCGATGATGGTCAAAAATAAAGAAGTCCGGGAGGGCTCGGCTCGACTCCTTGATGCAGAGGCAGAGATCCCAGAGGATCGTCCGATCGATCGTCCTCCCAATTCAAGAAACCTTTCAAGAGGGGGATCGGACGGCAAGAGGTCGGATGGGACGGGGGCCCTCAGCTATCAACGCAGCCTTGATCCCCTGGAAGCCAACATCTACTTGGATTCCTTGTTCGGGCCCCTGTACTACAAGTTTGACCGGATACGGACGGAGGGGAAAGCCGCAGCCGATCCCCGGATCTCCGACTACCGCCTCGTGAGTGTTTTCATGCTTCTCAACCTACTCACCCAGCTATCCATAGCTTTCAAGATCTACCAGGTGGGAGATCAGACCTATGGATCCATCAGGGACAGCTTGATGGGCACTACATGTTGGAGAGTGTCGCGCCATCCCGAACTTATTGGGCCGGTCTATCCCCGGAGTGTGCCAGGCTTGCATGACGCCTCGGATTCGGATTTTGACTGCACTCCGCCGGTCCTCACACTGTCGATTTTCCCTGAGAGTTTGGATACCAACAAGGATGGGTTTTGGTCGGACGAGGAGGTGAGGGATCGCCAGGTGCTTATTCACAGCCTTGGAAGCACCATGGCCAAGGAAATCAACAATACCATGTTCAACATGGCCGTGTATGATGAGAAGAACCGCAAAGGCTCGCGCAGTGTGTCTAAAGGCTCGCCGAAGCTGGACATGGAATCTTGGTTTGCAATGATTGATTCTCGGTTAGCTAGGTGAAAAGTCCCCTGATAGTTGGTGGATAGATTTAGTTCAGGCTTGTACTCAGGATTTCTTCAAGCATTACAAAGGAGAGATCCAGGTGTGTGTCGCCAGCGACAAGAACTTGTGTGGGAACCTCGCAAGCGCCGGTCACCTGAATGGGAAGGTCGAAGGCGCGCACAGGCAAGAACGTGTGGACAAGTGCGGGGACATTCTGGAGACCTTTTGCGGAAAGATCTTCGGGACAGACTACGTGTGGATCCATCACCAGTTCCAGGACATTTGTGGCCAAGCAATTTTCGAAAGAAGAGACGGAGTCAACATCGTAAGCTATGCTGCTGTGAAGGCATATCGAGGCGAGGCTGATTCGATTCTTGGTCGTGTCTTCATCACCTTCCTCGTCTTGATGATCTTTGTATGGGTCATGTTGATGACAAGCGAGTATCGCCAGATCTACAACTTCTGCTACGTGGTTTGGAACACACGGTCAACCGAAAACTCGGACCCCGACTTTGTGGCCGAAACCGGCTCGAAGCTCACTGTGATGAGGCTGCCCATCAGCCACAAAATTTTCGCACTATTGTGCATAGGCTTGCCACGGATTGTCATCGCGTCTGTTGTCATGGTCGTTGGCTGCAGCTTTCTGGCGATGACCAACAACTTGCTGGATCTTGTGCTGAACAGCACTGCCCTTGGCTTCCTCATTGAGGTGGACGACTTGATCCACACTGCTTTGTTGGGCAAAAACTTTGAGATCCAAGTGATGAACCACTTCGAGGAAATTTCCGTTGAATGTCAAGTGCACGGAGCAGCGAGCTCCTACGCAGCTTTGATGGTATCGCTTTTGATTACGGGAGTTTTCGTCACATACACATACTTGCGCCCAAATGGATTGCAAGATGTCGGCTATGGTGTGGAATGTCTGTGTCACCTAGAAGGCAATTGCTACGCACAGCGGTTGCTACGTGAGCTTTAAAGGCTCGTTTTCCGTAGGACTTAGAATGCTCGTAGCTACATGAATGCGAACTGCAAATGTCAAGAAGGCATGCGTAAAAGGGATGCTGGGATGCCCAATGGCCCAGTTTTTCTGACCTTTGAGCTCATGCTCAGACATGAGGTTTAGGGTGCGGGACAGTTTCGGCTTTAGGGCCATAACGGTTGCAGAGTATGAAGTCTTTTTGATCTGCAGGGTTCAGTCTATCGCGATAAACTGGTGGTACATAGCACAGTTTGTTGACACAGGTTCGTTGCTATTCGTATTTGGAGGTACAGATGGCCTTCAAAGTTCGCTGACGCTTCATAGCAAAAGCAATCCCTCCGAGGTTGGTCCCGCTTCGCACTGTTGCTGACCAGCCAAAGCCCTTGCTCTCACCAACTCGACCACAAGTCACAAGTTCTCCAGGAACTTTTTTTGTGTCAAGCGGCACGCCCAGGAAGGAGGGCTAGCTGTTGTTCCTGCCTGTTTGGTTTGGCCTGTTAAGAACGGAAGAAGGCAAAGCAAAAAAGCCTCCGTAGCATCGAGAGCTACATATCACAGCCACCACTCCCCGAAGGTCTAAATTCTACACCTTTTGTTTCCCCCCCCCCCCACAGCAAAAGAAAAGTAGGCAAATGCTGTATATTATACGGCGCAACTACCAGAAGCCTAAACCTGGAACCCTGACCCTAGCGAGAAACGCGACACCCCCAGAGAGCTCAAGCCCCTGAATTATGGTCTAAGGTATCTTCTTTAATTGAGGGGTATTGGGCTCCCTGAACCCGAAACCGTCCCCGAACACACAGACCCCGTCTGGCAAGTCCGAGTTGCGAGAGTGCAAACCCCAAGCCCTAAACCCCAAAGGTGCTGAACTGATTGCCAGCCTCAAAACCGACCAGTCGAAGCACTTCGAACCCGAGACCTCGGGTTTAGGGTTGAGGGTTTTTGGGCCAGTCCGAGTTGCGAGAGCGTAAACCCCAAAGCCCAGGCAGTCGGCCCTGGACTTGGCCATCGCGGGGCCCTCGGGTGTATTTTGTTTGACTTTGCAAGGCCTCCAGGGTTCAACCGAGGTTTAGGCTTTAGGTTCAATGTTTCGGGCCTGGTTTTAGGGTTTACGGTTCAGGGTTAGGGTTTAGGGTTGAGGGTAGGGCTTACAGGGCTTGATAGGGATTGGGACATCGGGAATCAGATCTGCCGGCTTCACTCGAGACACTAAATGTTGTAAGTGCGGGTGATTGTGCGAGCATAGCTCGCCGTTCTGATCTGCACCCTTCTGAATCTTCCTGAATCTATGGCAATGACTGCATGACTGCACCTTGGGGAAGGTGTCATTCTATGTCCAAGCACAATGCCCGCACGTACAGTTCTCTCCCGCATTCCGATTTGAATGTCTAAGCCTCAGACGTTTGCAGGAGATGTACAAGAAGCTCAGTGACCACGATCATCAGGTGGAGGCGGCTGTAGGACTCGTGATACGCGACGATGATTGTGGTGGTTGTGGTGATGGTCATGACGGTAAAGGATAATGCTGATTAGAAACGATGACGACGATGATCAGAAGGGGGTCTGAGTCCCTGTTCCCGCAGGCCTCTATATCAGCTCCCGAGGTGATGTGTTCCCACAGCCACAGCTAAAGTCATTTGATTCGGCACTTGCAGAGCGCAGTTTTGGTTTCGAGGTGATCTTGCCCCGGGCCCGTCAAGCAACAGGATTAGTGGTCAGCACCGGAAATCACTAGAACTTCCGTTTAAGGGTCCGGAACCGTTCTGGCGCAGCAAAGTTTTTACGCAACCATACCGGACAAAGGCAGCGCGGCAGAAGCCGATAACGCGCCATCACTTTCTGAACCCCTCGCAACGGCAAAGTCACACCCAACCCTTATGGTCTTCTGGTTTTAGCACCCTCTCCCTCACGTAACCTTCTAGACACACTGTCTGCAAAAGGCCCCGGTAACGATCATCGAGAAACAATTTCTAGCCTCATCTTTGCACTGTTGCCTCATCAATGCTACTGCCCATAAGGCCTTGAAAGCCGGCAGCACTATACTAGTACCAGTGTTGATTGCATCTGGTTGCATGGCAACGAAGGTGGGTTCCTCCGGAGCCCGGGCATATAGGATTTCTGCTGGCTTGAGACATGTCGTGCGCCTAAGCCGAAGCATCTCGATTTTGTGGTTGCTGAAAGCCGTATCATCCGTTTGCGATTAGTTCGACCAGCGGGTGCAGGGTAGACTTAGGGGCACTAGTTGGGGGACTAGCTTGAACTACGGTTGATAGGGCTTCAAACTGCAATAGTTCTCCATCTTTCCGATCAATCAGAGTGTGTCACATTGATCAGTTGAGCCGGCGGCTTCAAGAAACCATCGACTACCTGGCCAACCAGCACAATGTGATCAGCTACGAATACGTGCCTCTTCCAAATCAGCTGCGTCCATTCAGACTCAATATCTTCCAGTTGAGGCAGATGACGTGAGCCTCGCTTAACCGGTTCTGATAATCCCCGGGCAGCCACGCGATCCCAGGTGCAGTACGAGAAGAAGAAGACGTGGTTTAAGCGGCCTGACACCATGCTCAAGTGGCTGCGCTTGAAGAACCTGCTTGGAACTTAGTTCTGCCCGAGCTTCTCAAGTCGGAGACTGCGGGCGTTTAGGCCTCAGGAACAGTTGACGGCCGATCTGTTAGCAAGCTGCACCCTGCAGAATCTTCTCCACCTTGGACCCTTAGCTCAGACCGCATATCCAAACTTTTGCTGCTTCACGCAGTTCCGAAGGCCACCTAGATTCCTAGATCCTAGGCCCTGAACCCGAAAATCACGTTCATACGACCCTAGATGGGGTTACGTAAATGGTTTCTAGTATTGCTTTAGGAGGGCATAGGGGGGGGGGGCTCCAGCACACCACGAATGAACCCGAAGCCGCAGCGGCTGATGCACTCTTGTCCCGGACGGCGCTAAAAGGACAATGGGTAGTGGTATTAGTATAGGTCCGGCTTATAGGCTTATAGGTGCTTTAGATGGCCTTAGCTGGGTTGTAGCTGTAATAAGTGCTCAGTATAACCACTACTCAGCAGGAGGAGTAGGAGTAGAAGGAGCAGCAGGGGTAGCAGGGGTACTGAGAGCAGTAGCAGTAGCAGTAGGAGTAGGAGTAGGAGTAGTAGTTGTAGTAGTAGTAGCAGTAGTAGTGTAGCCGTAGTAGTGTAGCAGTCATAAGTAGTAGCCGTAGTAGTGTAGCAGTCATAAGTAGTAGTAGTAGTAGCAGTAGTAGTAGCAGTAGTAGTAGCAGTAGCAGTAGCAGTAGCAGTGTAGTAGTAGTAGTAGTAGCAGCAATAGGAACGGTACAGCGTGAGGCTGGAGTACCATTTCGACAACCTCAAGCAAGCCTTCCTGGAGATTGATACCAACCACTCTGGCGGCATCGCACGCCCGACGGAATTCCTGCCATTCCAACCACGCCTTTAAAGACTGTTCAACATTGCGGCTTCACACAACTACTTCCTTCAATTGTTCTCGCCTAACTGCATGTCAAAATGTCATACAGAGCCTCAATTCCAGAGCCCTTCCCGAAGGATCCGAAGAGAGCCAAACCTTCTGTAGCATGATACAGCGACAGCACTGCTCAAGAAATCAATTGCTCAGGAAGTTGAGCCCCTCGACCAGCCGCGTGACAGGATGATATATTCAAAGACTGCACAAGTCAAAAGAGGGAATGCGGCTGCACACCGCAACTGCGCCGTGGAAAGCTACATGGCGTCTTGGATATCGGAGCATGAAGACACGCCAGCATCTTCCACCACGGCCCCAAACCACGAGCTCAAGTTCAAAACCTCAACTACAACTGCCAGGTGATTCTTGAATGATGCCCGCAAGTACTCCAATAAGGCGTAATGTCTTAATATGTCTTAGCAGGTCCTAGCACAGTCAACAGCGAAGTGGGGAGGGACATAATACAAGCTCTGTCAAGTTCAAAGCTCCCTCCCTCTGTGGGTATCGTCTTACCCATGCAAAAGTGAAAAAACGTACACCAGCGGCTACACCCGGCACCTCGAACCTTGGGCGTAATCGTCAGCAGCGTCGAATTCGATGGAAAAAGTCGAAAGCTTTGACTAACCTCCACTTCTAACTCTATGAGATGTGCATTCCCACCCCTCGCCAGGTGAAGTACGAATGGGAGGACTGGGCCGAAGTTTATGTGGGGAGAACTCGCAGAGTGCACATGCTTCGGTTTGGATCACAGGGTGTGCCGTCAGAGCTTTCAGATTCTCCTTGAAGGGTACACCCCACAGTCCTTAGCCCCAAGCCTTCCGTACAGTCCTCTTCTCCGCACATTGCTGCACTAGGGTGTTGCTGCCTGGGTAGCCCCATGCATAGTTGAAATTCAGTTTGTCCCCGATGTCTTAACTAGCTCTCCTCAGGATCCCGACACTTCTAACATGTTCTTTGCTGTGTGAGTATGCTTGTTTCAGCCGGTGCAACAGTGGCAAAGTAACCAACGGTTGCAGTATTCCACGAGATACCCGTGGTTGGGCGAGTTGGCGCGTTCTTTGCAACCGTTCTTCGTATGCCCAGCCTTAGCGCAGACTGCTTCTACAGCCTCCCTTTCCTTCATAGTGAAGTTGCCCCATTGGGTCTGGGGTTCCGGCTATCATGTACACGTTGGTGACCACATATAGTTGTTCTATAGGTGCTTTGGAACACGGGTGGACAACAACCTCATGTCTTCATGTGCCTCGGGATGTCCAGGCCATGTTTGGTGCAGAAGGCCAAGTCAAAGAGGCATCGCCGCGGATTTTTGTAGAACTAGCAGTAGCGATCCATATCAGGAATCACCAATGAAGATGGACACGACTGAAACTGCAACTGTGATGGCTCATGCGGACTGAGCGCGTGTTCACATTTAGATTCACCGTTGTTTTCGACGGCCGGGTGCATTGTTCGAAGCAGGTAGCGCTGCTCCAAATCTGAACCCTCAATGATCAACATGGAAATATACTTGGAGGAAAGGCATCCGAATAATTACTGATACCTAACATAGGGTCACTTAATATACCCCCAAACCCTACTCTACGTCTTCAGGCCCCGATATTACACTGTAAGCCATGACCCTATAATATATATATATATATATATACATATACATATATATATATACACATATGTATATATACATATATATACATACATACATACATATATATATATATATATACAACCATCCAAGCCCTTTTAGTTGAGTTTCCCGTCGACCAGCATCGAACCGGAGAGCTGTTGACCAGGAGCTTCTCAGCTTTCGTTGACCGTAGGGGCCTTAATAGTTAGAGTAAGCTTTAAGGTATATGATACTACACTTGCAACAAGAACCCCTCTCAAATAAGAAAAAAACCCTAATCCCTCACAAACAAAAAGTACATAGGTACTTAGTTCTTCCACCTTTTTTGGTTATGTCGGGAGGTTTTAGGGAACTGTCCAGATCCCATGTGCAATTGCCACCTTTTTTACTGACTTCATGGCTTTAGCGAAGGCCCTCGCGGCAGCAGGCTTGGAGTCCAACGACGTTTTCGCAATGCCGCCGAGCTGAGAGGTTGGATATATATATATAGATATATAGATATATATATATATACATATATATATACTACATACTGTCATATTACATATTATCTAGTACATGTTATTTGTTATATATTCGTTGCGTATCTCATATTACATATTAGTATATAGCTGAGAGGTTGGATATATAATTCCTTTATACTATTACATTACATATTATAAAGTATATGTTATTTATTATGTATCATTAGCCTCGGGACTTCGAGCCCCAAGCGTAAAGCTTGACTTGAGTTTATGTCCCGAGATACACCAAGATTCCGGGACGGTAAGGCTAAAAGGACGTTACTGATGTTGCAGCTTCTGAATCCAAGCTGCGTAGTTTTACCAGTCTCCTGTGAAAATCTTGCTCTGTCAACTTTGTTGCCCCACATCCAGACAGGAGCAGGGGCGTAAGACTTTGCACCAGCTTGCCAGTGTCCCATCAGCTGCCAAATGGGTTGTAGGGCGGAAAGGTTAGCACGAGACGGCCGGTGGAGGCAAACAAGCAAACATAGTTCATCATAGTTCCTTCGCCGGTATGCAAGTTGTGGCGGGTGTTACCGCTTGGTCTTGTTGGCATTCAAAATAAACGAAAATCTAGCAGCCAGGGCAACTGGACCCGAAAATCCTGAAAAACAAGACCTGAATCATCCTAAACCAAACAGTAAATATTGACTCCGAATCTCATAAACAAGAAACTACACCCTAAACCCTTAAGCCGGGGCCCAAAACCATGAACCCCGATCCCTAAACCCGTAGAAGCGTAGCACTGCTTGCTTTGACGAGAAGCTCAAGCTGCTCCCTGGTGAGACGAGAAGTCAGAAGACACAGTCTTTAGACATGACTCCCTGGTGCTTAGTAGGCGGACTATTATTGTGGATTATATAGGGACTACTACAGGGATCCATTCCCCCATTCCCTACTAAGCACTAGGGAGATGAGACTGACGCTAATGGTGTGCCGGACTTAATTCGCCCTGCAATGCAGGCTCGTCCTTGCGAAGTAATTAAGTAGGAGGCACAAAGTCCATCGAAATGTAATTACTCCTACCGGGACTAAACCTAAGCCAGGAGCTTCGAGACGTCATAGCGAGGGAAAAGGGCATTCCAACAAAGCCACAAAAAAGGTAAGCCACTGAGAGTTTGCAGAGATGAGTCGACGTCACGAAGTAGCAAGGCAGCACAAGAAGATGTATTTCGGCCGTGAGACCTCAACTGGCTTGGCCGGGTTGTGAGAGTGTTACACCCCCCAAAATCAGAAACACCAATCGGTCGGAACTCGGAACCGCGGCACTACCAGCTCCCGGAGTCGTCTCGCCTAGGCTCGACGGGCTGGACGTGGAGGGCAAGGCACCGCAAGAGCATTTGGTGGTCCGAGGAACGCTACGCTGCGGCGCGTCGTCATGAACTCTAATCCCAAAATCATAATGCTAATAATACCAGCCATACTAATAACACTACCAATCCTACGTAATAATACTAATCGTACTAATTATAATAGCAAAGCCCTACCCGCGCCGCCCACGCCTGTGCAGATGGTCATCACAAAGTCAGCCTTCGACCTGCTCGAAATGTTGGATGCTTGGCTCTCCGAAAGTTCGACCTACAAGGGTTGAAGGTTAGGATTCAGGGTTTACCTCAGGAGGCCTGGCTGCAAAAGGGGAGGGTTGAAGGTTATGCTCGCTTTCGGTTTCAAAGGGAGGCAAGCCGTCACAGTTTTGACGCAGAGAAGGTCAGAGGCCAACTGAACTCTACCGTGAAAGGAAAACGCGGCCAAAGTTTGACTCATGCTCCGATGCTTCGGCTGCAGGGCTTAATCATAGGGACCCTTAGGATGGGCATTAAGCCCCCCTACCCCTCCTCCCTCTACCCCCCTATGACTTAATCTGAAGGAAAAAGTACGACGGGTTGTGCTCCTTCCTGAGCAGGTTTCGTTCCAAGGCACTGGAAGCTAAATCGTGCAGGTTGAGCTGACTTACACTGGGTGTTTGTAGGGCATACTCCTACGCCCGAAATAAAATTGCTGCCAAAAAACAATTTTTCTAAATGCTCGGGCAGCTGACCCTACATCTTCGCGCAGCCAAGGATTGGCACCTGACCTCGCGCATTTGGCAAGATCTCATTCTGAAGCCTCTGATGGTGTGGGAACGCAGAGGGAATTTCGGGGGTGCTGGGCGGGTTCGGGCTGAATTACATCGAACTACACCAGGCTTGACTCACCGTTTCAATGGTTGCAAGTTTCATTGTTATCAGTTGCCATTGTCGTCTGCGTGTAAGTCTTGGTAATGTAGATGACGACGATGCCGATGGAGAAACAGGCTGCTGATGGTTGTCATAAACATGACCCTCCAGATGAGGATGACGGACCTGATGCTGCGATGGTGATACAATGCTGCTGCTATGTCCCACGAGCTGCTGCCAAACCTTGCCGGGGTAAATGCAGGTTCGGCCAAACACCGCCAGGGGTTCGGGAGTTCTCTGAAAACACGACGCACCCAGCTCTCATGGTGCGAGAAGTTAGGGAACTGTTTTGGCCGGACTTAGAGCAAAGCTGTGCGGCCTGAGAACTGGCGAAGCTGCTACGTGCACCTCCCATGTTTCCATGCGTTGTACATCTTGTATCCGTGCTCGTCGAAGAGCAGATTTTGAGAAGCTGCGCAAGGCCACTTGCCCAAACCCTTTCTGCTGTGGCCTGCTGGCTAAGGCGAAACCACATTCGTCAACTCGTCAGCGAAACATGGCGCAAACCACGGCCTTCTAGCCACGCCGCCGGCACCTGAACAAGAGAAATGGCAAATGCTCAGATTGGGGCATGATTCTTTATTTTCCATCTAAATCATGGGAAAATCCAGACATTGTATGTTTTAATTCTTGAAAATTTGGTTCTTTGAATTATACTATTTTTCTGAACCTGAATATTTTCTCATGATATCAATTACCTATTTATTCAGCTTCAAAAAACACCAATATAACATATAATATATATATATATATATATATATAGATATACATATAAAGATATGCTCACATATACATATATATAAATATACACACCTATATTTGTAATGATTTTCTCATCGGATCCTATCACATCTAAATTTTCTTGAATTTGCGGCTATGTATATAGAAATTGAGGTTTTAGTCTTCTGAAATTCGTACTTATTCTATAGAATAGAATCTTTTATTCGATTGTAAAAACGTATGCGGTTTATTAAGATCTATGATAAATCTAGAAAATTCTGATAAGTTGAATTTCAAGAATTTCGTCAATAGTAAAGATTATTCATTTCATTTTCTGTTCAGCTATATAATTAAAATACATTCTTGATGCCGATAATTTCTATACATATTTTTTTTAATTTAGATTTTTTTGTGATGTTATTTTAGGTTTTCTAAATACTATTGAAAATAATAGAATTGTAAGTTGAACTAGAAATAATTCATTTCTGATATTTTAAATATATTGTATATTAATAAAAGATAATTATATTAATGTTTTGATATATTTTTTTTGTAATAAAATCGTGTTGGTTGCGCTCGTGATTCTATGGGCACCTTTGTCCCCTTGTATGCGTTGCTTCGTGAAAGTCTCTTGTATGGTGGTCTCTTACGTGATTAAAATCTTGGAAGTTGTAGTGTCGCGAGCGTTTCTCTGCCCCGAGAGAAAGTCCGAAGATATTGGTAATTTTAGGAAATCTCGCATATTAAAATTTGGGTTCGCGACCGGTTTCGTGTCTAGTTCATGTCCGGCTCGTGCTTGGGTTAGTGTCCGGGTTCGTGTTTGGGTTCGTGTCGGGTTCGCGTCTGGTTCGTGTCTGGTTCGTATTTGATTCGTATCTGGGTTCGTGTTTGGATAAGGGTTGGGTTCGTGTTTGGTTCGTTTGTGTTTCGGGTCTAGGTTCGTGATTGGTTCGTATTTAGTTGTGTAAATATATAATCGTGGCTTTCGCTTCGGTATTAGATTTAATATTCCGAATAGAGTGCTATTATATCTTGGAAGAATGTTGATCCCTGAATATACGCTATTTCTAAATATTCAAATTTCTGTCAATTAGGGGAGAATATTCAGTATTGATTCTCTTCTATAAACTTCTAAAAATATCGGCGGGGGCTTTTACGGTCGAGGGGCGTTAGACACCCTTCATGCCCCGGATAAGAATGGAGAGGAATGATTAGCGAGGCCGGAGATGTCTTGAACATATAGATAGAGGATGGAATCGGAGGCCTTGTTGATATGTTTGTACTACCCCGTAGTTTCCTACTAGACTCGGACAGAGGCGTAGCCTGGTATGAGAGAGGACGAGAGGGAGAACGAGGAGGAAGAGAGAGGAGGGAGAGAGAGAGGAGAAAGAAGGAGAGAAAAAGAAGAAGAGAGAGAGAGAGAAGAATATGATCCATACGATATATAAGAAATGGACTAGTCGTGAAAGCTGGCGTAGCTAGTCTTTTATTTCTATTATGATAGTAGTGAACTCCGGCCGCACTCGAATTATATGGAAGTCTGATTGTTTTAGGCCAACCCCGCGCCGTCCCTCCCGCCCGGAATTTAAAAAGGCACTTCAAGTGCAAGAAGACTCGTAAAATCGATGCAAACGGCATGTCGGTTTTGCGCGCTTATGCAGAGGACAGAGAGCGAGAGATAGAGAAAGGGAGAATGAGAGCATGAGAGAATAAGAACGTGAGAGTATGAGAGCATAAATCCATGAGAGTATGAGAGCATGAGGGAAGGAGAGAGCGAGAGAGAGGGAGGGAGAGAGAGAGAGAGATAGGGAGAGAGGGAGAGGGAGAGGGAGGGAGGGAGGCAGAGGGGGA
>BGNK01000065.1:113944-145999 GCA_003297005.1 Symbiodinium sp. clade A Y106
GGGGGGGGGGGGGTCCCAAACGCGCGCCGCATCCCGCAAAGTCCTCAATAGAGTCAGCGTTTAGTACTGTTTAGAGTCTTCTAGCATGTGTGCTGTATTGTGTGTATCGTGCGTGTTGGATGTGTTGTATTTGTTGTATATGTATGTAATATATATATTGTATATCTTATGTGTGTTTGCTATATATATTGTATATCTTATGTGTGTTTGCATGTCTATTGCGAGAGGGGAGAAGAGAAGAAGAGGAAAAATAAAGAGAGACACTATTTTTGAGACCCCTGTATTATGAACGAAATCCAGCCTCTTTCTTTAATTTGTGTTTAATGTAGCGCTTCTATATCTTCATTATCCGGGTATCTTGGTGTTTGGGAGTAGAAGTGATCTATAGTGGTAGGAGGTCTGATAGATGGAGTAACGAGCTTATTGATTTCCTAAGAAAAGCGTGCAAAGAAGAGCTGCTTGGGTAATTTTTCTATATTTGCAACCTTGTCCCGTTGCTGCAACGGGTCCACTCTAGTATATGTTAAATCACGAGCTCAGTTGTTTTTGCCTTCACCAAGCTTCTTCCAATTCCGATTTGTGCTCCAGATCGTTCAGAGTCATGCCTTTCGCCTCGCGCGCGTGGTGAAGGTCGGTTGGGGAGAGAACTTGTGGGCGTGAGTTCCCATGTGATAAAGTACGCGCATGCGATAATGACCTCTCAACAAAGGGGTCTGAACAAGCGCCAGAACGACGAGGATGACTATTACTATGGTACTACTCCCACTACTGCTGCTGCTACTACATTTTCTGCAACATCTACTACTACTCCCCCTACTCCTGCGATCACTGCCAATGCTATCACAGCATTAGCATAGCCAATGCTATCACAGCACTCTTTCACTGCTATCACTGCTGTCACTACTAACACTACTATCACTTCTTTCTGGCCACGACCACCACCATCATCACTTTTATCACTACTATCCCTACAAGCACGACAACACGAACAACAATGACGGACCCAGTGACGACTGCCACTGCTGCTGGCGCTGCCGCCACAACGCATCCGCGACGACCGTGACTGGTACTTGCTGCTACTGTGACGATGAAAATTGTCACGGGACGACTCCAACTTTCTCGTGCTTTGGACTTATCATACTTGAAATCGGGTATGCCATGTCTGCACATGGCCATACTAAAAGACGGAATGCTATAGTGCTTCTCGAAGCCTTTTTAATCAGGACAGTGAAGGCTATGTGGATTCGACAGCACTGCCAGATTGAAATCCAACACTTGCAGGCACAGTTACTGAGTAGTTTGGAGTTATGTAAATCTCTTTGGGACTGCTTATGTTGCAGCAATAGAACAAGCCCAAGTCAATAGAGTCAATAATTTGATCCGAACCTCTGGCTCTCTTCCCAAGTCTCCCCAGATCACTTGCTCTGGACCCACAAATGCCGAAGCAGTTGAAGTTCTTATCTTGAAGAGAAGCTGCCAGACGTCTGACGGTGAATCTGACGTCCTGCTCGACGTTTGCCTATGGTCGCACGGAGGCACAATCAGCAAGCCCAAGCTGCAGCACAGACAGCTGGGGAAGCAAACTTGTAATTCGTAGCGAAGCAGAACCCATGTCCAAATTTGGTAAGATGCGGTTCACTTGCATGCAAAGTTGCAGCGTAGCACGAAACGCTATGCCAAAGAGAATACACTACACCGTTTTTTTCAATTCCGCCTATCTCGGGAGCTTTCGGGCTCGACATAAATACTAAAACTTTTTTGGGGGTTCCTTTTCAAAACTATAGTAGAATCAGAACATGCCCCGGCCCCAAAGCCCTCATGCAGAGAGCAAGCAGAGCCCGCATCGAGCCGACTTGCTGGCAACAGCGTGCAAGCAACACCTTCGGAAGCTCTTAACAGCCAAACCCGCCGAGTTCTAGTAGGCGGATGCCCAAACACACAAAATCGAAATCGTATGGTTGCTCGACAAAGAAATGAAATTCACCCAAGTCCCCAACCTTCTTTACATGCCACACCACTCAGCCCTTGCCAGGCATCCTAGATTTGACCGAACCGTTTCTACCACCGGCAAGCTGAGTCTTCAGCATTGGGGGGTGGGGTCAGCATGTACTGCAACCCGCCATACCCAGTAATGAACCTAGCAACACCGACACTCCCAACCCTGAAACCCTCAACCAGGGTTTCTCAAAAGCCTGCCAAACCCTGAAGCCAAATGCCCTGAAGTCACCTGAATTCCGGGGCCCTGATAACCCGAAACCTTCAAACCCCCAACCCTCGCCTGAAACTGCTGCATCGCCTGGTCGTTCGGCGCGTGCACGAAGAAGCGGCCGGGCCGATCGAACTCACAGTTTTGTGGCTTAGGGTGGGTTTAGCGTTTTAGGGTCTAGGGTTTAGGGTTTAGGGTGTAGGCGGAAGTTTCAGACGGGTGTATAGGTTTGTTCAGTAGGGCAGTAGGGGTTTTGCAATCTTTAATCTAGAGGCTTTTGCTTTTTGGAGTCGCGGGACCCACAGAACAATCGCGCAACAGAAACTACCACATGCCAACGTGCCATTACGATTGTTTGTTTGCCTCTCGGACTATGAATCCTGAAGCCTTTATTCGCTTTTTGTAGTTGTTGTGCCGCTGCAGAGATTAACTACTATCTGTTGACATCGGCTGTGCGCCTTCCTTGTACAATCGTTTTAAACCATACAAAGCATCCTATACGAATGAACATGCTGTCGCTGCCGCAGCAATGACTTACTTGCCTCTTAGAGGGTCGGAATGTCAATTATTGAAATTCAGAATTGCTTCTGCATAAGTATATGGACATGTTGAGGGTGAATATCTGGTCCAAGTTCACTGGACTGCAGTCTCAAAAAAGTAGTAGAAGCACTTCTGACCGTAACACTTAGCCTCTTGCTGCCTTGCAGAGGTTGAGAGGAGGGGCTTCAAACGATGCGTGTCAAGCAGAGTACCTAAACTCGAAAACTCCACAAGCACGGCCGGTGGCAGTCAGGCCCATTACAGTAGCACATAAGCTTCGGCCTGGATGCTTGGTGTTGACTGGTGTTAGTTAGGGGGGAGGTAATCGGAGCAGTCCTTGAGAAGATGTAGAGGTTCAGGTTTGGGAATCGGCAGTTGAAGCGTTGGGTGCTGGGATGAAGGTGCCTGATTGTGCCAGTTTTGTGTGTTGAAGAATTGTCATAGGCTTCATGTCCGGTTGTAGTGAGAACATAATTGCAAAGTCCCGCCCGAAACTAACCGGACCCCTTCACTCAAAAGGAGCCTTTCCTGCATGATCCCAGCAATCTGCGGCATGACATATCCTCAAATCCACTAGCAGATCCGATAAACCTTGCCTTCCTTGGCCCTTCTTTACCCTGAGCCCTAAACCCTAAACCTCTTAAGCCGACCGCAGACCTCTTTCTTCATCTTCCGAGCCAACGAGGCGACAATCTGAAGCTTGGACACATCGAGCCGAGCCTAGGGAACCAGCTTCAGGGCATGTGATTACAAGAAAATGTATCAGATCAATAAACAAGAATCATAACAATAGTTATATTAAGATAAGTACCAATAAAAATAATCATAAGACTAGTAATATTAAGAATAATGCGTATTATTACTGTTATTATAATGAGTGGTATTCTTCACCAACGCGTTCTGGTGATATCAGCTTTGGGCTAATCCGTGTGGAAGCTATATTATGGACATGAAGATGATGACGGCGACAACGGCAGTGGTGGTGGTGGTGGTGGTGGTGGTGGTGGNGGGATCTCTACCACGGTACGAACCACTTCACAGAAGCCGGAGCCAACTTTGGTCACCGCTGCTGCTGCTGTCCCCGCTGATGCTGGCGCTGATGACGAAGGCTCACGCACGTGGGTGTTGGAAGCAAAATACAAGCTCATCAGAGTGGCATGTGGTTCGAAAATCCCTCAGCAATACAATAGCTGCATGCACTCTTCGGAGTCACATTGTCCTGCAGTACGTGAATCGTCTAGGAATCTATCATGATGCAGTGCATGGCAAGTGGTCTGGAGTTTCACGGAATAAAGTCTACTGCAGTTCAAGCGGTACGGCTGCATTCAAGAGAGTGGTAAATTCCTTCTGTCTCGCGCTGCGTTCTTCGTTGTATCTTGTGTGGAAGGCCTTTCTCAACTACTTTGCCCCCAATCAACATCAGTCTTACTACTAGTTGCGGCTGTCAATGTTACCGTTAGCAAACATAGTATTCCTGATTCCTGCAAATGACAGGAAGCAGGACGAAGTCAAGTGACTATCTCGTCTGCCGACACCGCTCGGTGAAGCATTGAATCTGCAGTGTTCCCGCCGTGCATGACGTGGAGGCAGATGCCCTGCAGGAAGTAGAGCGGCTGTTAGGGTTCATGGATGAACCTTCGAATTTGGATCAGAAGGTATGCGGTATGCTGCATGAATGAATCAGAAGGCTACGGGGTCGCAGAAGCCACAGCCACCCCTCCATCGCTCAATCCTGAAGCCCGCAGTTCGAAGTCTTGAAGCACAACTCCGAGACGGAATGGCCCCACCCGGCCTCTAGATCTTTGCGCAGCCCCACTCTGGAGCCGAATTCATCTCGCAACTGGAGCATGAACTTGACATCCTGCGCCCAACGGTCAGTGTCGGATTTAGGGCTTGTACGGCCGAGGGTCGTAATGCCGACAGCTAGCGTGAGAAAGCACCGAGTGGAAGAAATGTGAAGTCTGCCAAATGGAAAACAAACCAACAACTTGGTGTTGCCTGAACATTTTCTCAAGACTACCAGACTACCAGCAGGGTAAACAGCAGCAATCCCCAGTATTATATTGCAATATCCGGATCATTGCTGCCTCCCGACATAAGCACATTTCAAAGCCTTAACAACATACGACAAGAGGAGCAAGCCCCTCATCTTATTGAAGCAACAACTTGCCGCCCCGCAGAGCCACAACCACCCTAAACCCTAAACCCTAAACCAACGCGAAACGCCAACCCAGGGCCTCCAGTCCTGGAGAATCTAACGCGCGTGGATCTCTGGCTTAGAGTCCCAGGTTCCGGCTCAGGGTCGGGGTTTCGGGTTTAGGGTTTAAGGGGTTAAGGGGTTAAGGGGTTTAGGGGTTTAGGGGTTTAGGGTTTAGGGCTAGTTGGAAGGGTGAACATGAATCAAGCTGACAATCTGCGCGCAACTCCGACCATCTACGGTCGTACCTAACACAAAAGAGCACGTATTCCCGCATCCTTCCTGGCTCATGGGCGCTTATCTCGAGGAGTTTGGAAGCTCCGAAGGTCTGGACACTCAAGCTGTTGATATGGTCGAAGCTACTTGTTGCGGGCACACAAACCAGACGAAGGTGCGAATGGCATTAGTTGTCGCAGCCATTAGGCTGCTGGCACATCCGTCCATCTAGGAAACTGAACATGGCGACAGAGACAACGAAGACAGCAAGTACGACGACGACGGAGTGATGGCGACGCCGACAGTGCCACGACCACTACGACTGCTTCAAACATGGTGAACTCTGCTATACGATACGATACTATATTTTGCTTTATACTTTACTATACCATGCTATACTATACTGGGATACGATACTGTAATATCATACGGTGTAATATACACTATGATAAAGATACGAAAGAGACTGCATGCCTTGAGCTCCTGCCTCTGACAGCTTAGCGTGTGCGGCAGTCCTCGCACATCTTGGTGTCGGGATACCTCCATAAGGCGGCAATTGGGAGGATTAAGGATTAAGGATTTAGGGTTTAGGGGTTTAGGGGTTTAGGGTGTACCGGGCTGAGGGGTGTAGGGCGCAGGGGTGTAGGGTTTATAGGGGTTTAGGGCTTAGGGGTTTAGGGTTTATAGGGTTTTGGGGATTGACGTGCCCAGATCCTTACCGACTCTGCTCCGATCGACCCCAGAGAACTTAGAGTTCCTGCGTGGTTTATTGCAAACACCCACATTCATGTCGGCCAAGACTTCAACAGACTATAAGACTCTCAGGAATCACAAAACCTGAACCCCAAGCCCTAAACCTCAAGCCTACGCCTTCTTGCGTGGGCAAGATGCGGGTGTTGCAGTCCCGGCTCACGCAAGTGCACCTGAGAGAAGAGGATCCCTGCTGGCTTAGTGGGGTTTATATCGAGGCCTTAGTGCTTAGGATAAGGTTTTGGGGTTATCCTATGGTTATAAAGCTCCGAGGGAACGCTTGAAGACAAACTCCCACAAGCCCTGAGCCCCAGGCCAGAAAACCCCTGAGATCCTCCAGACTCCCAGAGAGCCCAACCCCTCATAGTAGTTAATGGGTGAAGAACCCTTACAGGACAAGACCTTGTGCGCCCACTTACCAAGCCCCCTGATCCTTTAAGTGTGGTTCCTTTGGGCTAAAAACTCTGGCACGTAAGAGAAGCCGTAGCCGTAGACAGCGCCTTCCACGCCCGACCTTCCCGGGCTTCAAGGGATCTCTTGCTATTCACGGCCCAGGGTGTAGAGTTTAGGATTGTGGGTTTAGGGTTTAGGGGTTTAGGGTTGGGTCTCGGGTTCGGTCCGTCGTGTTGTTGCGATTCCAGCTGTCGGAAGTGTTGTCGGGATTGTCATCCTGACACACAAGGTCAAGAGTTTATGCCCTGATGGATCCATCCGTCCACTGTGTTTCACAAGCAAAGATCCCAAAGCCTAAATAAACCCTCTACCCGTAGCCATGTATAGCCAGAGCCTACGGGCTCGAAACCAAAAGCCCCCCATGCCGGAAACTCTGAGCCCCGAAGCAAGCCATGCACCCCAACCCAAAGCCATGAACTTTAACCCCTGTTCAACATCTTAATCTTTGCAACCTCCCCATAGCCGCGCAGAAACCTCGACCCTGCACCTTGACACCTCCAAAAACCCGAACACATTCACGCCGCCATGTCACAAAAACCAATCCAAGCTTCTTGCATCTGACCCGACCTCCTCAAGACCAAGCCTAAACTCCAAGTCTCAAAACACCTCAAACTTCAAGACATGGGGAACTCCCTGGAAGATTCAACACACCATTCATTCCCTGGCGGCTGTAAGCCCATTGGACCCAAAGCAGACACTGCTGGAAATAGCCCCTTGGGTTCAAGTATTTTCAAACATGAAGCAAACCCTGCATAATCTTCACAAGACTCTGAGGGAAGCCTAAACCCTAAACCCTAAACGGAACCCTTGGAGGAGCCCTCTCTAAGGAACCCCAGAGAACCCAGGGCCCCCGAGCCTTCGAAGCTTTTCGAGCTCGGTTTTGGCTGCGGCGGCCAGGTTCGAATTAGGGAGGTCCAGATCCGTCAGCGCCTGGAATATGGCTACGGGCTTAGGGTTAAGGGTTTAGGGGTTTAGGGGTTTAGGGGTTTAGGGGTTTAGGGATTATAGCTACGGGCTTACGGTGCTCTTTTAACTGACTACGCCCCTTTTGCTCTCTGCTCCAGGCGCTGGGCATTTCGGCCCTCAGTTTGGGAAACCCAACGACGACAACGACACCCTCATCGAACTGGAGCTGTCACATCATAGGGACGAAGCACAGCAGCGGGCTTAGAGTTCCGGGGTTCAGGCTAAGAGCTCAGGATATTTGGGCTTTACGGATTAATAATTAAGGTTTGGGGATTATGGAGAAGGGAAACGACGAATTTGCCCAGCTCTTGAGTGCGCTCAAGGAATTCAAAAATAAACTCTTTCCGATGGCAGTTCACCTGGCGATTCTCGGAACTAGTACCCAAAAGCCTGAGGCCTGCAAGCAAGGCACGGGACACCAAAAATACTAGGAAGGTTTTCGGGTTTAGACATGTGCATACGATTGAAGAAATGAAGGTTCACGGTTTAAGCATAGTTTCCTGCGCCTTTCTAGAAGTTCAAGAAGACTTGAGAATATTGTTGACTCTCGGACCAAGTACAAGAGGCCTCCGGATCGAAGACATTAGGGTTCAGGGTTCAGGCATAGTCTCCTGTGACTTTCTAGAGGTTAAAGAAAACTGATGTTGTCGACTCTCGGACCAAGTAGTAGAGGCCTCGGGATCGACGTAGCCGCATCGGTTCATTCGCCTGGCGGTGTCTACCACATCCTAACCACGGTAAGACTGATGGTGATGACAATCACAATAGCAATGATAGAATAAAAAGAACAATGATCGAGGTAAGGTCGAGGCGAATAATATCTAGACGAGCATTGTAAGGTTTAGTACTATAATTAGTGAACACTCCAGAGTAATCAGCCAACTATCCTGGCGCATGTGATTAGGGCTTCCGTTCCTTGGCATACAACACAAAACCATAGGTCAGGAGCCCGAAACACTGTAAGACCAAGAACAGAAAACACAGAAATGCCCCTGAACCCTAAATTTAAACCAACCCAGCTCTTCGGTTGAAGTACGCCTCTGGCCCGAAAGGGGCTGGGGAACAGGATCCAACGCTGAAGCCGAAACTTCTCTAGGGCTCTAACATAGGTGCCTGAGTAAGAACTTTTAACCAGATTATGGGTGATATTCTATTATGAACATAACATGCAATAGCACATTTTGGACAAAGCGAGTCCCCAAGCACTTACCTAGCAGTACTCTTGATTGCAAGTGGCGTGTCAAAGTCGTACCATGCACTCAGCGTCAGGGCTACGAGGTTCTTCCTGCAAGGCACACCCCGGAACTCTGAGAGGGTTGTTATAAAAACCCTCTTAGCAATCCTCTTAGCAAGGTGTTTATAAACACCCTCTAATTCCTGAAATCCGAGGCTTAACGGTTCATGGTGTTACAGCCGTAGAGGAAGTAGTTCTACGCGGACGGCCTATGAAGATAAGAGCGGGGACTAAGGCTGTGCGCGTGGACCCCCGGGGTTGGATGGCAGCTGCCGGAATCTCTACCGAAGGGCTGGCTTTGTTCGTGGCAGGCACCTGCACCGAGGGTGTATCCCTGAATCCTAACCCTCGAAACTTGTTGTTTTATATGGCAGCCGGCGAGACTGAGTGTCACTGTTGATAGTGCCCCTGGAGGTTCTAAGCCCCGTCCCGCACCCGATGCAATGGCCAACCGCGACTTGCTTTGTCAGCTGTAGCGGCCTTTGAGAAGCGATTGCAACGAGCTGGGTTTGAGCTTTAAGCTTCAGGGTTTGCAGTAAGGGGCGGGTGAACCTGCGCAGATATAGACGGAAAGGCGGGTCCTCTGTAGCTCCCGCACCATGGAGGAGACATAGGAGGGCCCATAGATATCATCATCGTCAAAGTTGACGATGACCTTGCAGAACCCTGCATCTTGGCTTCAGACTCATCAGGCGTAGGCGGATCTTGCCTTAACCATGAAGCCTAATGGCCGGAAGCACCTGTCCCAAACACAGAACACTAGTTTTGTCCTACAAGGCTTGGGGAAGACAGCTCATAGCTAACCCTCCTTAAACTTATTGTATCTGGCCACTCCCCTGGTGCCTGGCCCGATGCCAGGAGAATGCCCAGGTTCCTCTTGCAGCCGATGCTGCAATCACCTGCAAGGAAACGTCTAGGCCTTCGGGCTGTAATACATTACACTATACTGTACTAACTATACTATTCTATATAACAGTACACTATACTGTGTTCTTATAGACTATCGCTTACCTAGAGGACGACAGGGTTTAGGGCTTGGGGGGACTCCGGGAGACTGTCAGACGGGAACCTGAGGGCGCCTTCTGAATAAACCCTACCTGGGAGTTTCCGAAAAAAGGGGACCCTAATATAGTACCCTATTTAGTAGGATCCTTATTATAAGGAACCCCAAATAAGGTACCCCTAATTTTCGGAAACTCCCACCTGGACCCTGTAAAACCTTCCTTCTTAGGGTTCCCTATTCTGATTTCCTTATATAAGTCATTCAAAGGATAGGTTATTGGGGGTTGAGGTACACCCTAAACCCTAACCCCTAAACCCGAACGTACTTGGCGGTTGCCTTCCCAATCTCCTGCAGTGCTAACGGTGGTTCTTTGTTTCTAGAAAGGGCCTAGCCTAGTATTCCATGATGCAAGCGGGAGCGGTTTGTCAAAACAACCTGCCAGGGTTCACTGTGGGACGTCTCGATGCCGCCTCTGAAGATCACCCGAAACCCTGAACCCTTAAACCGCAAACAACACCCGAAGCTGCAGTTAACAGCCCCAAAACCTGGAAGCCCTGAATCCCCGTTGCCAAGAGATCTAAGCGGAAGATGCCACCAAAACCCTCAAGAATCAGACTATCAAGACCGCTCAATCTCATCTACAAACCTCGAGAGCCTTGCAAATCCATCCGAAGCCCCTTAAACTAGAAGAACTCTCAAAGCCCTTCTGCGACGTAGTGTAGGGGCCTTAACGGTTAGAATAGGGTTTTGGGGCCCATTATACTATGATTATAGTAAGGAACCCCCAAACTAGTATAGCTAATAATAAAGGCCCAGATATTAAGGCATTAAGGTTTCGGCCTTCCAGGGAAATGTAAACGACATTTTCGGCGCCCAAGGACTGGAAAAACTCGGACGGGCGGCCCTGATGGACAGTGGCTTCTGGGATTCATGAGCTTTTGGGTGGGGATTTAGGGGTTTAGGCTTTCTTTCTGAGCTTTTGGGTTGGGGTTCAGGGGTTTAGGTTTTCTTTCTGAGCTTTTGGGTTGGGGTTTAGGGGTTTAGGTTTTCTTTCTTGTTCGCTGGGGTGGGAGCAAAGGCTTGGAATTCTAGGATCTGGAATTTCAGATGTCTCTCAGCAGGACTTCGAGTGTGGAATGGTCGTCGCCTCAGGCCTTCGAGAGCCAACGACTCTAGGGGCTAGGATGCCAGCACGAATGTCAAGGGCTGTTGGCTTCGGGTCTAGGCTTCGCGGCTCATCGCTCGGGGCTTCGGAGAGGGTGGTAAACTTCGGACAATGCGACAAACGGACATGAGAGATTCGGAAAATGAGGGGCCTGAATATTGACCCTACACGATAATATAACCCTCATGGCACGGGACTCCCGAACATGGTTTTGGAGTTCATAGCTCAGGTAGATCTTGCCGTCTGTATGTTCAAGTATGGCTTTTTATAATGAGCCCTCAGCTGTGAAATTCCACACACTTCAGGCTTCTTTATTCGTGCCCCGCCCTCTCGCCCAGCCGAATCTTAGCCGTCCCAAGCCTCCCCCAAAACCCTAAACCTCCGATACCTATCCCTGTCCCTAGGCCTAAGCCCCACCCCACCCGCCCAAAGAGGATCGGTTCCCGGAAGGGGTGCCCTGAATCCTAGGTTCCTGAGTAGCCCATTTTTAATAAGGGTACCCTTTTTCCTACTATTCTGTTTTAATAAGGGGACCCCAAAATAAAAAGGGCAAAAGGGTACTACTCAGGAACCTAGAATCGAAGATCAGGAGGCTTCTAAGGCCACGACCTGGTGCGTTTCGAGAACGATGAGCTCCTGAGGGCTCCGAGGCTTCGCGGCGTTCAGGGGCTTGCGGGGTTTAGGATTTAAGGTTTTGTCTCCTTGGAGGTTCATGGGTAGTGATATGTGGGTTATAAGACCCCTAATAGGGGAGTTATAAGTATAGTTACCCTACTTATAACCCTACTTATATCTACCCATGAACCTCCAAGTAGGGTTTAAGGTTTCAGCCCCAAAAGCTTCCAGATCCGAAGTGTAGTGTAGGGTCTCGACTCCAGGGGTCGCGGGGCTTAGGCTCCAGGGGTTCTGCAGTGCAGTGGCGGTGTAGGGCTTAGGGTTCGGAGCTTCATTGGCTTATTTTTTGGGGGGAGTTCGCGGTAATCGCGAGAGTGCTCGCAAAGAAAGAAGCTTTTGCAAACCGCTAAGCCTTAAGCCCTACACCATCAGTTTGACTTTCATATCTTGTTTTAGGGCTTTGGGCTTGGATGAGATGCTCTCTTCATAGAAATCCAAAGCTCGAGAAACTTCCGTGGGTATAACGCCGAGCCGACATCCTCATCCCACTTAAAGAATAGAGAATGATACACCTCCGCTGCGAGTCTTTCAAGCCGAATGCGGACGCTTCCACCCAAAAATCCTGATAGCCGCCGCAACCCAAATCTGTAGCTTTTGCAAGCTTGTCTTGCAGCCCAAAGCATGACACCATTTGGGAGTTTCCTGATGATTAGGGGTACCTCAGTTTGGGGTCCTTATAATAAGGATCCTACTATTTAGGGTACTATATTACGGTCCCCTATTTTCGGAAACTCCCATATGAACACCACCCGGCAGAAGCTAAAACCCTGGGGTCTCGCACCTGAAACCTTTCTGCAACCTACACACTGCTCGCCCTACACATCCACCGAACTACAGACTAGGAGAGGGAGCCCCCAAGAAAGCCTGGAACCGCAAGAACCACAACAACTGAAAAGCCCATGGATGAATCAACCCTGGGCTCCTTGTCCCGCCAACTTTGGGCGGTGAAGCACTCCCACAGCTGTGGGTGAAACCTTCTCCGTGATTTCTCGTAGCGGTTCAGGGTTCTACAAGGGTTTGGATATACGGGATTTCTTAGTTTTGCAGCTGCTGTTGCGTTTTGGCTTATTTGGGGTTGCAGGGTCCGAGAGAAAAGATCTATGTGGGGTCCGCCCTTGGAGGTGAATGGCTCGTGACTCATGGCAAGAATGAACAAGGCAGGTAGCGAATACAGCAGAGAACCTGCATACAGAACACACCACAGTGCAATCAAACATGAGCGGAGAATACAAGTACAAGTTTCACCCCAGGGCTTGAAACACAACGTCGAGGTAGGTCTCAACAGGATGACTTTGCATGTGATGCGCGGCTGACAAGAGGAACCTCTCCAGCAAGCCCTGGAACCTGAGAAATCCTACAACAAGTGTCAGAGCCGCTTTGAGCGGCGGCTTGTCGTGGGCGTTACCACGGAAACGCGGCACCTGCAAAGTGGCACAGTGCTGGGATCATGACACCCCAAAAGTCAAACCCCAAAGCTCGACTTCCGGGATCACAGGATTATAAGCCTGAGACCTGCAAAACCTGGATGGTTCAGGCATGTTCAGGCAAAGCGGGGCTCTCGGATTTAGGGTGCAAAGGTTTTGAGTCTCGCGCCGAGGAGGTGTGCCATGAACACAAGTAAGTAGCAGCAAAAACCAACAACCAACACTAATCCTAAAACTCCAAGTCCGAAACCCTAGCACGAAGCAAGCCTCCCCGAGGAGCTAAACCCGGCAAGACAGCTCTCGAAACCTTAAACACGGATATTAGGGCCAGGCCCCCCGGATGACTTACGAGAGGGACATGGCAGTCTTGGCAGATGACCTGCTTCGGAAGCCTGCGTACTCTCAACAAGACAATCGAGTTTTGTGTTTAAGTTTAAGGTTCAAGGAAGGCTCTACTGTGCAATCATGTTGCAGGCACACAACCTTCATGCCAAAGCCCAGAAAGCATCAAACCACAAGCCCTGAACATCCCCAAAAACCGGAAGCCCAGTTATCAAGGCTACACCTCCCAAACCCTTGACCCAACACACGGTAAACCCAAACCCCCAAACCCTCAACCCTCACGAAACCCTACAAGCACCTACCGACAACTGTATACAAGTCCATTGCCAAATCGAAAGCCCTACTTCAAAACTCCTCCCCCCGTACATGACCTCCTTACTTGTCCAGTATCCTGGGGAGTTATCGTACCCCAAGAAGGTTAAAGGATGCCCACCCCACTACTAAGACATCCTGATAAGATAAACCATTACAGAACCCTTGTTGCACCCTGATAGTACCCCTTACAACATTTAAGTATCGCCAAATATTTATATTAAAGGCTACCTACCCTACTACTCAGAATCCGACCAAACCCAGCCCCAAGCGCCCGCTTGCGGGCGGCGCGCGCCGAAGGCGCCGGAGCGACTCCGGATCCTAAGGAAAGGGGCCTTAAGAAGTAACAAAAATAGCGCTTCAAGGGATTTTGAGGGGATCCCAAAAGGTCGGGCCTCAGACAGAATTAGAATGGGGTTTTATTGGCTTTTTATCGGGCTTGTAGGCCTTTACAGGGTCGTTCATGGTTTTTATCGGTTCCGTAGGGCTTGATGCATAAGGGCCTTGGAAGTTAGAACAGGTTATGGGGATTAGTAGAAGTATATGTTCACTGATAATAATTCAGATATCTATGTCATGCAGATTCACAATTGACAATCGCCTTACAAAAGGAAAGGGGCTTTGGGGTGAAGGACGCTTGTCTACAGAGTAATCGGTGTTGCTGGTCTTTTCATTCCGCCTCCTGTCTTGGTTCGGCCAATGTCCGGCCTGAGGGCTTAGCCTTTGAGGAGTTTTGAGTATTTAAGCCAGCAAGGAATTCTGTTGTAGCGCTTCAGGGTTCGGGCCTTCGGCTGCAGTGCTTTGCGGCTTTAGGGTTGTAAGGTCTCGGGATTGAAGGGTTGGGGCTTAGGCTGCAGGGCTTTTTATTCTAGGGCCTGAGACTTAGTTTTCTTTGGTACTGTTCAACCTGGGACTTAAGTTCAGACCCGCGGCTCAATAAGGACGAAACCATCGACCATCCTCTACTTCTCATTCTATTGGTCTCTGGCCTGCTAAGTAAATGCTCTACCCTAGACTGAAGTCTTCCGTGCACCTTGACAAGGATCCTTTTGGGAGATTCGCATGTGATACACACTTGCGGTGAAGACCTGTCTTGGTACATTCCGACAGACAAGCCCGCGGCTTTGACCCTTGCTTGCACCAACTGCTCGTGTTTGATGACGCTCCTTTGATTTCAGGCTCCACGCCGGCATGAAAAGCTGAACCGACAACCCTAAACTCTAAACCCTAAACCCCTCACCCCAAACCCCTAGACCCCTAGACCCCTAGACCCCTAAACCCCAAACCCCTGAACCCCTAAACCCTCAACCCCTAAGGCCCTAAACCGAACTTCGGGTGCAGACGGGCGACCCACTTTCCTTCGCTCTGGTAGTACAGCGCCTGTTCCTGGCTTCATGCGTGAAGATCAATATAGGGGCCTTGATAATTAGAGCAGAGTTCATTTTAAGGGTTCCTTACAAGGGGATCTATGAGGGTTCATTAAAAGGGTTCCTTTAAGGGTTACTCTAAGGGATCTATAATATAGGGGCCTTGATAAGTAGAATAGGGTCTTGGGGCCTATTATACTATACTTATAATAAGGAATCCCCCGAGATGGTATTGGCAATTATTTAGTTTAGGCCCCTATAGCATGCAGATCTCGAAAGTTCCCCGTCCCAAACACCAAACTTCAGTTTAAAGGGGCCCTACTTGGAATAGGGTTTTGGGGTATGGTAGAATATGCTTCTGAATCCCAAGGGAGAGTATTTGTAACTATTTACGCCCCTATATTAGTAAAGCCGAGCTCCAGGGCCTAAGCTCTAGACCCGAAAGCTCTCCCAAACGAGTGCATGGACACCGGAGAAAGAGCAGGCGACCCCTGTGAAGATCAATTGTAAAGGGTTTAAAAAGTTCAGACTATGCACCAGTCTCCCGCCAGAGTTCAGGCCAGTCTAAATACTACTCCCCCTGATCGTAATGATTACTGCTGCTCACTGATGATGTGGTAGAGATGAGCTACGAAAGTACGAAACCTTAGATCGGAATGCTGGTGGACCAAACATGGAGAAATGGACCGCACTTTCCATGGCTATGGATACTTAAGGCGTTTGGTCCAGCCCTAGCAACTCTAGAAACTTAGTTCCTCAAAGATAACTGAGCCCCACTAACAGATTAACATCCTAAATCAAAAGCCCAAAGACACTGTATTGACCGTAGTCACTTAACCTTCCCCTCAATAAAAACAGCACCCATCAAATGAAATTTTCAGTAATATTAATCAGCAACTCCATCATATAGGGGCTTTAATAGTTAGAATAGGGTTTTGAATTGGGGCCCATTATACCATAATTTTAATAAGGAACCCCCAACATAGTATAGGTAATCCTTAAGGCCCCTATATTAGAGACCCCACCCTGCTCTCAGCCAGGATGCCAGAGGCGTCGACTCTGAGCTAAGCCGCGCATCCGCCGAACAGAAATCCGCCAGTCCGTATCTTCGGATGCGCGCCGCGCCCTTCGGACAGTCTTGGGGAAGAGGTTCATGGGCAGTTACAAGTGGGGTTATAAGTCCCCTCATATGGGTTATAAGTATCATTGCCCTACTTCTGACCCTACTTATAACTACCCATGAACCTCCAAGCAAGGTTGGGTCTTGGGGTCTTGGGGTCTTTGGAATTGGGCTTCCAGGTTGACCGTCTAGGGTTTGTTGTAGGGTTTAGGGCTGAAGGGTTCAAATAGGGTTTCGTGGCTTCAGACTGTCGGGAGTATGTTCTCCAGCTGCTGAGGTGGTTGCCGATCCTAGGAGGAAATCTGGCCAACCCGGCCAATCATTAAACCCCAAACCCGACATCCTGAACCCTCAAGATTGTGATTGTTATTGTTATTACTATTGGTTTCCTTACTAGCTATCTTTATTTTCATTATGATTCTTTGCATGTTTTACCATTAATATGCTTGTCAGTATCAGTGTTATTGTCCTTATTCTTGTTTGGAAAAGGTGAGGCTGCGATGGAGTGTGGCTTGATTTTTTTGTTTTTGCAAAATTGGGCGGGGGGAAGCGTCTGAGGCTCCTTCCAATAAGGATGGGTTTAGGGTTTAGGGCTTGCGGCTACTATTTTGCGAAACTCCCCTTTCAGGCTAGGCAACGCCCTGCTGAGAGCAAACGGATCTTAAGAAGAAACATGATGGCCAGTGGCATGAGGTAGTAGGGTTATGGTAGGGTAATTATACTTATAACCCATATGAGGGGACTTATAACCCCACTTATAACTGCTACAAAGGTCCTTCAGAAAGGAGTTGCCGGTGCTCGAAGGATTCATATCTTTGTGTCAAAGGCAGGAAAGGGTATGGAGCACGCCAAAAACGCCTGTGTTACTGTTACCCTTCCTCGTGCAAGCCCACACTGCACACCTAATATAGGGAATATACGGGCTTTTCTCATTAGAACAGGGTTTTGGGGTATCTTATACCATACTTCTGATAAGGAACCCCCAAAAACAAATAGTATATGTAATTATTGAGGCCCCTATAGTAAATCACAAACAACTGCAAGCCCAGGACCGGCAACCCTGAACTCCTAATGCCAACACTCTACAACCCAAGCCTCAGGCATGCATCCCGAGCCCCAGAATCCCCCCCCCAACTATAATGCAGGGGCCTTAATAATTAGAGTATGGTTTTGGGGTACAATATATTTTTCTATAGATATCATGAGGAACTATACAAACTAGTATTGGTAACTATTAAGGTCCCTGTATTCGGCCTTCTCAGCTGCTTCCGGCACCAACAGCTCCTTGTCTCGGATTCGGATGCTAACCTTGTTCGCTTTGGAGGGCTTTGATGGTTTAGGGTTTAGAGACCCAATCTCTTTGGGTTAGTGGGCGCCCTAGAGACCTAACATGGCTAAGCCAAGCAGACCAACCCCGAAAATCCTAAACCCTACATATCCCCACAGCCCCTAAAAGCTTGAGCTGTCCTGTGCATTTCTTGGCTTCCAAAAACTGTGCGGTTTAAGATGCAAGGCTTCGATCAAAGCCTGAGGACCCTAAACCCTAAACACTAAACCGGACAACCCAGTTTTGGAAACTTCAATCCGCCATCGAATCAGAAGCCCTCAAGGCCTTGGAGGGCTTCGATAGGGCGCAGTTCTTTTGGGTTTTGGGGCTTTAGGGTTTGGGGTCTGAGGCTTTAGGATGTAGGTTTTGTTTGGAAAAAGCCTTACAAGATTTTTGTGGCTTCGGTGTTCAAAGCACGCAGCCTGCCAATGGCAGCACACTTCTGGGCCCTCTATCTTCCTAAGCCCTCCTTCGTTCATACATGTTAACACCCTGCATATACATATACATATAATACATATTGAAGGCAGGTGGCCCAACCGGATCCTGGCCCCGAGCCAGACACGAGAGCATACTGCAAGCGAACTCCCTGACGACCGATCTCCTAGGGGCGATGTAGCAGCCTGAATACTTGGAATAGAGTTTTGGGAATACTCTACAGGGTTGGGTATAGTAGAAAATATTTAGAGAGGACGAGCCCTAAGGAATAGTAGAAGAAATAACAGATCATTCCGACCCCTACAAGGTTACCGGAAGACGGGGCACGGATTTAGAGTGTGGGATTAGGGTTTTGCGTGTATGGATAGGGTTCAGATGGGTTTGTGGAATGGGGAGACACGGGCTTCCGGATGGTGTTAGGCTCTGCAGTGCTTTCGAAGCTTGATGTTTAAGGTTTGGGGCCGTCTAATGAGTTTCTGCTTGCGAAGCCTAAAGCCATGCTGAACCGAAGCTAAGTCAAAAACTGCTGTCGGGAAATTTTAGCATCTCCATCCTCAGGCCTAGAGCTCAGGTTTTGCGACGTCAAGACTCGACACCCCTACTTCGGGCAACTTCCCAGAAAGCCTACAGCCCTTCAGCCCAAGACCCTGCACACTGTAAGCGTGAACTCCACATGTCAGCACCCACACCCCTCAGGTCTGAGATTTCCAGCCTTGTTGTGAGTGCTACGGGTCAAGAACTGAGGTGTAGACTTCGGTCGCAGTATAATCGCCATGAGCTTCTATAGTGACGAGTGCCTGGGATTTCTAGCAGCGTGGGCCCAGTAGTTCAGCTAGAGAAGAGCAATCAGGGCAGACCTGCCTACGAAAAACCCGTGCTGTTTTCACATCCACAGGCGGCTCCTGAATCAGCGACTTGGTCGCCAAGCGCTCCTGAGCAAGGTGAAGAGAAAATGCACGACCTCCAAAACTCCGAGCAGAACCGCAAAAAAGCTCCGGCTCAGAGACACGCGGCTGACTGAGCCTAGCTAAACCCTAGTCTGAAATCAACCAGACTAGGACTCAAATCTCATAGGACGGCGGGCTGAGGGCCGAGGGTGCATACCCCAAACTTTGAACCTGAAGATTAAAATCCCGAAGCCTTGAACCCTAGGCACCAAACCACTAAACCGTAAACCTGTGGCCCCTGCAAAAAGGCTACCAGCCCCCCTCCTGCTTCTCTTCGCTGTCCAGACCTAAGAGGATGGTTTGAGCTGCTTAGTTGGTTTGGGGTTGTATAGGGGTTAGGGGTTTAGGGTTTGGAGTTCAGGGCGTCTTATGGTTGGGGCTTGGGGTTTAGATGAGTCTAGGGTTTCAGGGCGGAGAGCTTGGGGACTTTTGGTTTGGGGTTTACCGGCGTAAGGCTCGAGGACCCTCATCGTAAATCCTGAAACTCGGAACGCTACGACACAGTCCAGGGCCAAAGACTGCAGCATCCTGTAGTCCTTGTTGAAATCTAGACGATGCTCCTTGGATTGGGGACATTAGCCCCGAAACCTAAACCCCCTAAAAGCCGACAGAAGGCCTTCTAGAATCTCTCTGACATCCTATAACCCCCTGTAACGCCCGTATAAGGCCGTGAAAAGGCGGCTTTGAAATCGTATGCAACCCGCAGCTTACGGAGCCTGGTCCGGATCGTACCAGCAGTCCGCCAGTGCCCTCGCCACCAGCAACGCGCCATAGGCCGGGCATCCACTTCTACAAGGGTTGGGTCGTGGTACTGTGTCTTGTGAGAGGTGTCATGGTCTTCTTGCTTTTTTGGCGTTACGAAGATAAGCAGGGCTACGTGTAAGCGAACTGTAGGTATAGTTATCCATAGCCCTACTTCAAAATCCCACTCTAAAAAACATGAAACCTTGAATCCAGCTTCAAATTGGCCGCCCGGACGACCTCATACTACAATCTGAACCCATGAACCATGAACCAACTTGAAAGGCTCAGTGGGAGAAAAGCTAAGGGCTTGGCTCGTAATACAGGGGCCTTACCTTAGCAATTAGAACAGGATTGCGTTCATCATGCTGTGCTATACAATAATTATAACAGGCGCTATTACTCAGTTTTCGACCCCCCGCAGTTGAATTTCAGAGGCTGCGGTTCGGGTAGTTTGAATTTAAGGTTTTGGGCTCAGTGTTCTCACTTAAGGCCAGCTTCAGTGCGAGAAGGAGGGTGGACCTCAGCCAGCCCCTACACCCTAAACTCCACTAGACTAGACCAGGTCAAGCCGAGCCAGGCCGCCTGGCTCGGCCAGCTTAGGCCAGGCTGGGCCAGGCTAGACTACCAATGTACACCTCCAATACAACACGATACACTACTGTAGAGTACTGCAAGCACTGTGATGAACATGTACTGCACTACATACCATACGATACTATCCCATTCTTTCCTCTGCTCTGCTCTGCTCCGCTCTGCTCTGTTCTTGCTCTGCTCTGCTACGCCAGGCTGGGCTAGGCTGGGCTATACAGTAGGCTGGGCTAGCTGTTTACAATGCTATACTAGACCCTACTAGTACCCTGCTACATTGCGCTGATTCATTGCAAGACCTGAAGCCTACGGCCCTGGCAGCTCACACTGCCCCAAAGGCCAATGCCTTCAAGGCTAGGAAAAATCTACTCTATTGGGGGCTCCTTATTATAGCTATAGTATAATGGGCCCCAAAACCCTACGCTAATTATTTAAGGCCCCTCCTAATCAGAAGCTCTGAAAGAACACTGTTGCGACTCCGGTTCGGAAATCTGCACACCGCCGCCTCATGCAAGCGATTCTTAAAAATCGATAGTGCAAGCGCGAAGCTCGACGAAGGCTATGACTTCGAACCATACACACCTTGTAAGAATATCTCCAGGCTTCAGGTGTGTTGCAGTGTTTGTTCTGAGCGGTAAAAACCCGCAATGGCGTTATTTCCTTCTCTTTCTGTCGTCACGGTTAACCTCATTCGATGTTACCATGACACCCTAGACCCACCTCTACCCTAAGCGGTAGTTAAGCTGGGTGGCTACTGGGATTTTCACGCCTAGGGGCATTTCAGAGGGTTTGTTCGCCGAGGTGGCAAACTGGCGATAGCGGGTATTGAGGCTACTTGGAGGTTCATTGGTAGTTATATATATGGGGTTAGAAGTCCCATTTCCTAATATGGGTTATAAGTATAGTTAACCTACCTATAACCCTACTTATAACTGCCCATCAACCTCCAAGTAAGGGTGCAGTAACTGTTTCAATTCTGGTCTAACTGGGGTCTGCTCTCAGGATCTCAGGTTTAGGAACTTGGATTTAGGATAGCGGGTTCAGGATTGAGGGCTTAGGTTGTGTGGCTCCTAGTCTAGATAACGTCTATTAGTTTATGGGTGTTGAGACACTGTCTGAAGCGAGTCTGGTTCGAGGTTCACAACAGATAGCTTCAAACGCGTAGTTTTCGCTCTAGCTTCCAGGTTTCGTGTTTAGGGTCGAGGGTTTTGGGTGTATCCGCCGACCTAGAGGCGTGTTGGATGACTCGGAGGTGAAACCTCCCTTTTTCCCTCCTTTCAGACCCCAAATCCCGCGCGCCGGCGAGCCCACAGGGGGGGGNAACCCAGAGGGCGTCCCGGAAGCGACGGAGCTGGGATTTAGACTTTCAGTGCTCCCTCCGCTATCGCCCTTTCTCTGACTCCTACGGGGTCGGCGGCTTGAGCCGGAGGCTCTTAAATGCTTCTGGCGTGTGAAGGTTGTAGCCCTAGCATTTATTGTGGATTTGGTGCATCTGTTACGAGATGTAGTTCCAAGTAAGCCTCCACCTTACCAGCTGGTTCCTGAGAACAAGGTCCCTTCAAAAGGGGATCCCCTGTCCAGGAACAGCATGAGATGTGCCCAATGGAGGGCATGCAAAGCTGCGGGGAGCCCCCTTGTTGGATGAGCCAACCTCTCGCTTAGGCTTTAGGGCTCTTCTCCGTGTCTTGGTACCCTGCTCTCGATGCCTTCGGGTAACTAAGCCAATCTTTAAAGCGTTCTTGGTGGAGCTCCCGCACTAGCTTGAGCAGGAAACGAAATGAAACTAATAGCTACAGGGCCCATCAGACCCTCACAAGCCAAAACAGGCAAATCTACCTCCTAAACTCCGCACCATGCAAGCCCATAGTTGTATCAAGGCTTTATCGGGTTTTACGGGGTTTATCCCGTTTTATAGGGTGTGCGTAGGGGTGTGCATAGACCATAAACCACCCTAAAACCATGTAAAACCCTTACAATGCCACGTTGAAGCTGGACGGAAGCCTTCTTAACCCTACACCCTAAACTTCAACCTCGAACAAGTTTGGGAGGCACGGTCCTCCCAGGTGTCACTCGGATCAGCCGCTTGCTGCGGGCCCAAAGCGCCTCTCCAAAGATTTGGGACGTGTCCACGGTTTGGGGCTTAGGGCTTAGGGTTTGGGTTTATTGGATGGGGGGGTTGCGTGGTGTGTCTAGTGCCTATAATATGAGAGCTGAGGATTGCAAGGTTAACGGTGAAGGGTGTATACAAGCTTTGGCAGTTTGGGGCTGAGGGTTTGAACAGCTTGTTTAACTAGGATTTGAGTCAAGCGGTTGGTTCGGAGGCGCGGGGTTTAAAAAGTTTAGAGTTAGGCTTGGGGTTTGAGGATTGAGGACTTGGCGAGGATTCAAGATCAATTGTGTTGGGGGCCAATTAGGTCTCAGGGTTAAAAGTATCAGTCTTGAGTCCTGAGTGCTTTAGGGGAGGGCTCAGCGCTCAGAAACTAAGCACTACCACATCTCGGGATCAAGATCAAGAACCCCGAACTCCGCCCTCCAATGCAGGTGCCCACTCGAGGCTAAGATACCGGAAACAAGTAAGTCGAACTTTTGAGTGAATAAGAACAGCAATAGCGACTGACCGTGAGACAAAGAAGAACACTTGCATCCATAATGCTGGAAGGAACAACAGCCAAGGTAACCCGAGCAATATAGGGGCCTTGATAATTAGAATTGGGATTCGGGGCTCATTATACTATAATCATGATAAGGAACATTGGTAATTATTTTGGCCCCTATATTTGCTTCTGGTACAACTTTCCCACCGGCGCTGGTAGATTTATGGCAGTCAAGATCACCAGCCCGAAGAATTCACCGACGGCTTACGCTGCTGTGTGGTTGGGTCCGGTGGTTTAGACAACTTCCAGTGTTGAGGTTTACAGGCTGTCTGGGTTAAGAGCCGAAAGCCTATCCTTAGCTCCTCTTGAAGACAATCCGGTCTGACAGCTTTCTTTGAGTGTCCACTGGCGCGTCCGCTAGCAGCGCGGAGTCCCAAATTTCAGGCTCCGCTCCAGGGGTTAGTAGTCGAAACATGACCTACCACTCAGATCCTGTGATTACGCTCGACACTCTTTGGAACCCTAACTCCCCGTCTCCAAAGACATGGCAATCGCTGCTGCTAGCTCCTCATCGATCTCCTCGGGCTGCTCAGCCGGGGCTTCCCTGACCTGCGCTGAGCTCTTCCTGGGCTTCTCTCGCTTCTTCTGCTCTGCATACCTCAGTGACTCGCTTGAGGTTTAGGGTTTAGGGTTTAGGCCTTTAAAAACCCGAAGCCCAACCAAACCCACCAAAATTGTAGGGAACCTCAGCATCCAAGGGGCAGCCTCTGGTAGACGTCCTGTCCAGACCACAAGGCTTCGAATTTTGCCAGGTCGATCCAAACCTCTCTGGGCTTCGTGGATTTGTCTTTCAGACTCGAGGACGGCCCCTAAACCTAAACCCTAAGTCCTACACACTAACCCATTGCTCACATAGTCGCGAGTAAAACACTATTTAATAACCTAATTCCTAAACCCGACATGCCTACCTTGAGATGCATGTGCGCAACATTCTGGAAGTTCCCGGCATTCCTGAGCGAATTCTGGGCGGATGTAAGCGGATAGGCTTACAGGCCGATAAACCCTAAACCCGAAATCCTTTCAAGGGCTTCGGCTTACGTTTCAACTGCACTCTAACGTGCGGGGTAGCCCCGGCAATGAAGAGCTGGGGTGAAGGGGTTCAGGGTTTAGGGGTGTAAGGTTGAAGTTTTGAGGCTTAGGGGCTTTGGGTTTAGGGCTTAGGGGGGTTAGGGGCTCGGGGTTGCTCCCGAAGATTCCAGAAGCGTAGGGGTTTTAGGAGTTGATCGGGTTTTGGGGTTTAGGGTTTAGGGTGTAGGGCCTTAGGGGTTAGGGTCTAGGCGGTCTAGGGGTTCCGGGGTTTAGGGGTTTACGGCTTTAGGGTGCTTTGTTTTATGGAGCGTAGGGGGCTTGGGAATCAGAACCCCCAAAATGATGCAAGGCATCAGGTGCATTTCGTCGAAGCCCCCGTGGCTTTGGGCCATCTCGGCCCCCACCTGCCAGAAGGTCGCCAACTCCTGCATCCGTTCACCGGTGATCTGCAGGTGCTTCTTTGTTGCTCTTTGGAAACATTCCAATATTCAGGCAAAACAGCAAGAACCACAACATGCCATGCTAATGCACACACGAGGAAAAAACCGATCCAGGTCTTGGGTGAGGGGTTTCGCCTTCTTGGCCAGGGAACCGTTTGAACCTTCCGGGCAGACTGAAAGTGGGAGACTTCGCTGTGACCATTGGAAAAGGAACAGCCGTCCTCCCGAGAACGCCGTGAGCCCGAGCATCCCAAGCCAGAAACCATAAAAGATCCCCTGCTGCAAATCCCTTGACACGGAAAGCTGTGAGCCCCAGAGCCCGCAACTACAACACCCTAATTACCTTAATTCCAGGACTCGCAGGAAAGCCGCAAACCCTAATTGAACCCCAATACCTACTGGACCCTAAACCCCAGCAGCCCAAGGCATATCATGGTATATATCATAGTACATCATGCTATATTACAGTACATTATCCCTGATTCAAGTCTGCTCCTCGTCATCGAGCTCACTCTGGCGTCGAACGACTTCGTCGTTCTTCAGTGCGCAGCGCGAAGCCCGGGAGTTGGGCGCCATCACGACCACGTAGCCTGGTCTTCTAAACCCTTCAGGGCGACATTTTGGGTTTAGGGTTATTTAGGGTTTCCTAAACCCTAAACCCTATGGGGTTGAGATTCTAATACGTTTCTTCCTGGCTTCTACCGTAGTCTAACACACTCAAAAGGGTGCAGAATGTTCAGAACAACCCAAACATCTCTGTGAAGGTCCGGCCGGTTCGGCAGTCATCCCAAACGCTTTCTCTGAAACCATAGTCCTGAATATACTGCTGATGGACAGAATCCTGCATGACCCTAAGGACCCTAAACTATGGCAATTATGGTATATTCCTTATAATGGGTAATGCAGGATTTTGTCCATCAGCCGTATCAACCCGGATCGTAAACCCCTTAACACAAGCCTTTACCCGAACTTTACCTTAAACCCCCAAGCAAAACCGGCAGGCCATTTGTCGGAACCCTTCCGCGGAGCAGGTCTTCGAGCAGGGAACCCTGCAACCTGGAAAGCCGTCACCCGAAACCCAAAACCCAAAACCCCTAAACCCAAAACCCCTAAACCCTTAAACCCCTAAACCCCTAAACCCTAACCCCTAAACCAAAAACCCCTGAACCCCTAAACCCTCAACCCTAAATCCCTCAACCCTAAACCCTAAACCCCAAACCCTAAACCCTAAATCCCTCAACCCTCAAAGTCCCAAACATCGACCTTAACTAACGCCCTGAGCCGAAGCCGCCGACGCCCCCGGCTCCATGGACTTCTAAACAGCCTCCCCGAAATCTAAACTACCCTGGATGCGGTCAAAACCGTGAGCAACACAAGACACCTGACAACGATACACCTCGTTTTCAGTCCAACAAAGCTCTCCAACTCTGAAAACCCTCTAAAAGCTTTACAAAACCCTACAGTCAACCCAACAAACCCCGCTTTCCTGGCCAAGAGGCAAGAGCGCCCCTGAAAGTCTAAGCTGCAGCGGACCAGCGCCTCGGGCTCCTCCGGTTTTAGGGTTTCTTGTGGGTTCTAATACAGAGGCCTTAATAATTAAAATAGGGCTTTGAGGCTCATTATACTAAAATTGTAATCAGCAACCCCCGAAATAGTATTGGTAATTATTTAGGCCCCTATAGTACTTGGAGGTTCATGGGTAGTTATTAGCCTCTAAGAGCCCTGTAAGAACTCGTCTGATAATCAGGAGACCCTATATTCTAGAGTTCAAGGTTTGGGGGATGTTTGGAGTCTAGGCTGTGCCAAACGACAGGACTTTGTGAGCGCGCGTCAGTCTTGGGACGTCCCCAAGACCACCCGCTTAAAACCCTCTGCAGTGTTGGGGGGGATCGTATATTTCCCGAAGAACGCATCTGATGCATATGGTCCGTGTTACTTCTGTGCGCATCGTGCTGTGCAACACATTCGTGCAGTTGTCCTCGGCCGAACGGTTATATCGCATCGCCATGTCGTGCGCAGTGCAATTTCCCTGTTCTATGCTGTGCGACATCATGCTTATAGTTATAGGGACGGAGACGACGGCATCGGCACCCAAATCCTGCTTGCAGCCGCAAACATGTCTGAGTAGGATGCCCCAACAAAAGACCCAAATCGGCCAGGAGTAGGCCAGCTTTCGGATGCTTGACTCCAAGTCTTTGACAGTTTGCGGGTGTTTGACGCTGTTTGGAGTCAGGATATAAGATTTGGGTTTTAGGGTTACGGGCTTCGGGTTGGGTGCCCGTCCCCAGTGGCTCACCCTGCACAGCCCTAAGACTTAAGAACACACCCCCCAAATGCCCTACGACCCTCATTAACACCTCTTTCAAAGGCTCCACAAACCGGAAGGACTGCCCTAGAACCATTGTAAAAGACGCTCAAAAGCTCCTCCCCACGCAGGAGGCAGCTCCGCAGAGTCAGGCCTGGCACTTCGACATGCTTCCCAGAGGCATCCTCGCAGGTCTTAAAGCGCGTCTACTTCATGGTAAATTGTGTAGTGTACGTCGTATATTGTATACTGTTTGTTATAGGGTACATATGGTACGGCATATATCTTAGATTGTATAGGGCTTCGGAGATTCGGATTTAGGCGCGGGTTCCGGGTTCAGTGGTACAGAATAGAGGACCTTAAATCGTAGGGTTAAGGAGATTTGGGGTGTTTTGGGTTCTGGAGAAGGGTGTCGAGGTGGGCTTTGTTGTTTACACTACTTGCACCAGCTTGCCTGTCCCACATCCACAAATCTAGAGACTGTTGATGTTCTCATCTTGCGGAGCACAAGCTGCGAGTGACTTTATCAAAGCCCCAAGTCCGAAAGTAATCTATCGTGCTTCGCTTGTGCCTCGAGCCTGAGGCATCAAGCCCACCTCCTCCTACCGCGCCAGCGATACACGATTTTCCACTGCTGTTGGTATAATATACAATACATTAAGATGAAGTACATTGTACATTAGTACATAGTATCTGTTATATTACACAATACATCACAGGAAATACATACTACATTACAGTAGTTAGTACATAGTATCTGCTCGTCGGATCGGTTGAAGCTCTTCGGCTAGTCAGCACACCTGAGAAAGTCACAGAAACAAGCATGGAGTTTCCGCAGCCACAAGACATGAACAAAGAGAGCAGAAGGCAGGTGCAGGCACAACCACACGAGTTTTGGAGATAAGTCTTGAGCAGCTCCGTGTCCTGGTAGATGATGGGAGCGTCCAGGTCATCCGCATTAGCCATGGCGGGAATAAAGCGGACGACTGCGTTCGTCCCCGCCACGTACACAAAGAAGCCTTTCTTCCACGATCAGTTTCTTCGGGAGATGGCTACGATGAACTTATGACATCTCGGTTGATGAGATGTGGAAAGGCATTGGAGCTTTGAGCGTGCCCACGCTTTCTTATCTTTGCGGCAATGGCCATCACCGTGCAAATGGTGTCGGCATGACCATCGTCATCGTCATCAGCATCATCGCATCATCCTCATCATCACTATCATCGTTAGCATAATCCCCATCCACATCCGCACCACCATCACATGAGCAGAAGCACCAGTAGCAGAGCCAGCACCATCTCCACCAGCAACATCATTGCTGTCAGCATCATCTGCTTCATCATAGTGATCCTCGCCTCACAATGAGCATTCCCATTACAATCATCATCGTCATCATCATCATCATTATCATCATCTTCACCGCTACAACTAACCAGTTGTCATCACCCTCATTTATGGTCATACTCATAATAACACTCATTAAACTCAGTTTTAACCATCGTAACCATCATCATCAGTATCATCAGCGACAGAAGCACAAATCATCATCGTCGTCGTCGTCCTCGTCATCACCATCATCGCCATGAACATCATCATCACCAATATAAAATAACCATTATCGTCATCACCGCCAGCATCGCCATTACCATTATCATCGTTATCATCATCTTCTTCTTCTGCATCTTCATCAACATCCCCATCGTCAAGTTCATGGTCGTCATCATCGTCGTTTTTCTTCTGAATACCACCGCCACCACCACCATCATCATTATCACCATCTTTGCCATCGTCATCGTCGACCTCATCCTCATCATCACCATCACCAACATCACCGACGTCATCCTCCTGCTCCTCATCATCATCACCATGACCATCATCATCGTCATCATCTTTCATCATTATCGTCATCATCGTTCTCATCATTATGATCATCATGGGCCTCACCTTCGTCTTTAATCGTCGTGGTAAAATTCGACAAGCAAAAAACCAGAGCTGCTTGTTTGCTTTGCTCAGAAGCCTGCCGCAGCCGCTGCTTGGCAGACGGGTCGACAGTCCTCCGCCCAAACCCTACTAGCGGGGGCGTCCTAAGCTCCAAAGACAATGAAACCACTTGTTACGCATCCGGTAGCGGGAGTTCAACACTGATTGTGAGGTCCTGGACCTAAACTCACGAAACACCTTGAAGAAACCCAAACCTCTTGGTGGTTACATGTAGGGTTGTGCAGTCAAGCAGTCGTGCCAGAGAGCAATGGATCACCAGCTGTGGGCTGCTGTACTCACGTACCTCGTACTTACCCATGAAGCCGTCAAATACCAAGCAGCATACTTCATGCTCTCGTCATGTCCTCGTGTGAACCAGTTTCGAAGAAACCCTAGCCCAAGCCCCTAAGCCTGATTGCATCTCCATATTCTTGTAACTCTCACCCCGCCTCTAGATGCCTTCCGCTGAAGCCTCAGAGCGGAAAGTGCAGCATGACCGTGTGACAAACAGCTGGGTCCTCATTCGTAGAAAAGTACTTTATATAATATATCTAAAGACTACTCTAACATTACAAATATTACAAATCCTCGTGCCTAAACCACCAAAAGCCCAAACCCTATACTTCTTAAACAATCCCCACAACATCGCATTTAAACCCTTACAGCAGCACCTCGGTAAGCAGAAAGAGCGCCAGGGCTTCATCGCCCGAAACCGCAGCTGGAAGATCAGTGGCTCCACCCGGCCAAGGTAGCAGGCGGAGGTGATAGGAAGTGAGCCCAAGCTCCTGCGTATACGACTCACAGGATATTCTATTTTGAAAGGCTTGGTATAGACATTCGAAAAGCCTCTTATAGAGGTTTAAGCTCCTGCTGTATAGGACATTAAAAAGGGCATTGTACAAGGGTTTGTGGGCCGCTGCTCCTGCTTTAAAGGGCATTCTAAGGGCTTCTCATCAAGGATTTGTGGGGCCGCTGCTCATGCTTATAGCATATTCCAAGGGATTTATTGCGGTGCAGAAGAATGTCTGAAAAGAGTTTACGGCTGCTTATGGCGGTCTGTTTTGCTAAGAAGCCTCATGTCGATTTCTTGTACATAAAGATATAAAGGATCTCATTTTCAAGAACTTCCATACAAGGATTATTTTGTACATGGGTTTGTTATAGGACCTTCTGGCGGGCCACAAGGTATTAGGGGATGATAAGGGTTGTCTATAAGGGTTCACAAGGGCTTCTTATCAAAGCCTGTAGAGGGCTTCTTAAGGGAAACATACCTTTTTTTTTCCGAAGTCGAGTGCGCGGTTTTTAATTTTAGGGCTTCGGATTTAAGATTTCGGCTTTAGGGTTTAGGATGCTTGATGCAGGTAGGAGGTGCCCGACCCGTATCTGCAAGGGGTGCTCAAGTTTAGGAGATTCTTCGCCCAAATGCTCGGAGGAAGGAGGCGGGGGAACCGAGGGTGAGGTCGAGAGCTCGCGCTGCACGCAGGTCCCGAAGCCCATTCCGAAGAAGCGGTTTCGGGTTTAGGGTTTAGGAAACCTTAAACCGAAGCAATATCGACCCCAAACGAAGCTCAACGCAATGAAGTCCTACCCCCAAGTTGTGAAGCTACGGGGTGGGTTCAACTTTCCAGTTCTGGGCCTCGTGTCAATGAAGCCCCAGGAGTTGCTGGAAATCCGCTTCTAAGATTTAGGAGCAGCTTTTGCGAGCCAGGCAATCAAGATCTGACATATAGTGTACTATAGCCATGCATAATAAACTGTAGCTGTCTACATATATATATATATATATATTATAGGTATATACATTTTTGTAAGCATAAACAGTATTAAAATGCAACCACAGCCTCCAGACAGCTTATCTGAGAGCTCCTCCTCGATAACTCGAAGCACATCTCGCATGAAGGGGACGAACTGCGCCGTTCGTACGTACTGTTCGAAACACGTGGCACTCGCATTGTCACTGGGAGCCAGCGCTGACATAATAGTCCCACGCTGGCTGACGCCGACATGGTGGATGACTCGCTTTGCTGGCTCCATGGCACGAGGACAGCTTTCAGGTCAAAACCATGTTGACGGCTTACGGGAAGTACAGTGGCACACAATATGCGACATGAGGCTGCAGTGTCTTGGCAATCCAGGATATGTCACCCACGGACAGCACAAGGATCACATCACAAAAGCCGCACTCATGAAATCATGAACCTTGAAGCTTCTAGTTGGGCAAGCGCGACAGCACTTGCTGGCTCCGTGCTGACGCGGAAACATGCGGAATCGAGCCCTTGCAAGGGCTCTCACATAGTGCTTTTGCGGCCCATATACAGACATTTCCGGTTCCTACTCCCTGCTCTTTCACCAGCATCACTCGACTTGGAGGTTAAAGAGCTTACATGCCGAAGTCGTAGCAGAACGAAGCCGCACTTACACTTCATGCAGAATTCCCACTATCACAGAACCTCTGGCAGAGAATTGGTCCCAAACTACAGTAGATGCCACAATCCAGCGCCAAACCTGAAACGGCAAATCCCGGAACGCCTCAGTCATAAGCTTACCCCAAAACATAACCTTACACATCCTGAAGCCTAGGCGCCCGAAGCAAAGGCCTTCTACTCCACCGCCACCCACTCAGGGCACTGGCAGTCCGCCTCACTGCGTTTTGCAGCGACCTTTCAGCAGCACCGGAACGGAGGTGAGTTGACAAAAATTCAAACACCAAGGTTCCATACGGGAGACGTATCGGGGCTTGGGGCTTGAGGCTTCGGGGGGGGGGGGGGNGGGGGGTAATTCCGTGCTGTACATGTGCTTAGGGCGCTTAAGGTTAAGGTCTCGGGCGAAGCTTCAGGTTGAAGCTTGAGACTGGGGAATCATGGGGCAAGGGCTCAAACATTCAGGTGTGAGCTTTCTACAACACCTGAATTTCAAGCCCACACCTTGAACTCACAGAATAACATATATATATATATACATACACATAGATATATACATACACATACACATACACATACCCATACAGATACATATACATATACATATACATACATATACACATACACACACAGACACACACACACACACATACACATACACATACACATACACATACACATGCACATACACACACAGACACACACACACACAGACACACACACACACACAGACACAGACACAGACACAAATACAGATACAGATACAGATACATACACATCTGACATGGACAAACCCAGACCCTGAACCCTTGAATCAAAACTCGAATTGCTCCCCAGGCTTCGGCGGCTGCAGTTTGCCATTCAAACAGGATTTTGCGGATCGATGGCACACAACCACTCGAAAAAATGATTCTGTAGTCGCTAGCTGAAATGATGCCCACTACTGCCGAAGGTCAGGGGAGCAAGGGGTTTGAAACCCCAAAACCCTTAAACCCTCAACCCTAAACCCCAATAGTTCAATACCCTAAAACCCCCCTAAACCCTCTTCCCTGAAAAGCAAGCGAGATGTGACCTCGCTGAGTGTCGGAGTAGGGCCGGAGGCAGCAGCAAGGCAGCCTCACTCTCCGGTCGCTTCGGGATTTAGGGGTTGAGGGTTTAGGGGTTTAGGGGTTTAGGGGTTTAGGGGTTTAGGGGTTTAGGGGTTTAGGGGTTT
>BGNK01000065.1:146350-171910 GCA_003297005.1 Symbiodinium sp. clade A Y106
GGGGTTTAGGGGTTTAGGGGTTTAGGGGTTTAGGGGTTTAGGGGTTTAGGGGTTTAGGGGTTTAGGGGTTTAGGGGTTTAGGGGTTTAGGGGTTTAGGGCTTAGGGGTTTAGGGTTTAGAGGTTTAGGGCTTTCCTGAACCTGCCAAAACCTGCATTTTGTAGGGTCCTAGGGTTTATGATAAGAACCTGCAAAAAAGTAGGGTCCTTATAGATTCCATATTACAGTAGGGTTTAGACTGAGAACCTACAAAAAAGTAGGGTCCTTATAGATTGCATATTAGGGGTGTATAATAAGAGCCTACAAAAAGTAAGTAGGGTTTGGTGGGTTAAGGTAGGATTTTACAACAGCTTGAGCACTGCCCGGACCCTGTAACACTTTACATTGTGGGTCCTATGATGGGCTACATTAAAGTATACTGTGAATATTGGTCGCAGAGTAGGGCTTCTGACTCCCAGGGTTTCACGGCGTGCCTCTTCACTAGACTCTTCTAGAGTCTAGACCATGAGGTGTAAGTTTGGGGTTCAGGATGTTTAAAGGCTCCCGGGACCGGGGGAATGAAACCTCAGAGGACAAACGAAAACCTGATCCAAGGGCTCCGTTGTAAGGCACACTGCTACGGTTGGGATTCTGGGGCTCCGCAAGCAAGCGGTGACACAGAAAAAAACACGCAGGGACCACAAGGGCACATGCTTGCCAAGTCTTTTTCAGACTACCTATCGTCTACATTGTCGTTCCTTTTTGGGATTACCTGGCTACCCTATAGGATCCTGAATAGAAATCCTGTTAAACACCAAAAAAACAAAAAGCGGAGTCTGTAGCTCATAAGAGGAACTTGAGGCCCTGGCTAGGTCGGCACAGCGGCGTGCGACGCTTTCTGCACTGATGGCATCCAGGATGGCCATATCCTGCGAGGGCTTGCGCCAAACTCTGAAGGACATAGTGCCTTATGGGATTGAGGGTGGACGGTCTTTGGGGCCTTAGGACCTACGGGTGTGCAGATCATCTGCAGGCGGTCTGCTTGCTTTGTTCGTCGAAGCGGTGCATCTATAAGGGCGGTTGAATTAAAGATCTATATATAACAGATCTGAGGAAACCTGAAAGGGCGACATTTTGGGTTGCTGGGATTGCTCTGTCAGGGCCGTGTATTCATTTCTCCTTTGTGGCATCTGCGGATTAGTGGTGCTGGTGGTCTGCCTTTGCCGAACTCAGTCTGGACCTTTGTCGTTTTCGAAAGTGTGGCCACAAAGAAGCCTCCAAACAGGCGGACGACACCCAAAGACCTTGATCATGAAGTTCTGGATGACAGGATCCAATACATACGGCCGACGTGGACTATATGTGTTCGGATGCTCTCATCACGCGCATTGCAGCATCACAAGAGGCATTACAAGCTGTTTAGGGTTTCCGACGGGTCCGAGTCAACCAGCAAGCTGCAGGCCTCAATCGCAAAAACACACCCAGACGATTACCTGTAGTAGACCATGCACTTGAAAGATTTACAGCTTCCAGGGCACGTTGCTGACGATTTGGAACTTACTGCATTGATGGGGGTGCAGGGGGCGAGCGTTCTGTTTGCGATGCCTTCGTGATCGCACGACCATCGGAGCTTCGAAATCAGGCGCTTCAGTCGTCCAGGTACCTTGTGCCAGCTCGGAAGTTGTTCCACTTGGCCATTACGCTGATCTCTTTGGCTTTCCACTCGACTAGCAGATCATGAAGGCGCAAGTCACGAGGGTCGGAAAGCAACATCTCGGCCAAGGCCTTCATGTGGTTCAATCCCTTTCTCATCGAAACCGATGTCTTCGCTTCGATTGAGAAATGTCCGCTCTCAAGAAACTCACGAAGATGGCGCAACACTTGTGGATCCAAGGAAGCGTGTGAAGCAATGAGCAAGGACTGTGCATATTCTTGGGCAAGCCGCCCGTTCTCTTCAAAGCAGGACCCGCACAGATCCATTCCGCTTTGCAGTATCTCCAACACCGCGGTGGGTCTTCCTGCCAGTAGGTGCACTTTTGCTCGGGCAAGCACACAGATTAAATTTGGCTTGACGCCCTTTTTCGTGCAGTTTGCCCATAGGATCTCCGCCCGTTCCCAGTCTTTGCGGAAAGAAACCTGCTCGAGCAGGCCGGACAACACTATGTAGTTTAATGCTTGTGACATCTCAGCATCTTCCAAGAGCGCATCCACATCGTCACAGAGCCGGTACTGCTCCAAAAACTGAATGTATGTGCTGTATGTGATGCCACTAATTGAAAAAGATAGGGCTCGTGCCCGATCCCACAGTCCAAGAGCCCATGCGCGGGCTGCCTCTGAACGAAGGCATGTGGCAAGCTTCAGCACACTGCTGAAGAATGAGTTCAAGACTTCGGCATCTGATATCACATCGATCTCTACCTGATTGCACAGATCCCTGGCCAGGATAAAAGCGAGTGATGCCCGCGACTGGAGGACCCCATACGCACCATGCTCTTTCAAGCAGGAGGTGAGGGCTGTCAGTCCGATATTGACTTGGATTGTATCCAAACTTCCCCCCTGCTGCTGCTGAAGCTTCTGCAGCGCCAGAAGCTCCTTCCACCACCCTCTGAAACCACATGTTTGCATGGCCGCACCAAAGATGCTGGGCTCCAGCATGCTTGTCGACACGGCTTCATCCATCAGGATCATCAGCTGCTGAGGTCTTCGACATCTTTTGATTGCATGCCTCATAGGCCCAGCTTCATCACTCCTGACGCGCTCATGACCTCCCTCTGTTGGGCAGTTTAAAAAGTTCACTTGCGCATTCTTTCCGGTCGGCCGATCGTAAGAAGGCCTCTTCAGCATTCGTTGGCGGCGGGCTGAATTCGTCTGCCATGGACGCGAATGGCTCCACAGAGGTACGACACACAGCAGCCTCAAAGCCCCAAGGCCCAAACTCCCATCGCAGAGAGCATGGCCTGGGCCTGTCCGGGGTCCTTGAAATCGCTGGCGATGCTTCTTGGGCGAAGGTGGAAAGGGGCATCCGAAAGCCTGCCCTATACGCACAAGCATGGTTCTTCCTTGAGCCTTTGATCTGAGTGAAACAGAAATATGCAAAGTCTTCAAACCCAAGCAACATGCTGTCGTGGCAGAGACACGGTGCTTTCGTTTGCACTTCACATGAAACTGGGCCCCCGACCGCCACAGCACCGACGAGCTCGCCCTTCCCGTCCAAAAGTGCAGTGTAGGTGGCCTGGAGCTGTTGCGTTGTGGCTTCTATGAGGGTTCTATACAAGTTCCTTCAAAGGGCTTTGTAACGGATTCTATGATTGTCAAATTCCTACAATGACTCAGATTGCGACGCCCCTGCAGAAATGTTAGCATCAGGCTACACCAACAGGTGGAACAGAAAGTGGCAGTGCATCAGATGAATGCCTCTGTAGAAACGAAGAAATTCAAGTTCTACTCTTTTTAAAGCCCCACATCCCCAGATAAAGGATGAGCCCTCCATACTCCATGACGAAAGCACTAGGAGACTTAGAGGTTGCAACCCAAACATTGAAACCCTAAATCCCTAAAGGCCCTACATTCTCAAACCCTGGCCTAAGCAAAAAAATGCAGCACCATAAAGCCTGAGTTAACCGGGCAGGCATTGCGGGTCACACTATCGGCTGCAATAGCGCGGCCACTAGAACGGAGAATGCTTTCTTTACTAACTCTTCTTAAACCGCTCAGAAATGCGGTAGCACCGAAACAGGCAAGCTTAGAACCACACTTGAGTACTGCCCCCACCCCGCAACAGTCTCGCTTCGGAGTCAGATAAAGGTCTGTATATAATCACAGTATAAATACTACTCAGCTGTTATAAAGTGGGGGCAGTAGCCACACCACCTATAGTCTCCCCTGTAGTTCCTGGCCCTCTATTCTACCCTAAACTCCCACTAGTAAGGACCATAAGGGCTCTGCTTAATATGAAAGCCGTAATAATTAGAACAGGGTCGTGGGGCATATTACACGGAACAGTAGGAATATGACTTTTCAAGCCCCATAGTATGATTCCGAGCTCAGGCAAAAGAACGCAGTCTGAGGCAGCAGCAGTGCGCGAATCTTCCAGGACCTCGAGAGCCTGGCTATGAGTTCCATGGGTTTCCCATCCTAAACTCATAAGGACCCTTAGGGGGGTAAGGGTGAGGGGGTAGGGGACTCTACTTCCTTAAATAGAAATAGGCCTTATTAAGTCCTTATTAAGGTATTAAGGCCCCCTACCCCCCTCCCCCTTTTTTCAAGCGTCCTTATGATAAACCCTCAGCCCCTAAACCCCTAAAACCCCAAACCCCGGAACTAAACACTTCACCCACGTCGCGCTCCTGCACATCGATGTCCCTCTCGCCGCAGCCATGCAGCCTGTCTAGGGTCGATTCAGAGAGCAACTGAGAAACAGGAACATACTGCATACATATATATATATAACCTGTATCCTTGTAGTATGCTACATAGATGTAGGGATTCTATCTACAGTCAGTCTTCGGTGTAGTTTCGTTCTGGGGTTACCTTATAGGATCGTACTTAACATTGGTTAAACCACAAATCTCTGCTTCGCATAAGGGCACTCCTGCAGCAAGCTGGTGAAGAAAGCATCCCAGATCGCTAAACTTGCGGACAACTTGAATCAACTGAGATGAAGAAAATCCTAAACCTTCAGAATCAGCCCAAGGCCTGCTAAAACCGTGTATATTCCTTCTGAAACCCCGATGCAATGCCGGGAGGCCCGACAGGGCCCGCCCCGGCGCGTCGTCGCCCACAGCTCCCAGCAGCGCAACTGAGCTCCCCAAACGAGCGGCCTAGGGGCTCCAGAGTTCCAGAGATTTTGGGTTTAAGGTTTATAGGATCTATAAAGTTTATAGGGTTTCCAAAATTTATAGGGTTTATAGAGTTTATAGGGTTTATAGGGTTTATAGGGTTTATAGAGTTTATCAGGTTTATAGGGTTTATAGGGTTTATAGGGTTTATAGGGTTTATAGAGTTTATCAAGTTTTTAGGATTTATAGGGTTTATAGAGTTTATCAGGTTTATAGGGATTATAGGGTTTAGGGTTTCGGGCTTATAAGGGTTTATAGGGGTTTTAGGGTCTCTGGGGTTTATAGGGTTTAGGGTTTAGGGTTGGTTTAGGGTTCAGGGTGACTCCAATATCCTTTAATTAAGGAATATACCTTCAATTATATTAGGGGCCCTACTAGAAGTTAAGGTATATTCCTGAAGTAAGGGATATTGGAGTCTCTGGCGTCTTCCATTTCGGTGTCTAGGGGTTACTATGCTAGGAGTTAAGAATAAGGGGACCCTTGGAGACATAGACGCTCTCGACAAGGTCCCTTTTAAGAGAGCCAGAAGTAGGGTTAAGAAGGGTCCACTCAAGACACCCTAAAGTTTCAACCCTAAACTCTCTATACCCCAGACCCCCAGCCCTGCAGACCGAAAAAACGAGACACTCCGGAACTACAAGTGAATTCTGAACTCCTTGACAGTAGCACCCATATACTGCCTCATATCCTAGGTAGTATTAGGGAGAATAAAACTTGCGAACATGGGCTTGTAGCACTGCAGAACTCTGGAAGCCACAAGTGCGACAGTGTGACATCAGCTTCAACTCTTGCCTCAGTCAGAAGCCTAAAACGACAATAAACGTAAGCTTCTCCGGGCTCGAACCCCACAAACAATAAACCAGAAAAGCCGTAATCTGTCGAAACAAACCTATATAGACCCTATAAACCCGACCATCACGAGCACCGCACCCTTGACGCGAAACCCTGAAAGCCCCAAGAAGGGACCCCGGCGGAGTCTCCGAACCCCGAAAACCCTCCACTCCAAGATCCCCGAGACTGAGACATGAAACTTATAGTTGGGGTTTATAGGGTTTAGGGTTTTAGTAGCCCTTGTCTAAAGATTTAAAACGTAACCACCTTTACCAGCAGGCACATTGCGGAGAAGCTGCCACCTCTGCAATGTTTCGGCCCACGCCCCCGGGCCTGGGAGACTGCTCACGGATGCAGCTTGCTATTTTGGGCTTAGGGTTCAGGGCCGGGGGCTTGCGGTGTAGGGGCTGGGCGTTGCTAGCTTGTGGTTAGAAGCATTTCGACGTTTGTGGTTTGGTTTCTAGCCAGTTGTACAGCATTTGTTGAGCTTACAGTCATGTCGCACAGACCTCTAGCAGTAGCAGGGTCGCTGCAAAATGCATGAGGCCGACTCCAAGCCATATTGTTACACTTACTCTTACTCTTCATCTTATCCTTCTTCTTCTGACGACTACTACTACTACTACGACGACGACGACGGCTGCGTCTATTGCTTTGAAACCGAACAATATACTTGCACGGAACTGTGGATAAGCCCGAGAAGGCTCTAGGGTTTATAAGTTAGTTATATTAATATAAAAAATTCTAGAGCTTCTTAATGTCGGAACCTGATTAAGAAACCTTGGGCCTTTATTAGGGTTCCTTATATGAATCCTGCTATTTTGAGGTTATAGGCCCAGGGTTGCTTAATCAGGTTCCTACATTACAGTATCTAGCAGCTAGCAGCTGAGGGTTTTTTCCAAGGTGCAGGGTCTAACCCAAAGTCCACCTTGCAGACCCGCACCCTCAGACAAGGCCCGGGCGAGACTCGCGCCTAGCGCGGAGAGGACGAGTGCACGGCATCAGACTCTGTAGGGAATGCACCCAGAGGCCCAAAGACTCCAACATAAATTAGGCATCCGTGAGTAAGGGTTCGATCCGACTCCAGTTTGAAGAAGCTTCCCTGCAGAAAACAGTTCAGGATTGAGGGGGTATATGGGTGGTAGGGTTTCTTTAGAGCTCTGTCGTGCTTCAGCAACGAATGTACAATGGGCTTGAGGGTGCAGGGTTTCGGGTTGTGAGAAGTCTTGCGATTTTTCTCTCTGACAGCCATAACGCATGGCATCTCGTGGTAGTATATCGACACCCAAGCCCCACCCAAACCCGCCCTCTCTGGTAGGACCAGGTCGAAATCTACACCGCAACACGACTCACGGTAGGCCCATGTGACTGTCATGGTTGGTCACTGTAGACTCTCGAGAATCGAGATCTAGTTTACTCAACCTTCATCTCCTCTTGGCCCTGAAAGCAGCCCTCACCACCAGAGGCCACGGCATTACGAACTACCTGCTTGTTAAGTTGTTAAGTATAGGGAATCACAATCAGGAACCCCCAAAAGGTAGGTCAGTTACGTTCAATTACGCAGGGCTTGAGCCCGCAAGCTGAGTCCCCTTGTCCCTGCCACACAACAGACTGTTGTGTCTTTGCGCGAATATCACCCAAAGCCAACAACGCACTCGCTTGACGTCGCCATCAATATTTCTGGAAAAAACTCCAACTCCAAATGCGAACCTTAAGCTCAAGAGCCTTCAGCATCCGCCTCGCCAGGCATCGAAGTCAAAGACGCTCCGTGCTGCTTGCTATCGAAGGGCCGGACCTTCACTAGGTTTCTAATAAGGGTACCCTTTTTCCTACTAGTTGGTTTTAATAAGAGGACCCTAAAAGAAAAAGGGCGAACGGGTACTACAGGGGAACCTAGGCCAGCAAAAGTGCCATGAGCAGCTTGACTTCAGAAGGCCAGCATCTGCTTCCCCAAATACTAACCTGCAAAATGACTGTCCTAGACCCAAGTCCCAAGTACCTGACTTCTGGGTACTTTCGACCCACGCGCTAAAAACTGCAATGCAGCATTATTCAGCATCTAAAACTATAGGGCAGGCTTTTGAGGGTGTTTTCGAGGCCTGGTTTAAACAAGTTATGCTGTCTAGCCGCAGCGCTCTGGAGATTTCGCTGGAAGTTGCGCAGGGCTCTGCAAGAGCTTGTAATAGCGACTTGCCAGCATTGGAGGGTTCTGATATGGTCCTCCGATGGCTTCTTACAAAGGGCTCGGCCACATGTCCGCGCACCTAAACCCTAAACCCTAAACCCCTAAAACCGAGATTTAGGGTTTGGGTGCTTAGGCCTTCGGCTAGAAACTCGAAACCCTGAGTCCGACACCCTAACCCCATCCGAGACATTGAGCCCTATCAAACTTTAAACTCTAAACCCACCCTAAGCAATGAACCCTAAACAGAAAACTCTACCACCTAAACAGAAAGCCCGGGACGCTAAACAGAGAACTATAAACATTAAACAGACAATAGAAAAATCTACTCCCTAGACCAAAACCCCCAACCTTAATCCTAAACGCTAATCCCCAGCACAAAGCGAGCCAGCTCTCAATTAAGCGCCCTTGGAGCCATAACTGACAAAAATCATTAAATAACCAATAAAGAACTCCTACAGGCGAGTAAAGTTCTGAGGTGTCGGGCCACATGGTCAATGACCGCTCCGCCGCAGACCAGGAGCCCGCATCCTGTCTCAAAGTCAGCTCGCAGGTTCGAGTTCCGAGGCGCTTTAAGAAGGGGCTTAGGGTTTAGGGCTTAGGGTTTAGGGTTTAGGGTTGCTTTTTCCACAGGGTTTAGGATGTATTTAGGGGTTTACGTGTTTTCCAAAGGGTTTAGGGTTTTGGGCCTATGGGTTTAGGGTTTAAGGGTTTAGAAGTTGGGGGAGAGGTTTGAGGAGGTCAGGGGTTAGGGCTTTAGAAGTGTAGGGTTTAGGGTCTTAGCGGTTGCTAGCATTCTACAGGGGAGTTCTTGTCTATAGGCGGTCCAAACGAGTTCTTATAAGGAGTCTCTAGGGATTCCAAAAGGGTTCTTAGAGGTTGTAGGGTCTATACATCTGGCCTTCTGCTGCCCAGGTATGTTTCGGCGTGGGGGCGCAGGGGGATTCTAAACACTAAACCCAACCCTCAACCCTACGAGGGGGCGATTCTTCTCAACCCGACCTTCCCACCACGGCCCGGAAAATAAGAACTTCCGTTTATAGTCCCTATGTTGCTTATGCCATACTACCTCCGAAGAGCCCATTCTAATTATCAAGGCCCCTACATGAGAGACTTCCTCGCCTCTGCTGGCCCTTGCTGGTGGTGCCATGGCTTCTGCAGCTTCGGCTGAGGATCGAGGCCAACTTCAGTTGCTTCGGATTGTCCGGAAAGAGTAGAGTTGAATGTTTAGCGTAATGCCCTCGATGGCCTTGAAAAGTAGACGGTTGCCCCGATGAAAAATTACCTCTCTAAAACCTAAAACCTAAACCCTAAACCCTATCACAGCATCTTCACCGCCACAGCGTGGTGCTATCAGTGTTTCGCCCGAAGTTCATGCTCTTCTTGATTGTTTGGTGTCATGGACTAGCGTCGACGCAGTAACGCCGCTTATGGGGCCTCATAACTGCTATGTACTTGGAGATTCATGGGTAGGTAAAAGTCGGGTTATAGGCAGGGCAACTATACTTATAACCCATCTTAGGGGACTTATAAGCCCACTTATAACTACCCATGAACCTCCAAGTAGGGTTGTACAAAAATTCGGCAGGGTTGCGTAGCCTGTGTAGCGTTTTAGTTGTCGGCTTTCTGCGCCCTGCCCTGAGTCCTAGGGCCAGAGCTTGAGCCCTCTGAAGACGATCCGAACCCCCATCGAGCCCAATACCCCTTAATTCAGGAATATGGCTTAAATTATAAAGGGCTTCATATCATGATGTAAGCTATATTCCTTAATTAAGGGATATTGGGCTCTCTGGGCCTGTGCAGAACTCATGAAATACCACCGAAGTCGACCCTGGGACAGCTTGGGATTTCATGTAGAGAGGCCTTTATGGGTTTAAGGGCTCCTCTAAAGGGTTCTATAAGGTTATGTACTTTAAAGGCTTCTACAGAAACACTACTTTCGCGTCTTGGGTAACGCAGGAATCGCAACGAAAAACACATCATCCCCGCCGCTATCGTAATATAGGGAGCTTTGTAAGCCTTACAAATTAGACGAGGGTTTGAGGGGCATACTGTTGATGGACAAAAGCCTGCATTACCCATAATAAGGAATATACCATAATTCCCATAGTTTAGGGTCCTTAGGGTCATGCAGGATTTTGTCCATCAGCCGTATGATATTATATTGTACAGAACCAGAACTAGTTTTACAACATGTTGCCTGTCCTAGTAACGCACATCAGTCAGTCAGAAAAGAGGCCCCTATATTGCCCTATATTGCGTTGCCCTCGCTTTTGAACCGCTGAGAGACAGCCAAAGGCTCAGAGGCTGAGTTGGACTCCCTCAGAGATGCAGGGACCACATCGCTACAAAGACATCACCTGCTCCCTACACCCTAAACTCGAAAACCCTGTCCAAACCCTAAAACCTAAACCGAAACCGATGTCTGCCGAAGGTTGATCCTTAAAGCCACGTTATGGTCTGTTCATGTCGATGTTGGACGTGCTCCATGCATCGTCATTGAGTCATTGGGTCAGGCTCCATATATCTCACAGTTGCATCACGCTCAGCGCTGAAACTGGTGAAATGTTGCGACAGTCGCGTACCCCCAAACTACCTGGCCATGAATTACCCACTGCAGAACTCCAGTAATGCAATTGGTGAATAACCTGAAAGCTGGTTCGACTGTCGCTGCGAATGCATCTGACTAGGCCCATTATTTCAAACATCTTATATCCAGTACCACTAATCTGACTTCGAGAACCTCTAAAGCAAAAGCGAAACTAATGGGCCCAGCGAAGGTTTTGCTCAAATTGTTGGCGTCTGGTGTCACCGAGAAGCTGCTCATGCAAACGATGTGCTCACCAACGTCAAAAGTCTGGAAATGCAGTCTCCATTGTCTGCAATTTCAAGAGGGTTATAGTGTTAGATAGCAGCAACTTATACAAGAACCATGAACGACTAGTATTGCTGATTTTTCCGACCCCTAGATTAGATGCTTGCGGATGGGAACATTTTATGAGGTCTGGCACGCCACGGATGCCTTCTCTAAATAGAGTCGACCTTACCCTAAGGGTCAATGTACCCGTGTACTAGATACTTTGGCCCTGAAATACATATATTGGGCACATAAACCCTGAGGGTTACAGTCTGCAGGACCGACCTGACACCCCAAAGCGTAACCCCAGAAAACGGAGGGCTCGGGAAGTATATAGGGGCCTGAAAAATTATCATCGAGTTTCGGTGTATGTTGTTACATGTTTGTAACAAGGAGCCCTCAGGAATCTTGTAACATGTTTCATAAGTTTTCAGATATACTATGTGGGTACATGGACCCTTGTACCCTAAATCCTAACAGAACCCTTACAGATCCCTTAAAGGATCCCTATGATACCCGTAAAGGAACCCTATTTGGGCACATCGACCCTTAGGGTCGTATCTAGGATTCTGAAGCTCTCTCACGTTCTCGGCACCAGAACACGAACTGCAATAGGGTCCCCAAAAAAAGCAGATAAGCAAGAATTGGACATATCACCAAAAAGACCCTTACAAGGAAGCCCAATAAGGTACGCGGATATAAGCAAGAATTGAGAAGATCACCAAGAAAACCTTGCAATAAAGCCCAAGAAGGTAGACGGATCACTGCAAAATGCATATGCTTGAACCCTAAACTCTCAACTGAACCCTAAACCATCAATACCTAAATCCCTAAATCCCTAAACTCTAAACTAAACCCTATAAACCATAAAACCCTAAATCCCTAAACTCTCAACTCTAACCTTTTTGGGGCCCCCAGCTAAAGGCACCGTTTGGATATTTCCGTCGCGGAGACGCTTTCTCACTGCGGCTCCACGGTCAAGCCAGTCGCATGCAAGGAGCCTGGAAATGTAGCTTTCGGGTTTAGGGTTTGGGGGTTTAGGGTCTTTTGGGGGTTCAGGGCTTAGGGTTGAGGGTTTAGGGTTGAGGGTTTAGGGGTTTAGGGCTTAGGGTTGAGGGTTTAGGGGTTTAGGGTTTAGGGTTGAGGGTTCAGGTAGGGCTGAGGGTTCAGGATTCTAGGCTTGGGTCCTCTCCCCATGCAGTAACAGCGTAGTCGGGGAATTCACCATTACGATTTACCATAAGGCAACCCAGAAAAGGAATTACAATGGGAACTACAGGTAGAATAAAGAATTGGGTGTTCGGAATGGCACAATAAAGCTTCAAAACAAAACTAAGGATGAGGACCCTGAAGAGTAGTATTCGTCATTTTCCCTACATAAGATTCTTGCAACTAAATTTCGGACCTGTCCGATGGAATCTGACCACGTCAAAATCTTCGTCTATGCATGGCATCTAGCCTGCATTAGACGTCTAAGTCAGACGAGGGTCCAGTTAGACCGGCCCCTGATACATAGACTGTAAATAGATGCTACAAGTAGTAGAATAGCTGTCAGAAAGCACGACTTTAGGCTGAACCAAAAGTGCATGACCCTTCAGACGCGCAAGTTGTTTAACAAAGAACGAAACAGTAACGTACGGGGCCTTAATGCTTTAAATCGATGTTTATTAGCATATTCTAGCATAGACGTACCAAGGAACCTTACGGAACAATGTCAGCGATTGTTCATGCAAGCTGCTAAAATCTACCAAAAGAAATACAGCCTGGCGGCTCAGGGCTTACTTCCCCAACTTCTACGCAGCGCTGCGAAACTCTATTCCTGACTAAACCCTAAGCTGCCCTATACCCTAAACTGTCCAAACCTTCGAAACCCGAAAGCTCCATGCGAAACGAAGTCAGCCCTCCACCTGATGCCCTCGACCTTCTCAGCTTTCCGGATTGGGGCCTTCATAGCAACAGTCTCTGGGGTCTGCTATGCTATACTTGCTTAGCTTTGCCTGAATACCCAGAAGAAACATGTGCGCTGCCTTCTGCCCTAGACCCTAAGATCCCTTCAGCGTAAACACCAAGCCTAAGTCAATCTAGGTTTCTGCGTAGCCCCTGTATCATAAGGGTACTTGTTCCTACTGTTCGGTTTTCACAAGGGGACCCTGAAACAAAAAAGGAGAAAAGGGTACTACTCAGTAACCTAAGTCAATATTCCAGAGCTCCCCAGCTGCCTCGTCCATCCTTCTTGGATTCAAACCTGGTCGTTTAGGGTTTGAGGGCTTTGGGTTTAGGGGTCGTTTGGGGGGTGGGGGCCTAGGGTTTCGGGGCTTTGGGTTTAGCGTTTAGGGTTTTGCGGGGTTTAGGGTTTGGGGTTGCAAGCTTAGGGCTTAGGGCTTTAAGGATTAAGGTTGAGGCATGTTGGTGACCCTCAGCCTAAACCCCATAAACCAGAAGCCGTAATTAAACCCCGTTTTGTGATAGTTTCGAAGCACTCTATAGAATGCTTTTAGGTTTTAGGTGTTTCGGTCTCGAGAAGACGTTTGGGCTTTCAAGGCGGATGCGTTCCTTATAAGTCGTTAACCCTTAGTTGCACAGATTTTAGACTTCCGGGATTAGGAGGAGACCCACATGATCCAAAGACTAACTGATGAGAACATTCCGGTAGAGTAACTTAATGTCAACACTTGCAAACCAACGAATAACTCATGCACAACAGGAGCTCGGACAGCAATCAGTAATAGTGTATATATGCCATCTCCGGTACCAAAAGACCCTACCCGACAACAAGGCTCTGTTCCTAAATCTAATGCTTGACAACTTCACAATGGCAACATATCCAAACCCACACATGAGCCCTTGCATCTCTGACTACCATGATCAGGTGGCATGTCGCGCCTGGACATCAGCGCTTGCACTCGGGTGTTCGCTTGCACGGAGGCCTCCCGTCACATGGACTTTTATTGTTTTGGTTGAGGATTTCAGGATGGACGGCTTCAGGCTTATGATAAGGATCCTACTATTTAGGGTACTATATTAGGGCCCCCTATTTTCGGAAACTCCCATATGGAGTTGAGATACTTCGGGCTTACGGAATGCGTTGCCAGGATGCTCTGGAGGTTCTTTCCTGCTTACACCTTCCAGATTCGGCCCTGCTGAACCCTAAAGCCTAAAGTCCAAACCCTTCAGCCCAAACCCCAAGGCCCAGACGGGAGGCATTGACGCCGAAAGCCTAAACCCTAAATCCCAAACGCACACAAGGCGACGGAGCCCCCAGAAAGTTTCTCTGATGTGCACGTGGGTAGTTCTCTAAGTTAGGATCTCTTTTGGATCCCAAACATAAGACAGCACCCTTAAAAGAAAACCCTTCAAAGGGACCCTAGTTCAGACAACTACCCATGTGTTGGTAGGGATGGAACCAAGGCTATAGGGCTTGGGGTCGTATAGCAGCCTTAATTATCAGGATAGGGTTCTGGGCTCCTGTAAAGTATACTTACCATCAGCAACCCTAAGGAATAGTATATTTGTAATTATTTAGGCTTCCCGTAAATCCTAAACTTCCTAATCCTACTTGGAGGTTCATGGGTAGTTACACGTGGGGTTAAAAGTGCCCTAATATGGGTTGTAACTTATGACTATAGTCAGCCTACTTCAAACTCCCCACTTGTTACTACCCATGAACCTCCAAGTCAACCAGAGAGGAGGATTAGGGTTAGACATACTAATCCTTCTGTCCATCTCTATATTATGGTTGACAGGGCTAAACCCTCAAACACCACACGACAGAAAGCTCAACGACCACCCATAACAGCGAGCTCGTGTCCTTGGCCGGCGTCAGGCCAAGCCCCATAAGAACCTTCGTGGCGCATTCTTCAGTTCGGGCTGTACATAGCAAGAGATCCACACGGCCCAACAAAGTGCCCCTAATTCTGCAGCTAGGCCGCACAGGCTAATGTAGTGGCCATAATGATCTTGTGAAGGGCTTGTGTGGTCTACTATAGTGTAATACGAGTAAGGTACCCCCAGCTGGCCCCTACATCTTCAGTGCTGGCCTTGTTTGAGAATTGGGCTTCGTGAGCTTCGCAGTCGTAGTTGTAAGGTTCAGGCATACGGCTAAGGGGGATTGTTTCCATAGGCGCAAAATCTCGTCATGACTACGGGTGATCGAACTAAGGAGATATATTAGGAAACAGAATCCCTTTTGTCAGGACCCTTTGAGAAGCAGGCTTCAAGCATGTGTGGCGATCCCACGTACCTGAACCCATGAAGGAGCGCAAACCTCAACCATCAATCCGTAAGGCTCCATGTACTCATATAGTATATACATAGGCCGTAAAGTAGTCTCCTTATGGGTACTTTAGGGCCAACGTATATACTATGTAGCTACATGGAGCCTTTGGGAATCCTCCATGAAATCCTTACGGCCCGATTCTTCAACTATTGCCAAGCATCCACAGGAGCTGAAGCTTCTTAGGTGCCGGGTACTCTAGCTCAAACAAGGTTAACCTGATAGTTATTTTAGAGGGCTATGGTTATATATATATATATATCTGTATGTATATATATATATATATACACCCGAAAACGCCACAGGTTACCCGCCAGGCCCTGAAGAATTGAAGACTCTGCACCCTTGGCCGGGAACCATCACCTAGCGAGTGCCCCCGCCTTGGAAGCGAAGCTGTTTGGATCACGGGGTGAAACCAACTGCTCCCCCTGTCATCCAATGTGATGGGAAGGGCTGTGAAACATGGCACGACCTACTCGCTAGGCTTTACAGCTCAGGGTTTAGAGTATAGAGATGTATAGAGTCTAGAGATTGTGGGGCCGGGGACCATCTGCCGTTGTTGCAAACTTTGCCTTTTGGATGTGACTTCAATTTGTGCTTTCTTGTTTTCTCCGTACTTTGGGCTTTGCTCTACACCTTTCTTTTCCGCACCCCTTTCGCTCATGCTGCCAATCTGGCCCAAGCCTGACACATTGTTGTATGGGCTGGCGGGAAGAGCTGGGGTAGCTGTAGGCTGATGGCTTGCCTTCACGAAACACTCGGAGGTTTTGGAAACCCCAAACCCTAAACTCCCTAAACCCAAAAACCCAAAAACCCTAAACCCTAAACCCCTAAACCCTAAACCCAGGGCTTTTCAAGTCTGAGGTTTCTTTTAATTTTGATCCAATGCACGCTCGACTGGAACGCCAGCAAGACGAAAGGGTCCAGGCGCCAGGTTTTGGGTTTAGGATCACCTGAAATGGCGACCCACTACCCTTCCACACGAAAAAGGCGCTGCCTGTGGGTCACTGAGACCCGTGTGAGGAACGGCAAGAGGAGAAGCAAGAAATGTAGTTGCAATGGTAGATGGTTCCCGCAATGGTAGCGGCGGTTAGGCCACAGCTCGGGGTTCAGGGTTCAATGGCTTTCTATCTTCGAGTTTTCGGCTTTAGGATGTTGAGTTCCAGGGTGAGTCTCCCCAAGCCGGGGACAAGGCGACGTGGGTTGTGTCCGGGCTTAGCAATACGCGACTTTAGGGATTCGAGTCTTCAGGTGTATATGTGTAAGGGTGGGGGTGTAAGCCTTGCTTTATCAAACGTTGGAATCACTTGCTAAACCCAGACAGATCACCCCCCGTCAGCACCTAGTGACTATCACACCTGCTCTGGTTCGTTCGCTCTTGGTGATTCATGGCCTTTTTTTGAACCTTTTTGTATTGGTCCTACTTAATTACCATCCCCATAAATCAGCAAAAGGACGGTCTGCGGAGGTGCTCTTTAAAAAAGGACAGAACCTAAAGGACCAAAAAGCCCCACAACTGGTCTAAGGAGACAAGGAATCCTGCGACATACAGCCTGTGGCTTCGTGCTCTCTTGAGTACGGATACATAAACGGCACCTCTTGAATCCATATTCAAGTCCCGTGATTGGCCTTATATTCCCTACCTCTGAACCCTAAAATCTAAACCCTCAAGAACCGAACCTAAAGCCTCTGAACCTTAAACCCTCAACCTTGTAGACCCCTATAAACCCTATAAACTATAAACCCTATCGGCCCTATCAGCCCTAAACCCTAAACCCATAATCCCTAAACCCCATAATCCCTGAAAAACCCTAAGCCCTTGACCCTTGACCCTCGGTGCACCACGACATGGGGGTTTCCGAAATGGAAGCCTTGTAGTACCCTTATAGTAACCCTTTAAGGGTGCCCTTATAGTAGCCCAATAGGGAAAGCCCTAAAAGGAAGCCTTATAGTACCCTTATAGTAACCCTTTAAAGGAACCCTTATAGTAACCCAATAAGGAACCCCTTAGTTTTGGAAACTCCCACATGTAGCCTGCGGAGCAGAGTTGCGGCGAGGAAGGCGGGAGGGAGGCTCCTGCGATCGCTATTTCGGGGCGCTCTCTTTTCGGGCTCCAGAAAGGTTTAGGGCTTTAGGGGTTTAGGGTTTAGGGTATAGGAGGTTTGGGTTTAGGGTTTTCGGGTTTAGGGGTCATGTAAACAAGAACCATAAGGTTGAAATATGCCAGAGGAATCTCTTTAAGCCAGCCAATAGAGTGCGAATAGATCACTCCTTCTATCTCCCACACCCTGCCCCTCCCCAAGCAAGGCATCATCAGCTGGATCTATATGAAGCGTGAATATGCGAATAGCGCAAGGATATGGGAGTTTCCGAAAATAGGGGACCCTAATATAGTACCCTAAGTAGTAGGATCCTTATTCTAAGGACACCAAAATAAGGACCCCTAATTTTCAGAAACCCCCATATCTCAAACAGCAGATCGTGTTTGGGTGGCTTTCCGGCTCCTGACTGCGGGAGACATCGGGCCGTGGGGTCGAGGAGCTTCGCGTTTACGAGTTCAGGGGTTGAGGGCTTTAGGGATGAGGGTTTAGAGTTGAGGGTTTAGGGTTGAGGGTTGGGAGTTTAGGGTCGAGGGTTGAGGGTTTAGGGTTTAGGGTTTGAGGGTGTGAAGATTAGAGGTTTCAGGATTGCCTATAGTCTCCAATTTTGGGGGGATAAAAAGAACTACAATGCAGATTACAGGTAGGGTTTAGTAGATTATGCTTCAGAGGGTTGAGGGTTCAGGGCTTTAGGACGAAATGCATGGTTGCCTGTGCAAAGAGGAGCCCAGTAATCAAAACAAGGTAAGGAAGGCTCTGAACCTCAGAGATCACTGGAGAGTACCTTTGGTTTTCCATGTTGCTTGATGGGGACCTCAACCCTGAACCCTAAACCCAATGCACTTAGGACTGTAGCTGCCGGCAGTGAGGCTGGTAAGCCGGCCCTCAAAACGGAGGACCTGAAACCCTCTTAGTGACCTGTGACTCCTGCCCTTCTGCATCAAGTCTTTCGTGTCGTCTGTGTGGTGATATAGTTGAAAGCAGACCCTAGGCCTAAGATCGTGGTGGTCGTGGTGCTGGTGGTGCTGGTGGTGCGGGTGCTAATGGTAGTGGCAGTGGTCGTGGTGGTGGTAGCGATAGCGGTAGCGGCAGGGCGGTAGCGGTAGTCGTCGTCGTCGTGGAACTCGCCGCCGTAGTGGTAGTGGCAATGGTAGTCGTCGGAAGGGGGTATAGAGTAGAAGTAGGAACATAGAAGTAGCGGCACAGCAAGCACATCTGATCAACACTTCCGCGTCCAAACTGACTGGTACTTCCTGCGTCAGGGTATATTGAACCTATCTTCGTCGCATTCATGTCCTGAGGAGGTGGGTTCACTGGGCAGCTGTTGGCACGGGTCACCTCCCAGCGAGGAGATTTCAAGGGCAATAAAGGGCAATACGGCCAAAGGTTTAAGGGAATACCAACCTGGCAGGTTAATTTAAGGCTTGCAATCTAGCTTTGAAGCCCGAGTCTTGTCATGGTATCGAAACCTTTGTTGTCAGCTATGCGCCCCAGGCATCACCCACATCTGCACTCACTGCGGGTGGCAAGTTGCAAACTCGTCTTCTTGAGGTCGCACGTAAGCTGAACAGGAGTGGACCGAAAGCAAACTCGAAATCCAACAGCAGTAAGGCCGCGCACATAAACGTAGCCTAATCTCAAGGGGTAGGGCCTATACCACACACCCTCACATACAGCATCCATGCCCCTACACCGTCAATCCGAACTAGACACCGGCAAAACACACGAGAAATGCTGTCGCTTCCGCGAACACTACCACCACACCGAGGAGGACGACGACGAGGGCAACCACAACGACGGCCACAACTACGACTACGGCCACGACGACGGCAACGACGAGGATGACGACAAGGACGACGACAACTACTGCTCTTCCTCCTCCTCCTCGTACTTGCCACCAAGGTAGCAACTACTGTTGTGCCTACTACCTAAACCCTCAAAAGTACGCAAAAAAAAGGCCCAAAACCCATAAAAGGCTATTATTCTACATACTTTGGGGGTCCAGGTAGCAGTATTTCTGAGGACCTCGAGGCTGGGAAGGCCGACATCCCAAACTCGAGAACTTGGAAGCCGTAGCATTACCACAAGCTGCATCCCGAAACCATCTTCAACTCTGAAAGACAAGACGGCAATGTAGAAGCCCCAGTGATTACCAACAATGTTCTTGCGGGTTCCTTATTAGGAGCTGTCCTAGATATTGAGATCCCTGATATTCCAGAATTCTTATGGATCCCCTATAGATCCCTTCTAAAAGGAAGGATTTACAGGAGCCCTATTCTCATTCCTAAGGCCCTAAACCCGAAACCCTGCCCTAATTAATAAGGCCCCCAAACCCTAAACCCTATTCTAGTTATTAACGCCTCTAAACCCTATACCCTATTCTATTCATTAAGGCCCTGAACCATAAACCCTCAACCCTTAACCCTCAAGCCTCTATACCCTAAAGCCCCTAAACCCTCTAAACCCTAAGCCCTGCGGTTTAGGGTTTAGGGTTTAGGGTTAACCCAACGCCTGCTGCACCCTGTGGCCTGGGGGAGCTTCAACCGGGGAATCACCGGCTTGGCTTTGGGAGGCGTCTGCACGGATGCACGGGACATGGGTATCGAGGTATCGAGCCCACAGGGTCCTTATACATATGTATATATGTATATATGTATATATGTATATATGTATATATGTATATATGTATATATGTATATATGTATATATGTATATATGTATATATGTATATACGTATATATGTATATATAACCATTACTACTACTATTATTCTTATTAGTATTATATACATACATATATATATATATATATGTGCTATATATATAATAGATATTGTATATATACATCTATTACATATCATATATGTAGATATGGCTAGAAATACATGGGTATATGCTACCATTGTGAAATTAAGCTCCAACAGACCATCCTAGTCATGGTTCTAGGACCTATACTTCCACATTAGTAGTATATGCGAACCTCTTGTGACATTTTGTTCAGGACGCCTTCCGACACGCTTGCTCTTAGGTGAAGTTTAACGGCTTGTCTGTGCTCTCCGGCCCTTTCCTCAGCAAGCGATAAAGCCCACCCAAGGTCAGGGGATGATGCTCGCAGGGATGCTATACTTTGGGTCGATGATGTGATGACGGTGGCGAATCGAGTTCAAGCATGTGGAAGGCTAGCCGAAGGTTGTGTGACTATGCTGTTGCAACAGTCTTTCCTATTGCTTTGGCCGATGCCCTAAACCCTGAAGCTGCAGAACATGCGGCTGGACCCTATGCCCGTGTTCAAAGCCAGTTTCAATCAGCGAGGTCACGTACGAGCTGACAAGCTCCCCGTAAAAGTCGACGGGCATACCATACTGAAGCAATATAGACGCCTAAATGATTGGAATCGGGTTTGGGCAGATACTGTAGCATGATTATTCAGACCTCTGTGGCAGCCTAAAACACTTTCCCAGCATGTCGCTGGCTAGACTTCATAGAGCGTCCTAGAGGTCCCAGGATTGCGGTGCTATGGCCCGTGCTTTGGCAGCTTATAGGTTGTATATAGAGTTCAACCATATGTACGTATTGGAATTGGGGTTTAGGGTTCAGGTTCTGCAGTTGTTGGGCTCACGGTTAAAGATCCGGCCTGCTGCAGAGCGACGGTTTTGGGCATACTGCAAGCTGAGAAATGTCCAAAGCAGAAGATCTACACTGCAATCCCCTGAACTCCAAGCACCAACAGCCCTACAACCTCCACCCCCTACACCCAGCACCCGCAATCTCGACTCTCTGAGTAGGCAACCCGACATGCCCCTCTCTCTGCCCTCTACTACAGGTGCGCTGGGGGCGAGGGGGCCGTGCAAGTACAGCGAGGTTCGGAACCCTAAACCCTAAACCCTCAACCCTAAACCCTAAACCCCTAAACCCTAAACCCTAAACCCCTAAACCCTAAGAGCGGCCTCGTCACGCGTACTTCCGGAGCTCGTGGCCTCGTCGCGTGTACTTCCGGAGCTCTCCTGGCGCGCCATGGCCTCTTCCTCAGCTAGGGTTTAGGGTTTAGGGTTTAGGGTTTAGGCAGGGTTTCGACATGGACAAAGATTGTCATATCGGGATTGAGGCCCCTATATTAGGGTCTTTGTTGGGCTTGACAGAACAAGCCTAATACAAGTGTTTCGAGGTACATAGAATTTAAAATCTTAGAGTTCGCTTCGGGTATATAAAATGCTGTAATACGGAGAAAGTTTTGGCAAACTGGGATTTGGAACTTTCCGGCTTGAACTGTTGCTTCTACTGAAATTTGGGGTTCAGGGTTTAGGGCATCCAGCTTGATAGCTTCATCCAATATCCATAGTTGGATAATTCGAACGGGTTTTGGGGAATGTTAGCACATGACATAAGGAAACTACTTTCACTAATTCTTTCAGACCTCTACCCCAAAAGCTAAACCTCAACCCCAGGCCCTGAAGAAGGAACTCTGAACCCTAAACCCCGGTTTAGGGTTTAGGGTTTGTAAACCCCGAGATCCCAAACCCTACAGGACCCCAAACCCTAAACCCGCAACCCTCGACCCTAAAACATCCCATGAGCTCCCAACTCCTCTAAGGAATCCCCAAAGCCCCATGCTAATGACGAAGATCAGCCGTGATAGTAACCCTTTTAAAAACCCCTTGTCAGCTATGCAACAAAGCCCTACTTTCATGGCTAAGGCCCCCAATACTGAACCCTTGAAGTATATAGTGCTGAAAGGCCCCTTATAGTAAGCCTCATAGTAACCCTACTTATAGTAACCCTGACCCTAAACCTTAAACCCCGAAACCCCTAAACCTTCTACAACCCTTTCTACGAAAAGTCTGAGAGCTCGGCCTTAGCTTGCAAGAGGTCGCCTTCCCAAGTGTCGGAACTTCAGTATATCGGTGGAGAGTTTGGAGCTTACAGCTTCTAGAAAAAATTGTAAGGTTTGTGTCCGGGGTTTCGACCGAAAGTTTTGAGCTGTTTCTGTTTTTGAAAGTGGTGAGCAGTTTCTGTTTTTGAAAGTTTTGAGCAGCTTCTGTTTTTGAAAGTTTTGAGCAGTTTCTGCTTTTAATTTTGATATCGCATTTGTTTAGGGTTCAGGCTTCAGGGTTTTTTTTTAGGGTTTAGGGGTTTAGGGGTTCAGGGTTTAGGGTTCGCATTTGGGGCTGGGCTGGGCCGGGCTTGCGGCCTCGGCTGGCCGGCTGTGGTTGGCTGGGCTACTTGGAGGTTCATGGGTAGTTATAACTGGGGTTATAAGTCCCCTTTAAGGGTTCGTTTAAGGGTTCTATAGGATTTAGGGTTTCAGGTAGTTATAAGTGGGGTTATAAGCCCCCTATTATGGGTTATAAGTATAGTTACCCTACTTATAACCCTACTTATAACTACCCATGAACCTCCAAGTAGAGCTGGCTGGGAGGCAGCCAAGGCGGGGCTTGGCAGGGCTGGGATCTCCTCGCGCACGCTTAATGGAAAAATCGAAACTAATGAAAATGCAGTTCGAAGCGAAAGCCACAAAACTTCTGTTTATCCTGTTCTTGAGAGTTGAAGGTTTACGGTCTAGGGTCTAGGGTTTAAAACTTAGGGTTTAGGGCTTTGGGCTAAGGGTGCTGTGTACGCGCGTTGGGTGCACTTCTTCAGAAATGGTGGCGCGCCCACTTATCGCACGCTTGCGTCAGTATTTAGTCGCGCCTCAACCACCCGAACTATTCTCAATGAGGGTTTAGGATTCACCCCCAAACCCCCCTCAAGGGGGGTTTGCTTGCTCTTTGCTTCCCTTCGCATTCTGCATAAAATGACCGTTTCACAGCAAACCCGCAACTGCGATGGATTGGTGTCGAGTTGTGGGTCCTCGCGGCCTGTGTCGACGACAAGCAAGGGTTTCCAACAAGCAACGTGGGTTTTTGTGCCCTGTGAGGGTCACTCGAAGGGCCCTGTGTTTAGGTCCCCCCAAGAATAAACTCCTGAAAAACCGGTCCCGGCCGCAGACCGCCCTGGGGGTCCCGCCCAGACCCCCTAAAAAACACCAAAATCGGCATTTTGCCAAATTAAAAAACATCAGTGGTCATGGGTTTAGGGTCCTTCTTTACTGCCTGAAGGCAAAGAAGTCATGAGCGGGGGGACGACGTCACTACGGTCCTCGTATACCGGGAGGCTTTACCCTCCCTTACCGTTCTGACGAGACGCTCGGCCGGGGGCCTCGGTCGGAGCCTCGAGCGCCCATGTAAATGGTCACACGCCCATGTAAATGGTCAGCAGCGCTCTCGGCAGTTTAGGGTTTAGGGTTTTTGCGGCGAAAGGCGGTCAGGGCTCACAGGGTTTAGCGGTGTTTCAAAGGACTTATACGGGCTTGCGGCGTGAAAAAGGCCAGGGTGAACAAAACAGCACTGCAGATTTTGAGGTTTGGGGACTTTGCAATGCGCAAGTTTTTTGAATGCAGGGTTAAAGTTTCAGGGCCTCCGGTCTGTAGAGGTTCAAGGGTTGGCGTCTGCCGATGTTGGGAGAACCAGCAAAGATCCAAGGATCAAGCAACCCAGAGACTTCAATATCCTGTAATTGAAGAATATACCTCAAACTATAGTAGGATCCCTAATTTGTGACATATTAATATGATTTAAGGTATATTACTTGAAGCTCCTTCTGAACCTACGTATCCTTGGCCTGGCCTTAACCGGCAGTCGCACGTGGGATCACAGTGCGACGCTGATCTTGTGTCCGGTTGTTTTTTGTGCGTTTTTGGGTTTGGGGATTTAGGGTTTAGTAAATTTAGGGGTTTAAGGGTTTGGGAATTTAGGGTTTAGCGTTTAGTGCTCCCTGCCCTGCAGCCCGCGCATCCGTCTAGGCGTGTCACGGAGGCTCCCGAAACTGCGAGGCCTTGCCCGATGCCGACCGCCATCGTCTCATAACCATTTTTCCCTCAAACAAAAACCCTGCAGCACATGAAGCCAGTCCGGCCTGATGTTGTTGGGGAAAGCGCATACCTGAGCCGCGTTCGGCAACATGGGCATGCCGAGCCAGTACAGCGGTGCAAGGTTTAGGGCTTGCGGCTGGCGTAATGTACGGACCGTACTAAATTAGAAGAGGCTGTAGGCGATACTGTATTACTGCAGAAGTTTTACGGGGACTGTAAGGGAATATGATCGTTGATTATCCAGACCCTTTATTGGCCCGTCCGGGGGTGGGGGGGGGGGGGGGNGGGGGGGGCGAATTTGCCTCGGTGTAGTTCCTAGAGAGTAGTATCTGGACATTGGTTTTTGGAACAGGGCCTTTGAGTCCATTGTGGTATGTATATAGAAATATATATATATATATACATACATACATATACATATATATATATATACATATCGGCCAGCGTACTACCAGTATCACTGCCTGTGCAGACCTCTGTATTGCTAGATGTTGAATTACAGGAATTAGGCTTTAACTCAATACTTTGAGTCCCTCCTAAGTCCACAAAGCGAGTTATCCCCAAAAGCTGCAATGCGTAACATCGCCATAGCCCGCAACGTGAAGCCTCATAGATGATTATACAAATCTTTCGCTGTACATGTATATCTGCATCTGTGTGTATACATATATACAGATACATATACACATAACTATACATGTGTGCATATATATATATATATCACACTTGATGTATCAACGCGCGCCTGAGAGTCTATGAAAGCGTGTAGCAAAGCCCGACAGACCGGGAGCCCTGCATGGGTACGCTCTTTGGGACCGCCAACCTGGACCCGGCAGTGCTCCGATGATGTCGGAGTTGAAGGTTGAGATTCTGGGTTTAGGTTTAGGGTTTTAGGGTTGAGGGTTTGAGGCTTTAAGGGTTTGGGGTTTTAGGGTTGAGGGTTTTAGGGTTTGGAGTTTTAGGGTTTGGGGTTTAGGGTTTAGAACTCAGGGTTTCAGGGCTTCGGGTTTAGGGGTTTCAGCGCCTTTCTCGTCTCAGGGATTGAGTGTTCAGGGTTTAGGGTTGACAATGGTCTTCGTTCAGGAAGATGAGGGTCAACAGTTGGACGTAGAGAGAGAGCGAGTCCGTGGTGCACTGTACTCCGGGCATTATACTCCATTTCACTTCTGTTGCATATAGACACACATATAATTAATATATATATATATATACACACAGTTGCTTTACATCATAAATACAAATACGCTAAGCCACAGTACAATGCATCATCTTGCTAGGGCTATGCAGGCTCCTGTCTTAGCTAGGTTCCCCAGTAGCCCCTTTATAATAAGGGTACCCTTTTTCCTACTATTCGGTTTTAATACGGGAACCCCGGAACCCCCCCAAAAAAAGGGTAAAAGGGTACTACTGGGGAACCTAGTTAGGGTTTGAGCAGGGGATCTAAAGTGTAGCCCTAAACCCTAAACCCTAAACCCCTAAACCCGAAACCCGAAACCCTAAACCCCCAAACCCGAAACACCGAATTCCGCCGTCTGTAGGCACACTTTACACACTTTCCCGCTTTTCGCTCCCAAAAAGTTGCTGCCCCCCCTCCCC
>BGNK01000065.1:172664-212928 GCA_003297005.1 Symbiodinium sp. clade A Y106
AACCCAGAGGGCGTCCCGGAAGCGACGGAGCTGGGATTTAGACTTTCAGTGCTCCCTCCGCTATCGCCCTTTCTCTGACTCCTACGGGGTCGGCGGCTTGAGCCGGAGGCTCTTAAATAATTGTACCCCATTCCTCCATTCCCTACTAACCGATAAAGAATAAAGACTCTTTGCGTTCGTGGGGTTTGGGATCCGGAATTGGGCACTGTGAGGTATGAAGCCACTGAAGGTTTGGGGCTTGGGCCCTTAAGTCGGAGGGGGATATTCAAGATTCGTGTCGATGGCTTATTGCTTCAAGGCTTGGGGTTTCGAAATCAGAATATTCGAAGCCAACTGCTGCCGAATTTGGGTGCTGAGATGCAAGGCTTTATTTCGGGCTCAAGGGAGTAAGTCTGCCTCGTGAATCCCGAATGTTGCGAAATGTCACTCTTGCACTCCACAGGTTGAGGTGAGGCATTCGCGGTTTGACAGGGTTCGACTTCGGGGTTAGAGCTGGGGGTTTAGAAAGGATTCAGATGAGACCTGGAAAGAGGCGTCCGGAAGAAACACCTGACTCGGATCACTTGAAGTATCTGGGCTTTTAAGTAACCAGGGAGAAAAAAGTATAAACTTGTATTTCATAAGGGTTCCTTTAAGAAAAAAAGTACTAAAGTATGGTACTCCAAAGCCCAGGTATGATCCGAACTACAGCAGAAAACCACTGATTGAGCAACCTGCGCCCCCAGGGGGGTGCGTAGTGGTATGTTTAACTGAGAAATGGCGAAGAGTCAATGAAACGAAACTTGCCCACACTCTCATGAAGTGGCATGTTTTCCCTAAGGTGAGGATTTGAGGGTGCTTTTTGGGTGGGAGGCGCCAAAACCCGCATGCAGCAGGGCTTGGTATGGGAACTGCAGAAAACTGCGGGACACACCTGGGTGGCCTGGCTTTTAGGATCATGTCAACTTGTGTACAAAGATACATAATTAAATAAGAAGCACCTCCTTCTGCGGAGCTCTCTATTCATATAAATTCCACAGGCGCTCTGCAAAAACTCTGTAGAAGCGCAACCCATACTTCGCATGGACACCGGCTGGGGCTGCCGGCTGCGTGCGGACGCGATTCGACGACGGTAAGCACCTGCTTTTCGATCGGAAGGGTTTGGAAGTGTAGAGTTTAGGTACATTCGGGAGTCTGGTTTGTGGCTCCAATATGGCAGTCTGACACTTCTACCCACCACGAGCCAGCAAACATGACAGTCTTCAACGAGCCGACTCCGATTTAGGCCCTTGCAGCTCACAAGCCCCCACCCCAAAATTGAATGGCCCAGCATGATCCCAACGCTCCACTCCCCTCGTTCTTCCAATTCGGAAACAGCCAGAGTAGCAGGCAACAAGCAAGCCGTACAAAGAATCCCCGAACAACAAACACCAAAAAGTCGAGTCCTACCTCCTGGGTCGTGCGAACTCTGGCAGAAACCAATGCATCATGATCATCATCACCATCATCGCCATCACCATCATCACCACCATCATCACCAAAATCATCATAAAACTCATCCTCCTCGCCGTCCTCGTACCGATGAAAGCACCCCGTTCAAGGCAATAAGTTATACATTGCTACGGTGTGATGCTCTGCTTCCTTGCTTGGAACAATGTACCGATACGGTGTCTGAAACTCTTTTGATGCCGAGGCAAGGTGCCTAAGCTTTGACTGGGGGGGGGGGGACGCTCATAGTTACGCGGCTTTGGAGGAGTGTCCTCGTGAATGTAGCTTTGCAGGATTAAGCTTGGACGAATCGCTGCTGCCTCCGACTCCGTGACTGTATATCCCCGAAGCAAGCTCCTGAACCTTAAACCCTAAACTCCAACACGCTAGACCCTCAACCCCAAACCCATGAGCAACCTCTGCCTAGTCCTAACACCCCATGCGCCTTTGCGGCATGTCACCTTCGGTGGCCTCGACGGTGAGACGCAAAAGCTAGGTCTTGTTTTGTGAAGGTCCGTAGAGGTCATGGTGCTGTGAACTGTTTTCCCATGAGATGCTGCCATGTCAACGGTTCAGGGCTGAGTATGGAGGGTTTAGGGTTTTCGACGAACCGGGGCTTGAGTGCAGCAACCTCATGTCGGCAGGGTCGGTGCTCTCTCTCTCTCTCTACATATGTGTGTGTGTGTATGATTATAATGTTGATTATAATGTATGTATGTAGGCATGTATGTATACATGTATGTATGCAAATATGTATGTATGGATGTATGCATGCATGTATGCACCTATGGATGGAAGGATGTATGGATGGATGGATGGATGGATGGATGAATGGATGGATGGATGGATGGATGGGTGGATGCATATACATACACATTTATACACATATATGGTATGATACGATCTAACAAGCTAGAATACGGTACAAAATTATGTACCAGTATAATAAAATGTAACCATATAACAAAATATTACATAATACTATTTACGATATCAACTGTTATGAAATACATTTGAAGACAGCTACGTGTACTTCTGGTTTCCAGAACTGGATTTTGGGTAGAGGGAAATCAACTGTCAATTTTCGGTTCGGAGGTTCAAGGGTTCAGGGGTTTGGGTTTAGGGTTTTGGGGGGTCTGGTTTCGGTAATGGTTTGGCAAAATGCTTGCACTTCTCCACCTTGGACTTGTCGGAATCGACGCAAACGGCGTTGGTTGCCATCCTGCGCGATTCGATCAGCGCCGTCATGGGTCTTCGTGCGTTCCACCCGGAGTTTGATGTCCCGTTGTTCAGCGTCGTTGGGATTGACCCTGTCTACACCAATACAGACTGCTGCAAAAACAATAAAACCCTTCAGCCGAGCCCGACATTCATACGCGACACCCGCAAGTCAGTGCCCAAAAGTCAAGGCCTTTCAGAATCCTGCTTTGTAATGTAGGGGCCTTAATAAATAGAATATGTAGGGTTTTGGGGGATATCATACTATATATTTATCATAAGGCACCCCCAAAATAGTTTAGGTAGCTATTAAGGCCCCTATATTACATCCTGCATGCGTCGGAAACCTGCAACCAAGCTCAAACCCTAAACCCCAAACCCTAAACCCTAAACCCTAAACCCAAACGCAGAACCCTAAACCCTAAACCCTGGGACCCTAAACCCAAACCCTGCCTAAGTCTCGTTCGGGCTGAGGGCTTTGAATCGCTTCAGACCCAAGGTCGTTTCCCAAAGCCAACAATTCTTTACGGTTTAGGGTTTGGGGTTTAGGGGTCAGAATTAGGGTTTAGGGTTTAGGGTTTAGGAGTTTCCGAAAGTAGAGGACCCTAATATAGTACCCTAAATGGTAGGATCCCTATTATAATTATAAGGACCCCAGACCCATAAACACTAAATAGGTGGTTGTCAAATTTAGGATTGCCCCTTTTTGGGGTACCCTAAATATTAGCTGCCGTACTATATTAAGGACCCCAAAAAGGTACAATAATTTTGACAACCACCCATTTAGTGTTTATGGTTTTGGGTTTTCGTTTGCCAGACCCAAAACCCAAGCTTGAAACTGCAAATGCTACTTCGGACCCGAATACATCAACACTCTAAACCCCGAAATCAGTAATATAATCTTGATGCCCTAATAAGCGTTGAAGCCCAGAGTCTGGCCCTGACCTCGAATCACTAACGAAATAGCAAATCCTACACCAAGTCGTAAACCTAAACTTAAACCCAATAAGAACCCCGGCCGGAACCCCAAGCACAGCCATTCTCCACCTTCGACCTCGACCCTAAATCCGAGTGCCACAAGCTCTACCTAGGATCCTATAAGGTAACCCCAAAAAGGAACCACAATGGAGACTATAAGTAAACCGCAGCTGAATCTCATTGGAACCTCAAGTAAGTTTGCATCCTTGCCAGGCTGTTTGAGCGAGAGACTGCCACCGACGTGCGGCCTGTGGCTAACGTGTTTCGCGGGCTTAGAGTTGTAGGCGGGGGGATTCGAACTAAGGTTTAGGGTTCAGGTAGGATTCATGGTGTGGTGCCTAGGCTGGGCCTGGAGCTACGTTTTACACGGACTTCCAAACCCTAAACCCGTACTTCGATGCACGGGGTGGTTGGGGGCGGGGAGTTTGAACCCTAAACCCTGCCTACAGTCTTCATTGTAGGAGTAGTAGGAGCAGCAGGAGTAGCAGGAGTAGCAGCAGCAGTAGCAGTGGGAGTACGAGTAGGCGTGGTAGTAGTCGTCGTAGTGGTACAAGTAGTCCCACTTACTACTTACTCCTACCCCTATACTCCTACTCCTACACTACTACTACGACTACTACTACTACTACAACTACTACTACTACAACTACGACTACGACTACGACGACTACTACTACTACTACTACTACCTACCTACTACTTACTGCTAACTACTAACTACTAACTACTAACTACTAACTGCTAACTACTAACTACTAACTACTAACTACTAACTACTAACTACTAACTACTAACTACTAACTACTACTACTACTACTACTACTACTACTACTACTACTACTACTACTACTACTACTACTNACTAACTACTAACTACTAACTACTAACTACTAACTACTAACTACTAACTACTAACTACTACTACTACTACTACTACTACTACTACTACTACTACTACTACTACTACTACTACTACTACTGCTACTACTACTACTACTACTACTGCTACTACTACCTACTACCTACTACCTACTACCTACTACTAACTACTAACTACTAACTACTAACTACTAACTACTAACTACTAACTACTAACTACTAACTACTAACTACTAACTACTAACTACTAACTACTACTACTACTACTACTACTACTANACTAACTACTAACTACTAACTACTAACTACTAACTACTAACTACTAACTACTAACTACTAACTACTACTACTACTACTACTACTACTACTACTACTACTACTACTACTACTACTACTACCACTACTACTACTTCTACTTCTACTACTGCTGCTGCTACTACTACTACTACTACTACTACTACTTGTTGGGGCTACCTTATAAAATCCTAATCATATATTCGGCTAAACCCACAAAAGTAACTACAATGGAGACTATAGGTAACCCTTATAGAAACCTTATAGCAGCCCTTGTAGTAACCCTTAAAGGAATAGTAACCCATAAAGGAACCTTAGAGTATCCCAGGGTCGGGAGCACATGTTGGGGTTTAGCGTGGATCAGAGGGACCCTTAGAGGTGCAGGGGGAGGGGGGTAGGGGCGGTAGGGGGTCTTAATGCCCATAAATTTAAGGAAGTAGAGTCCCCAACACCCCCCCCCCCCCCCCCCCCTTCAGGGCCCGGGGAGGGGCGGGTGCACGNGTCGGGGATGCGGAGGAGCCTTGGAGGTGGCGGGGGGGGGGGGGTGGGGGGGGGAGGGGTGCTTAAGCCCAAAAAATTAAGGGAGGAAAAGCCCCCACCCCCCCCCCCCCCCTCACCCCCTTAAGGGTCCCGATGAGTGGAGGATTTCAGGGCTCCCGGATTGCTAAGAGGCTAGGACGACACAGACGCAAGTACTGGGCTTCGATTTCAACAGTCCACGGTTTCGGGTTTAGGGGCTTAGGGGTTCAGGGGTTTAGGGTCCCCAAAATTACTCATAATTGGAGCTCCATATTAATGAAGCTGTTACTGAAATTAAAAAAAGTCCCGAACCGATACCTTTCCTGAAAGTTCAGGATTTCCGACACCCTTCTTAGCAAATGCATGTTGGATAAGAATCCCTATACACCTTAGACCCTGAACCCCAAACCCTAAACCCAAACTCCATCCCCGAACTAGAACTCCTCACCGAATGCTTCCCAAGAGGCTTTGGTTGCGGGAAGTCAGCTGGCTCTGGTTGCGGGAAGTCAGCTGCTGCTTCGTTTCCTCAGCCAGGTGCATTCGTTTCTCGGGACCGTAACGACTAGGATAGGTTTTTGCTGTTCATTTTCTTTTGGGTGAGGGGGGGGGCTACTGTACTAAAGGTGTCAAAAGCACTCGATTTGCACACCGTAAATCCTAAACCCTTTCAGGAGTCGCTCAGTTCTCAAACTAACTACTTGGAGCTTCGTGAGTGGTTATAAGTAGGGTTGTAAGTAGGGTAACTAGACTTATAACCCACATTATGGGACTTACAACCACTTATAACTACCCATGAACCTCCAAGTAGGCCCTAAACCCTATACCCTTATAGAATCCCGATAGATCCCTTTAAAGGGACCCTTAAAGGAACCCCTATAACCCCTAGCCCACCCGGCCAAGCCCTTGCCTTGACCCCCTGGCTCGGTTTGCCCTCCCTGCCCCCGCCTTGTGCACCCACAGTGAACCCCCACTTCAAGGGAGCTTCTGAAAGTTAGGGGTACCTTTTTGGGGGGTCCTTATAATAAGGATCCTGCTATTTAGGGTACTATTTTAGGGTCCCCTATTTTCGGAAACTCCCTCAAATGAAATGAGCTGTACGGTTTAAGCGTTTACCCATATGCTGAGCCATATTTCTGCTGTCCTGCGAGGGGTTGTCCTGCAGCCCTTGCTAAACCGAACATCCTGCGGAGGTTTCAGATGTACCGGTTCCGGCTTCAGGATTTGGCCCCCCGAGCGTGGGACTGCTTGATCACGAATGCCAGTCCAGGGTTAGGTTTAGAGTTTAGAGTTCAGGGTTCAGGGTTCATGGTTTAGCGTTTAGGGATTAAGTAGGGTTTAGGAGTAAAATGTAGGTGTCTATTCCTTCTTGAGTTTAGACTTCAAGTACGCATTACAATGCAATTACCCAACTATGACAAAGAATGAAGTTGCCAGCTGTCCGCGGGCTGCTTCGATATGTCTCCGCTCCCTAAACTCGAAAGCCTTTACTTTATATAAGCCCTACTTGCTGAGTATCATGGGGAAACCAACGGTTAACCTTTTTCATAATATAAGGATTATATAGGGATTATACTACCCCAGAAGGTTAAAGGTTACCTACTCTACTACTAGGAAGCGCGAGGTAGACAAGGCCTCTCGACCTGCTGTTCGAATCAAACCGGTGGCAATGGGGCTCCAGGATTTCTGGGTCCAAGATCTGAACACCCCAAGCCCAAACGTAAAGCCTCACCCTAAACCATAAACCTAAACCTAGACCCTAAACCTGAACCCTCAGCCTAGACTCCAAGCTCTAAACCCTAAACCCTAAACCCTAAATACCGTGGAAACCTATGCATGGCAGAAATTCGGGTCAAGCGCAACCCGGAAGCTAAGGGGGTCGAAGGCTCCGGGGCCCAGATCCCGGCTTAAGTCCCTCAAAGCAGTTCTGAAGCCCACAAATCGGGAGGCCTTTTAAACACACCGCACTTCAAAAAAAACTACAGTAAGCCCCATAAAGTTGGAAACCCGATTAAGGCCAAATAGTGCTGGGATTCCCTTCCCATTACTCTTAAGGATTGGGGCTATTGGGTTTCCAACTTTTGGGCTTAAACCCTAAACCCTGAACCCTAAACCCTAAACCCTAAACCCTAAACCCTGAACCCTAAACCCTAAACCCTAAACCCTGGAGGACTTTCGAAGATGTCGGGCCTTAGGGCTTGGGTTCGGCGCTCGAGGCTTTCGGGCTTAGCATCTGGGAGTTTCCGAAAATTAAGGGGTACCTTTAAAGGGATCCTTTAAAAAGCGTTCCTTAAAGGGATCTATAAGGGTTCTATAAAGGGTTTAGGGTTTGGGGTACCTTAGTTTGGGGTCCTTATAATAAGGATCCTAGTATCTAGGGTACTATATTAGGGTCCCCCTATTTTGGGAAACTCCCATGTATGGCTAGAGCAGATAGGGACATCAGACCCCGAACAACCAGGTTTTAGGGTTCAGGGTGTTGCCTTACAATGCCTTCGAACTCCGAAGTTCGAAACTAAACCCTGCGAGCCAAAACAGCACATCCTCAGGCCCACACAACTGCCAGTTCAGCCAACTGAAACATCTCCTGGATAGGGAATTGTTATTGCTAAGGCTATTGCTATTGTTACAGTTGTAGTTATAGTCATAGTTGTAGTTATAGTCATAGTTACGGATATAGAAACAGTTCTAGTTATAGTTATTATATAATCATAGCTATAGTCATTGCTATTGTTGTTATTGTTCTTGTTATTTTGTTGCATGGCTTTTGCTATTGCTATCGCTATTGTTGCTATTACGAACATGCTCTGAGCCTGTCAACCCTGTACATCCCCCAGACCCCCCTCACAGAATGAAACACTCCTGCAGCCATTCCAGAATGCGCCCCGAAGCCGCAAACACGACACTCCCAAAACGCAAACACGCGGGTGATCGAACCCTACGAGTAGCAGACCCTAAACCTGAAGCCCTGAACCCGAGAACCCTAAACCCTAACCCCTAAATCCTAAATCCCAATCTAAATCCTTGTCGCTTCAAGCCCCCAAGCACAAGGCCCGACCCCTACAGCCCAAACCTATGGGGTGTCGATTATACCGTACAGTGACACTGGGACTGCGGGGTATACGAGTTCTCATTATTCAGACGTCTAAGTTGCAATCCCAAACCCTGAGCCCTAAACCCTATACCCCAAATCCCAAACCCTGAACCCCAAACCCTACACCCCAAATCCCAAACCCTGAACGATAAAACTGGCAAGCGCCAGGCCTGTTTGAAGGCCGTGGCTTTGCGTACCTGGGTTTAGGGATTAGGTTTTCAGAGCTTGGGGTTATAAAGGTTTACCTACAGTCTCCATTGTAGTTCCTTTTTTGGGGTTACCTTATAAGATCCTAATTATGTATTTGGTTAAGCCAACACAAGGAACTACAATGGAGACTACAAGTAGGTTTTAAGGGTTAGGCTCCAGGGTTTTGGAATTTAGGGTTAAGGTTTGTGGGTTACTAGGGTTCAATCATTAGGGCTTTGGGTTTTAGAGTTTATGGGGTTTAAGGTCTCCACGAGTTTCAGAGTGTAGGGCATTGGGTTTAGGATTTGAGAGTTTCTCAATCTTCCGGACGCTGCAGGCTTGGGAGTTTCGAGCTTCGGAGTCTGGTGCGGAATACCGAGCCCTTCTACTTCAGGATACCGCGGCTGTCGTAAACTACAGCACTGAAGCTAAACCCTAAACCCTAAACCGTTAATCACATAAAGATCATAGACGGGCGCGCTCTTGCGACTTGTCAGACTTATTTTCCTGAGCTTGCAGGGCCTTCTTTCAGGGCTGGGTTCAGGCTTTTCTCTTTTAAGGGGGTTTTGGGGTTCAGGGTATATACCTGTAGCCGAAAAGACCTACCATTTTTTGGGTTCCTCGTTATGGTTTCTATATATAGTTCCTTGAAAAGGTAGGTGAGGCTTTGGGTTTTAATGAGGTTCGAAGGTTTAGGCAGTTTAGGCCGGTAACGAGGGGTCGAAGCATTTTCAGCGAATTCACCTTACACTGCAACTCATGCAGCTGCTTCTGAGAAACCCATAGTAGGCGTTCAAGATAGCACCACCCAAGCCTTGCCTCGCGATTTCGCGCATAGGATTCACAAAAGGTTCTGTGGGTTTAGGACTCAGGCCCTGAAGTGCCTAAAGCCTTGGATACGAAACCGCAATGTACCTATAGTATCCATTGTAGTTGCTTTTCGGGGTTACCTGCTTTATAGGATCCTAATCATATTAAACCCAGAAAAGGAACTACAATGGAGACTGTAGGTAAAATCGTCCCTGAACCGTAAACCCCCAACCCTAAGCCCTACAGCCTAAACCCCTAAACCCTAAAAGGAACTACAATGGGGACTAGACTATAGGTAGAGGCAGCTGGGCAGCCGGACCCCATCAGCAAAGTTCTTGCGCCCGGCTTGATCCTCGAAGCGCAAACGAAGTGGCTCCCCGACCTCCATTCCACAGGAAGGGCATGGACGTTTTTTTGGGGCATGGAGTTTAGGGTTTAGGGTCTAGGATTTAGGGTTTAGGGTGTAGGGATTTAGGGTTTAGGGGTTCAGGGTTTACCTTCACCTACCAAAACCTGCTTTTTTTTAGAGTCCATATAGATTCCATATTAGGGTTATAATAAGAACCGACAAAACAGTAGGGTTTGGTGGGTTAAGGTAGGGCTTATCATAGGGCTCAGGTGTTTTAAGGGTTCGGGGTTTGACATTTCTGGCTTACAGCCTCTGGAAAGCTTGGGATCAACAAGAACGCGAAATTCACTCCTTCCGTCCTCCTACATACCCAACCCTAAACCGAAAACTGGAAACCCCTAAACCCCAAACCCTGTCATAAGCGCAGGTCCGACCCCTGAACCTAACCCCAAACCCTACACCACACCAACTGCTAAACGTAAATGCTGCGGCGAAACCCAGAGACTCAATATCCCTTAATTAAGTTAATTAAGGAAAATAATTACCCTAAATCATATTAGGGATCCTGCTATAATTTCAGGTATATTCCTTAGTTAAGGTATGTTGGAGTCCCTGCGAAACCCCCCGATGATGATGGTGAAGCCCTGACCCGGGCTGCTTCTTCTCTTGAGCAGCTTTTACATACACACATGTAAACATACACATATGTACAGGGTCTACGGTTTAGGGCCAGGCTCTAGGGCTTATGCGTGTGTAACTACATATTTGTGTATATACATATACAGACTGAAGATTTAGACTCCGAGCTTTAGCAGTTCTATTTTCCTACATCACAAAAACGCAAAAGTTCACCGGGAAAAATCTCAGATTGTTTCAGGGGATACTGGGTCTCTGGGAAGGCACTTCTTGGACGTGGTGCCCAGTTCGGAGAAGCTCCTGATTGGCTCAACTTCGGGCATAGGCGAGTCTTTGTTAGAAGGTAAGGGGTGCTTTGATGTAGCAGTTATCTAGCAGGAGGAATCAAGTTCGAGAGAGCCTGCCAGCTAACTTGGCTTACATACACAAGTCACGACAACGTCTCTTTGTCCGCTTGGGGTTCGTGAGGATGCTACTTGGGGGGTTCGGGAGTTCGCTCTGAAGCTCTGCTGCTCGTGGCAAGCTAGTTCTGCTGGTGTTCGCGAAGTCGCCTGTGAACCCTGAGCTGGGGCCGAAGCTCAGGTTGACCCATGGATGAGACTGTCGGGCTTAGGTCTCATGTAGGTAGGAGTATATGATGTGTGCTGACAGGCCTTGTTCAAGTTTTTGGGGACCAGTAGATTCAGACTCAAGATGCTGACATTCCACTTTCACACCTATGCGCCTAACACCTCCATATTGTTACCAGAAGAAGTATTCTTACCATTATTCCTATTGTTCCTAGCTGTACTGTTGTTATTAATGATATTATTGTTACTATTTTTGTTCCTGCACCCTTGAGCCCCAGATCCTACTGGCAACGAAAGGGTTCACAAGTGGGAGACACAGAGACATCGACGCAAAGACGCACGCGGACAGACCGAGGGAGATGTAGAAATAAACACACGCACGTGCACAGAGAAAAAAAACACATGCATGCATGCGTACATACATCCATACATGCCGACATGCTTACTTGTTTATGTATATATATATACGCACATATACGCTACATATATATATATGAAACATGTATATGAATGCCGAGACACAGGACCCCAATCCAAGAATTGCACCTTACAACTTAGAACCCCAAACCCAACAGCAAACCAACCCTGACCCTGCCTTGAAAACGATCGCCACGTTGACTTCGTGGTCGTAGACATCCGCATCACTCAGGAGGAAAGCTTCCTGCTGGAGTTACGCAAAGGGCTCCAACGGTAGCATGATGCTAGGTGGGCTAATCAGGCAATCCTAAGTAGGGGTCCTTATATAAGGGATATTTCATCCTAATGTAGGAACCTGATTCAGAAACCCTGGGCCTATAACCCCAAAATAGTAGGATTCATATAAGGAACCCTAATCAAGGCCCAAGGCTTCTCTTAATGAGGTTCCTACATTATTATAGTACCCTTATAGATCCCTTATAGTAACCCTTATAGACCCCTTTAAAGGAACCCTAATAAAGGCCCAAGGTCTACATTACCTAGCTTCATCCCACCTCTTGAGGCCTCTGAGTTATCAGGTGTACGGCTTTTTGTTTGAGAGGGGGGAAGTCAGGTTTTGCGGCTTCGGGCCTATAGTAGGGTGTAGGGGTTTAGGGTTTAGGGTTTAGGCCTATAGATATAGACGTAGACTTGCTTTCAGGATGAGGTGTTTCGTTTCCGGTTCAGGTGTTACAGGTTGTGTCTCTGCCTGCCGCCGAAAGGGACGCAAAATTGGTGGGATCGATACAAGTTGGGGCGACCTCCGAGACTGGAATCCATGCAAGCACCTATCAAGATGGGACACCTCCCGAACATTGTATCGGGTTTAGGGTTTATAAGTTTTAGGGTTTAGGGCTTATAGGGCTCATAGGGTTTAGGGTTTATTAGTCCATCCAAGACTCAACACGAGCCTCCACCTCAGCTCATACAAACAGCAGCTCTGGCACGGCACAGAAACCTAAATCCCTCTCAGGCCGATTTTCATGGACACTGTACATCTCAAGCCCTACACCGGAACCCCTAAACCCATGAACCTTGAACCCCAAACCCATAAACCCCGAACCCATCAACCTTGAACCCCAAACCCTGAACCATCTAAACCCTAAACCCGCTAAACCCTAAACCCTGCCCCAAACCCTGAACCGAGATCCGTAAACCCAGAGCCCTCCTCACCCATGGTTCTGCGGCCGCTCAAGAGGAGAAGGTCGCCAGAGATGGTAACCACACTGAGCACGGGAGTTGACTGAAATGGCCTTAATGATCAGAATAGGGAATTCAAGAGAATAGAAGTAAAAGGAACCCTACGGAATATTCGGTAATTAATTACTCGGGGTTCGATAGCACAGGCCCAGTAAGAGTTACGCTTTGGAGAAGCAGGGTTTGGGCAGCTTGGGTTTTGCGTGCAGCCTTGTCATGACCGTGACTAAACCCGCTTCGACCGCCGCATGTCTCTTCCTTGCGCATGGGCAGTCTCATCATGTCTCGAGCAAAGGGTGCTTCTCTTTTTTGGTTGAGGCCTGGGGGACGCCCGGACCCAAAACCCAAAAATCGGGGAAGACCGGCCCATCAAGATACGAATCGACACCACAAGACACGATTTGATTGATGTGGGAGCCTTAAGAATTAGAAGAAGGATGGAAGTTGCATAAAAACTGGTATACATAGTGTAAGAAACGCTCGGGAATAGTAATGGTAGTTGTTCCGGCTTCCACCGTATGAAAAGAGTCCCGCATTGTAAATCTGCGAGTTTCAGCAATTACGGGACCCCCGAAAACGAGAAACACTAAATGGAAGGATCCCCAGTATAAGGACCCCCTAAACCCTAAACCCCAAACCCTTACGCCGGAAGATCCCTAAACCCCTCAGAGTACGCTCTAGACTCTAGCTCCCACCCACAGTTTACAGCTTAGGGCCTAGACTCCCAAACCTCTAAACCCTCACGCCCAAAGCCGAAACCCCCGAACCCCGAAAACTTGTTCACTATACACTTTGACGCTTACGGACTAGTATTACTGATTGTACCGACCCGTGTAATACGGTTCAGGGCTTTTGGGGATGTAGGATTCAGGGATTGGGGTGTGTAAGGTTTAGGTTCGACCTTGGCGGCTTGAGGCTTAGGGTTGTTTTGGTTTCGGTTTTACAAATGCTTCAGGTTTAGCTCACGCCGGCAAACCGAAATCCAACTGGCACAAAGGCCGAAAAACCTTGCAAGAACCCTTGCGGGGACCCTTAAGGAACCTTGATGTAAACCTTCAGGAACCCTTTGAGTAGTTCCAGGGTTTACGGCTTAGTTAAGGAAACCTTGTTGGAATTCCTACGATACCTACAGTCTTCATTGTAGTTCCTTTTTGGTGTTACCTTCTAGAATCCTAATCATATATTTGGTTAAACCAAAAAAAGGAAGTACAATGGAAACTATAGGTAACTCCCTGAAGGAACGAACCTTAAACCCTAAACGCCTACCCCAAACCCTCACTCAACATATCCTTCAGACTGAGGTCGGTTCCACTCCAAACCGTAACTCAAAACATCCTCCAGACTGAGGTCGGTTCCACTCCAACCAAGAGAGTCCATTCCAGACTAAGCAGTGAAACTCAACGCCGCCACCCTGCGCTCGGCGAGGATTTCGAGTTCAGGTCCGAAACACCGAGACCGGGTTTAGGGTTTAGGAGTCAGGGTGTAGGGTTTTAGGGATTAGGGTGTAGGGTTTTAGGGTTGAGGGGTTTAGGGCTACCCAAACCTGCTTTGTTTGTAGGGTCCGGTTAGATTCCATACTAGGGATTATAAAAGAAGCTACAAACAGGAGGAACCCTACCAGCACCCCGCAACTACCCTTTAATAGAGCCGCTATGCTCCTTAACACAGTGGGTTTACCTTAACCTACCCAAACCTGCTTTTTTTTGTAGCGCCCTTTTAGATTCCATATTAGGCTTTATAATAAGAACCTACAACACAGTAGGGTTTGGTGGGCTAAGGTAAATCCTAAACCCTCGAACAGTAGAGGGGCGAGGGGGATTGATGGCTGGAGCAGTTTGGCTTTCAGGAACTCTCGGGTGTGAGGTCTAGGTTTCTCGGAAAAGTTCTAGACGGGTTCTATCGAGTTCTAGACGGGTTCTATCGAGTTTTAGGCGGTTTAGCGTCTGGGCATAGCCGCTCGTGGCTTGTCGGCCGAAGGCCTGCGGTGAGGATTGCTCTGAACCTGGTTCAGGCCAAGATACTCCAATATCCCTTAATTAAGGAATATACCTTAAATCTGATTAGGGATCTTACTATAATTTAAGGTATAATTTCTTAATTAAGGGATATACCTTAATACTATAATACTATAATTTAAGGTATATTTTCTTAATTAAGGGATACTGGGGTCTCCAGAGGCATCTAAAGGCATCCCTTGTACATCGCGTTTGTAATGTCGAAGCCCTGTCGTCGGACTTGACCCCAGGTGGCGTGTAAAGAGCTGGATGCCCTGAAACCACTGCATGCACACATGGCTCGACAAGTAGTGCCATCATGGACAAAGGAATTGTCCGGACTTAGGCATACAAAGCCTTAGGGTGTAGGGGTATGGGTTTGGGTTTTCCTCAATCCTACCACAAGCCCAATACGGCAAGTACGTGCTCCTGGAAAACCCGGAAATATGGCGGGGCGTGCGTAAGTAGAAGGTCTCGGGTATACTCTGCTATAGTTAGCTAGATAGGACTGAAAAAGCATGCGGCTACTTTCTTCAAAGCGCTACAACTGTAAACACGACATGCCACCTCGCAAGACCCCGTAGCCTTTGCTACCAAGCCTCCCCCACGTCGACACCGCCTAGCCGGCCTTGAACCTGAAAGCCGAACGCCCTATGAACCTCGAACAGTAAAGCCTTAGACAGAAAGCCTAACAGCCAAAAAGCCGGAAGCCTCTGCAAGCCTCTCTTAAACTCTAAGCCGCTAAACCTCGAACGCAAAAGCCTGAAATGAACATCTCGAAATGCCCTCAGCTGTCCCCTTGATCCCCTACACTTCGCTCAGGTTCCGACCTGTTGTGAAATGCGACGAACAGGGCTGCGACGGCGGAAAATCAGATCCCGGACCTCAGCAGAGATCTGGTTCTTGGGTTCTGGGTTTGGGGTTCTGGGTTTAGCCAGGCTTTAGGAAGCTTAGAGTTTACCTTAGCCCGAAATAACCTACCTGTCTAACGCCAAATATAAAAAAAATCATAAGGAGGGACCCCAGAAAGGTAGGGTACTCTGTGGGGGTTCAGGCAAGCTTAGAGTATCTGACAGAAATTAAAAAGGTTTTCATATAGTCTCCATTGTAGTTCCTTTGAGGGGAAACCATATAGGTTCCTAAAAATATAACTGGTTAAAACAAAAAATTAACTGCAATGGAGACTACTTGGAGGTTCATGGGTAGTTATGAGTAGGGTCATAAGTAGGGTAACTATACTTGTAACTCATATTTATTAGGGGACTTATAACCCCACTTATAACTACCCATGAACCTCCAAGTATCGGTAGGCCTCGAGTTTGGAGGTCAATAGCTCCGAGGCAGGCCTCGCTTCTTCTTTACGCTGGGGGCATTCTTCAGGCCTGAAGGTACCGACTCAACTACAAAGGAGAAGAATACCGCTGTTGTATCTAGGGTCGAGAGTTCAATTCAGGGTCTGCGGATTAGGATTTTGGGGAAAGGGTGCATTTATCATCATTATAGACGGTTCACTATCATTACCAGGCGGCCTAGGGCTGCATGTGCTTGGAGGGTTTAGGGTTTAGGGTTCCTAAATGGTAAGCCCTACAGCCTCGTACTACGAAGCCAACTCGAAACCATGCCCCCACATCCCAGACCCGAAACGCCAAAGCAAAATCATAAGCCTGTGATAGACCCCAGCATCGAGATCCTGAACCCTAAACCGTCTCTAGTGCTGGCACCCACATGAACTGGAGCTACTTGGAAGCTACAACGCTACTAAACCTGTATTACTCTAAGTTTCAATAGTGTTGTCATGAAGGCCTTGCAAGGATCGTCAAGGACCATGCTTCAATTCAAAACCCAATGCCGAGGCCGCAGCCCAGTTCTTTCGAACGGAATCAGATGAAAACGCTACCTGCGAAGGATGCTAAGAAATGGAAGGGTTGGGTGGTGCACTTTGGGCTGAGGGTTGCGGTTGCTTCATGGATATTTATGTGTCTCTGCCAACCCAAAACACCCCTTACACAGGCAAAAGCTCAACCAAAACTGTCCAACCCGAAATCGAAGCCCTGCGCCCAAACGGACGCGAGCTCGGGAAAGCAAGCAACCCTACAACGCTACGGGGAACGACGAAGACACTTGTGGCCGATGCTGCGCAGGGTGTCGGGAAGCACGGGGGTTGCAATAAGGTAGGGTTTAGGGTTTAGGGTTTAGGGATCTCCCCTGATATTCCCCATGTAGTTTTAAAGCTATACATACCCCGAGGCCTATTCTTCTGAAAAGACCCCACCCCACACCACGGAGGATTCGGCCCGTTTCGCTTGTGCCAACTCCTTCCGAAGTCCACTCGCTTTACTGCGCCCTTTGGTGTAACATCGCGGCCTTAACAATTTGAACAGGGCTTTGGGGCATGTTATATTGTAAGTATACTGGTACTGTAGGGGGATGCTACCACCAATTCTTCCGACCACTACATCACTCTGTTCAGGCTTTCTGCGGCTTCTAGAGTATACCGTATGCCCCAGAGAGCCCAAGACCCCATAATTAAGGAATATAGCTTACATCATAATATGAAGCCCTTTATAATTTAAGCCATATTCCTTCATGAAGGGGTATTGGCCTCTCTGGGTTAGGCACTCCAAGCCGAACGTCTCCCGACGAAAGCAACTACGACCAATGTTTGAGGCCCCGGCACCGGCAAGGGTAGCGGTTGCCGTGCAAGTGGCAGAAACAATAGCACCCTGGCCGCAGTGCGAAGCGTACAGCAAAGTTTAGGGGGCTTAGGGAAATCCAACCCCCTAAGCTGCAAGAACTGAGTCAAGATTCCATGTCGATGAGCTTCATTGAACCAAAGCTGATTCAGAGGTAATTAGAAGAGCCAACAAGCCCTCTAACCTGCATCCTCTGTACCTCGAACCATAAACTCGAAACCCGAAACCATGAACCCGCCGAAGCCTTAAGCCCGAGAATGGAGATCCCAAAACCCTGAACACGAAACCCATCCCCAAAACCCCAAGCACTGGAGCCCTCAATGAATGGAACAGATTTTTGGTGCACAGTACAGCATAATCTTGCAGGGGGCTGTAAGGGAATACCAGTATAATTGAAAAATTACTCAGACCTCGAGGTAAGAAAGCACTGGACTTGAAAATGGAAGCCAGAGCTGCGGTAATGAGGAAGACCATCGCGGCCAGGCGAGCACCGTGGCAAGCACCGATTGAAAGCCAATGCTGCAGCAGACTTTTAGTTGGGGTTAGCCTGGGTGTAGGATGAAAGTGTTGAGGGTTTGTAAGATAGTAGGGGTTTGGGGCCTTTCTAGGGGTTCCCTATTTTAAGAAAACTGAACATGTTTGGCTCCTATCAGAAAGGCCGGATTCAAAACGAAACAAGCCTATGGGGCTCTGGATGCGTGGTCTGCATGGAATCCCCTGGAAGAGCCTAAGCCCTAAACTTGGGGCCTTGATAATCAGAACCAGGGCTTTTGGGTATATTAGAGTATCTGGTAATAATGAGGAACCCTAAGGAACATCATTGGAAGGAGTCAGGGTTTTATACTCAGGTTTGCAGGAGGAAGGCCGGAGACTTGATCTGAAAAGGATATGTCGTGATATTTCAGCAAAGACTTGGGTGTACGTGGGGCTGAAAGCTGGCATACTTCTTGTTGTTGCCCGGGCTTGCCATCTGGAGGTCAGGGTTCGGGCTAAACGAAATTAGGAAAAATTTTGGGGGTTGAATAATTAGAATAGGGTTTTGGTGCCCATTATACTATAACAATAATAAGGAACCACCAAAAATAGAATTGGTAATTATTTAGGCCCCTATAGTTGTTAGCTCGTACCCTGCATACCATAGCAGCAGGGGCACTTAAAACACTGCCCAAACTTCGCTGGGTAGGTCAGGTTTGGGGGTACATGCAGGACCCTGACCACGAACTATATAGGTCCTTCCACAAACGGGACGTCAAGACCATTCGCGCCGGGGATAGATAGCAAGTTACGGGCTGTGATCTGCCTTTTTCTGCCGGAAACCGTCGCCCGTCGAAGACCAGGGCAACTAGCCTATGCAATCCTGACTACCTGGCTGATTGATTCACAGTAGAGCATGAGGGAAGGGATCCGTTTCCGAGCAACCCCGGCGGTTCATACCGCTCATGTCTGTTGTTGTCATTGCGGCTGTCTCAATCTGCCGATCTACAACAACCACAGAACGATTTCTGCTGCGCCGACGACGGTGAAGGCGACTGCGGCTGACACTGCTCGCACGAGTGCTTCTGAAACGGCTGCTAATAATGTATCACAGGTCGCAAGGGGCTTCCGCAGTATCGTTGCAGTCATCATCGTCGTCCTCCTTCTCCTACTAAAACCACATCGACTGCGACAAATGAGCCCCAGATATCCATTTGCTTGCTTGCTTTCTTGCTTGCCTACTTGCTTGCTCTTCTTCAGCGCGTTCGAAACATCATTCTTGGGCTGCCGCATACCTGTCCCCGCAACCCACTCCCTCATGCACTACCGAAACACCGGCCCAAGCGATGAAGGTCGCAGATTCTCTGCAGTAAGCTTGCTGACTGCAGCAGATTACGGCTAGCGTTTAGGAGTTTAGAAGATCAGGATCTAATGGAATTTGGGGTTACAGTTCAGGCTTCGGGAGTTCGGGAGGTCATGGTTCAAGCCACGTGGACCCAAAGCCAAGACTCAACACCTCAAAACCTGAAGCAAGCGTGCTTTTGATCAGCTTGCGGGGAAAAGCCTTACTTAATGTCCTTATCATCGCGCAGTCCTAAACTGCAGAAGGGCCTTGTATAGTGCTTGTGGGGGCGTGGGGGGGCAACCTATCTTATGGTTAAGACCCGATAATCGGAAAACATGGTAAGCAAAATCGGTACTACAGTTCAGGGCCTGGGTGAACCCTGAGGATCCCAAAAGTTCCCATAATTGAAGCCTCTGATCCCAAGTAGTAAGGGCCCTCTGCCGTCCATGGCTGTGACATGCTTAGATTTGAGGCATTTAGTGGTAGATTTCTGGGTGTGGGATGTTGGGTTGCAGGATGTCAGGGCTTGGGGTCTACAAAAGTTTCCAGAGGGGGAATAGCTTGATATTCCCTACGTTGCGTGAGAGGGTAAGGCGGAGTGGGAGCGAGCCTGCAAGAAACCTCACTGCAGCAACCTTCAATTTCGCGAGAGGCCCTGCGGTTTGCCTGGAAGCGGCGGAACTCGAGCAAACCATCACAGTATCTGATGTCCATGGCCAGAAATTGGAATATCTCACTAGACAGCTTGCTAGACGCCTCTCTCATGTTTCCTGGATTCCTGGTGCTACCCTCACTAGACCATGAAAAGCAACAGGAGGAGAACTAGCAAAAATCAGTAATAGCTGCAGCTACGACAACTACAGCAACCACCGGGCCACCTCCCCACTACCACCACCGATGGCGATGGCAGGACCAACAGCATCGCTGCAAGATCCAGGGTAAAGAAATCTCCTATGTTTGTCAAGCTCTGGATATTCGGCATCTAGTGAATCTAGTGGCTGTTGAAGTGGCTTAGGGTTTGGATAGATCCTGAAGTTGATGGCGCTCTGACGGTCCTGACCAACTTCAAAACATCTTGTTCAATGAACGACCAAATGCTCCAAACCATGTAACACACTCTCAATGAAAGGCCCGATTGATACCTGAACGTTCACGGAACACTTATGCAACGTCTAGGAACCCTTAAATATTAAAGGCACCTTGGAAGGAAGCTTTAAAGCAACCCTGGCAGAAACCTTTAACGACTGCCCCCATAAAGCCTGTCCACGCTCCAAGCCGACAGCAAGGCCAAATAAAGCCCAAACCGCGAACAGACGAGCGAATCCGAGGCGCGAAGTAGGGGCCCTTTCTAGCAAATATTTTGGGGCTGAGGGATGAGTTTAGCTCACGGTTTGGCTCTGTTTAGGCCTACTTGTCGGGTATCATGGGGAAATCAAAGGTTAACCTTTTTCATAATATAAGGATTATATAGGGATTATACTACCCCAAAAGGTTAAAGGTTACCTACTCTACTACTAGGTAGGGTTTAGCTTACTGCTTAGTTTAGGGCTTAGCTTAGAGGTTATTAATGGGTTTAGTAGAGGGCTCAGCTTGAAGTTTCGTTCGGGTTCTGTGTAGGGCTTAGTTGGCGCCTTACCCTTAGGGTTTCGTTTAGGGTTCAGCGGGGTAGGGTTTTCGCAGATGAGGGTTTAGAGGTTCAAGTGTTCAGTCGTTTCAGGCTTACGAGCTTTTGGGGCCTGCGTTCAAGCTACTACAACCTTGCTTTTTGGAGGCCATTTAAGCCCCTATGTTAGGGTTGCTTAAGCGTGTCTCTACATGCGCATATTTGTTTCGGCTGGTTCAGGGCTTTAGGGCTGAGGGCCGTTCTCAGCTCAGATTCGCATGCATCTCCGACGACACAGCTCATCCGTTCTTGCTTGCTCCTTTCTGACCACACGGCTCTAAACCGAGAACATACTCTCCAAGCCCCGCACCCTAATCCAAAGCACAAAAAGGCTTCAATGCCGGCTCCAAACCACTGAATCTTAAGTCCACAGCCTGGAACCCCAGAACACCAAACCCCAACCCTCAACCTGAAGTAAGAATGCAGAGTCGTTGAACCGAAAGCCCATAAACCCGTATAGACTACGAGAATCTCGTACAAACCCTCTAAAGCCCTGCAGACGCTGACCTTCCTTCTAAACCCGACGAACTCTGATGGAACCACTCCACACACATAAAGCCCTTACAAAAACCGGAAAGTAACCCAAGCCCTCAACCCTAAACCCCCAAAATCCCTAGCAAGGGAGCCATGTCATCAGTTCGCACCATCGGCCGAGAGCCCTTGGAGGAACGCGCGCGCGAAGAGCAGCAGCAAAACAGAGTGCCAGGGTTTATAGAGCTTTGGGTTCAGGTTTTGGGGTTTATAGCCTTTAGAGCTTAGGGTTTAGGATGAAGGTGTTTTGTCAAGGGTTTATGCGGGGTTCTGCTGTGTCTTGTTCATGGTGTTTTTACCTGGCTCTATTGAGTTTAGGGTCTGACTTAAGGTAACAGATTCAGCCAGGGCTTGGGTATAAGGTTAAGGACTAAGGGTTCTAGAGAGCCGAGTTTAGGGTTTCAAGCGCAGGGTTTCGAATCATCTCGATAAGGTGTTACAAGTAGAGCGTACTGCTTACAATCGGTGATGTTCATGATAGTGGTGATGATGGTGATGTCAATGATGGTGATAAGAGACAAGATACCGTACGGTGGACATGACTATAACCGAACTTCTCAACTAGATCAGGACTACTGACAGCTAACAAGAAACCGCGAAGGAACTATGACAGTGTCAATCACTTTGATAAGCGACATATTTAGCACCATCAAAATAGAAAAAAACAAACACCCCCCGTCCACCAAAGACACACACACACACCAAAAAAACACGAAACAAAATTAAGACAAAACCTGGCTGCATCGCGAGCCATCGTCATTATTATCAGCAGCTGCAGCATAATCTTCTTTCACAACATCACCACTATCACTATCACCATTACCATCACCGCTTCGTCAGCACAATGGTCACGCAGGAGGCCGTGTCGTTATCATCATCTTCTTCTTCCCTCGCGGCCAAATGTCATTGGTCCAGCGCGTGCTTCAGGGCGTGTTGCCCCGGCCGCTGCTATGGCGGCACAGCACGTATGCTCAAATATGAGCATGCATACGTCAGAAGGCGATCACACTTATGAGTGACAGGATTACGGCATAGGGTTCAGGGTTGAGGGTTTAGGGTTTAGGCTTAATTAGGGCTCGCACTAAGCCTCCTTCGAGTTTCAGGCTTAGGATTCAGAATCTACAGCATATCAATTCCGGCGACTTCGAAGAATGAATCGAATGCCATCCGCCACAAGCCCTAAGCCTGCGTTCCCTAAAGGCTCTCAGACCTCACAAGGTCAAGATTAACAGCTCTGCCCTCGATGCAGATCTGAGGGGGCCAGTCGGCTTCGAGGTTTTTGGCAAGCATTGCGGGGGAACTACGCGGTTTACGTCTCCAAGGGCACCCTTGGGTTTAGGGGCATTAATTAGACTAGGGTTTTGCAATACGTAATGCTACAGAGACCCTACCAGGAATAGCTAGTATTAGCAATCATTCAAGCTTATATTATGACTCGCATTATGATTACATTCTTTGTTGTTAGTATTAGCACTCATTCAAGCTTAATTATGATTCGCATTATACTTCTAATTTTTGTTGTTCTTAAAACTATTACTACTACCTGCTATTAATTACCATTCTCCTTATATAAACTTACATACATAAACAATGCGTTGTTTAGGGCCCAGGAGCAAAGCGACCTGGCCCCCTCTGTCAGGCCGCAGGACGTGGGCCAATTTCGCTCTTTCCCGTTGCGGAAGAACTTCCACACCTCCAAAAGGGCGGTGGTTCCAGGTTCTCCCTTTTTGGTCGCTCCTTTTCTCCAGAAGGGTTTAGGGCTTAGGGGTTGAAGGGCTTAGGGTTTTAGGGTTTAGGACTTAGGGGTTTGAGGGTTTTAGGGCTTTGGGTTTAGGACTTAGGGGTTTAAGGGTTTAGGGGTTGTGGATTTTAGTGTTTAAGGTTTAGGACTTTGGGGTTTGAGGGATTTGGGATTGTGGTTTAAGGGTTTAGGACTTGAGGGTTTAAAGGGTTTTTAGGGTTGTGGTTTTAGGGTTTAGGGTTTAGGACTTACGGGTTTAAGGGTTTAGGGGTTGTGGTGGTTTTAGGGTTTTGGGTTCAGGACTTAGGGGTTTAAGGGTTAAGGGGTGCTGGTTTCAGGGTGTTGGGTTTAGGACTTAAGGGTTTGGGTTTAGGGGTTCAGGGCGAGTCATAGGGTATAGGGTTGTAGGGTTATAGGCTACATGGGGTCATGGGGATTTGGGGTGTGTGCACTCCAAAGACGCAGAGGTCCCCCCGGAAAGAGCAAGTAAGGGGACCCGGAGGATCGACTATGCGCGCATAGCTCGCCAGAAAAACATCGTAGCTTCCCACAAAGACTCTGCTAGGCAACCCTAAACCCTAAACCCCTAAACCCTAAACCCCTAAACCCGAAATCTCTTGAGCCTTAGCCTAGCATGGCATCAAACCACAAAACCCAAACCTTTTTCCCCAAAGCCATAAAACAGAATTCCTACACCTCAAACGCCTGACTCAGGGCTCGGGCTTCAAGCTTTGACTAAGTGACTAAACAGGTGGTAACCACCAAGTCCTTGTCGAGGGTCTTGGGTAGGCAAAGTGACAGACAGCCTGTGCGGGCAAGGATAAGATGCATTCTGCATTCTAGAAACACCCTTAACTCGAAACCCCTACACCCTAAACCCCTCAACCCCTCAACCCTAAACCCCCAAGCCAACCCAGAAACCCCTCAACCCCCAAACCCCTGAACTCCAAAACCTCCTAAACCCCTGAACCGAACCACCGTCCTGGCCTCACTGGCTGCGCGGCGGCGCCATGGAGGGGGGCGGGCCCATGGGCCCGGGAGGCAGCGCACCGGGAGGCATGCCAGGCCTTGCAAGGAGTTCTAGTTTAGGGTTCAGGGTATAGGATTTAGGATTTCTGAGTTGGAGATTTTGAGTACCACCGGTCAAACAACAAGAATATGCACCCTGATCGTCGTTCCCAAGTCTACCATGACGACTCTCTCACCAGGAATCCGAAACATCCAACCCTAAACCCCAAATCTCTAAACCCCAAACCCAAACCTTCGACACTAGACCCACCACCCAAAACCCTGACCAAGAACTTAGTCACCAAGAACACACAAACTCAAACAACTGAGTGCGCGACAACGGGATAAGGGGGGGCGGTGGCCATGGCGGATGTTCCTGGCTCTGGCTCGGGGCCTAATACACAGGCCTCAATAGGGTTCCTTTAAGGATTCCTTTTAAAGGGTCCTTAAGGGATCTGTAAGAGGGGATCTATATAGGGGCCTTATTGGTTAGAATAGGGTTTTAGGGCCCATAATACTATAAATATAGTAAGGAACCCCCAAAATAGTATTGGTAATTTTTTGAGGCCCCTAAATAGTATTGGTATTTAATTACTTACCTCCAGAGTAGTACAGGTAATTATAAAGGCCCCTGTAGTAGGGGTTCAGCCCCAAACGAAGCGAAGGTAGAAACAGGCCGCAGGTGCCAACATCATCATCAGCTCCCGCTGGTACGCCTCTTGCAGGCTGTTTCAATCTGGGTTCTTGCTAAGGAGCTTAGTTTAAGTTACCACATCAAGAAGGAAACCGTATTATTTACTATAGATCCTCATTATGGTTACTTAAATTAAACTCCTTTACAAGAGCCCTCTATCTGTTCAAGGTTTACTGTAGAGCATGGTCGCTGGCATTGCAACGGTCCTTCACTCCGCAGATCCCAGAACACAATCTGCAACATCATACAATGAAATGACAACTTTCAACCTAAACTCTACACCCCTAAACCCTGAACCCCTAAACCCTAAACCCCTCAACCCCGAAACCCTAAACCCCTAAACCCCTAAACCCTGATCAACTCTGAGATTAGGGCCAAGAGATCGTGGATCACCGGAGGACGAAGCTGGTGGACTCAGGACTCCCAGACCCTGTCCCTGTGGTCAGAGAGTCTTGGAAAGGTTTAGGGTTTAGGGTTTGGGGTTTAGGGGTTTAGGGTTTAGGGTTTAGGGCTCGCTTAAACCCCTACCCTAAACCCCTAGACTCCAGAACCTGAAACCCTAAGCCCTTCATCGCCTCCACCATGACTTTCCGTTGCATCTTCAGGTGCTGCCAGCCTCAGCATGGACCCCGGTTTAGGGCTCATGGGTGTTTAGGGCTTAAGGATTTATGAGTTTTTATTAGGGCTTAGGGATTTATAGGTTTTTTTTCGGGCTTAAGGATTTGTAGGGTTTTTTTGAACCCCTTTGGCCGCCTTCAGATCAAATCCGACGACGAAAGGTCACAGACCAGGGGACGGGAGCAACTGCACAGCCCCCTGCCGATCACAGACTGCCAACCCTTGCCAGTTACGGGTTTAGGGTTTAGGGTTTAGCTTTAGCGTTTCGGAGCCTACGTTCAGGGTTTCTTGAAAGTCATGTCGAAAGCATCTGCAGGACCTCAAGGGCTGTGATGACTGATTGGACCTCCGTCGAAGAAACAGAGATCACTTGGGTTAAGGCTAGGGTTTTGCGGCATAGGGTTTCAGGTCTTTTTGGGTCTAGGCTTTAAGCTGGCAACGGCTTAAAACATAAACTCTGAAGTTAAAAGTTAAAGCATCATCCCTACGCAGGATGGGTTTACAACATGTTTCAACATGCTACATTAATCTGTTTGCTTGGCCATGCTCCAACTCTCTTGGCTTCTGGCCAAAGTAGGCACCGCAGAAGGAAACTCCAGGAACGAGCAGCCTTGGATGCCGGCTTTTGGGATTGCGATGGCGTTCTATGGAGGTCTCATAAGTAGGGCTACGGGATTTATGTAGGCAGTTCTCAACAGGAGGAGGTCCAAGGGTTCTCTGGCTGTGGACACCTCAGGAACTTCCGTTTCAAATTCCTGTCCACAAAGGCCACAAAGATACAGACAGGTATGTCTACGTTTCTCTCGCTTATGTTTGCGGTCCGGGCACAGGATTGATGGTTGGCGGCTGGCGAAACACCACACGAGTTCTCAATATCCGACCCGTGGCCACTGAGGCTGCGACTGCACGACGTGCATCAGATTCACTGAGATCGGCAGAGACAGTTGAAGGGCCTCAGCACTTGGGTGCTGAGGCAGCCAAGGTGTGCCGAGGTGAAAATAGAAAAGAACGAACGACCCTTCAACCCTCAAACTCGAACACGAGCTCCCCGTACAACCCTACGCCCTGAAACCAAAACCCTAACCTCTCAGCTCCAGATTGCTGACGAGAGCGCTTTATCACCCAAACCTTCGACTGTGCACTTCCGTGCGACATTCTCGCCCAAGCAATCAATCACAGTAAACAAGTAAGTACTAACATGGGCAAAAGATTACTAGCCGTAATGACAATCATAGCACCATATAAGCCATCATAGCATGTTCTATTCGTAGTTAAATGTCGAAAACCCGGCTAATACACACCTTTCCCAGCGGCTTGAATCGAATTCCTGAGGCTGCGGCAGGAAAGTTATGAAGAAGCATGTTCTGGACGAGGTCGATATGCCTTGCAGTTTGAGGCTCAAGGTTTGAGCCTTCGAGACTGTCCAGCATGATTCCTATGAGGATCAACAACGTCTCGAGGGATCTAGTATAATCATTATAACAAGGAGCCTTAGGGAGCACTACTCGCACTTAGTTATTCAGGCCCCTATATCCCTAAACTCGAACCACTAAACCCCTAAAGCCCCAACCCCTAAAGCCTAAACCCCTAAACCCTGAACCGCTAAGCCCTAAAGCCTAAACCCCTAAAACCCTAAACCCCTAAACCCTGAATCGGTGAATGATGAATTAGGGTTCGACTAAATATTATTTGGGTTGGGGCCGGGGCCCTTGAGAATCAAGACTTCAGGGCTCTCGGTCCGCTACACCCGCCCTTCGAAAGCCCGGAAACAAATAACAAAAACGTAAATACATAAACTATATATAGATATATGGGTAGATATACGTATGGGGCCTTCATACTTCGAGTAGGGTCTTTTGATATCTTATACTGTAAACGAACATGGGCTACAAGGGAATAGTACTCAGAATTATTCCGATCCCTCGATTGTAGCAGAAATCCAAAGCCCTGAACCCATTTAAACCCTGTAATAATACCCTAGCCTGGTCTCTTCTTCTCGATGCTCTGCATGGCCATCGCTACGGGGTTTTCGTGAAGGCCCTTTTCCGCCCTGTTCCAGTCGCATTACCAGGTTTGGTGGAGCCATGGTTACACAATACATACGATCTAGACCCTAAACCCTACACCCTGAACCCTAAACCCTAAACCTTAAACCCTACACCCTAATCCCTAAGCCTTAAACCCTGAACCCTGGACCCTAAACCCTAGATCTCTCAGACATCAGATTCTCGGGTTTCGGGGCGCTTCGGAACGGCTGAGGAGCAGGCCCCATGGTCCCGTTGATGAAGGAGATCAAAACCTGAGCTGCGGCTTAATTTTTGAGGGTTTAGGGTTGTGGAGGTTTTGGGTTTAGGGTTTAGGGGTTTAGGGTTGCAAAGTTTCATAGGGCCTCAGGGGAGCCTGCATAAGTAGATTGAGGTAAGCAGCTGGCATGATCAGGGACTACTTCCGGGGGATACGATTTGTGTTTCATTCGCAGCTTTATAGTAGGGCTTGGCGCGTAGGGCTTCAGGGTTAGGGTTCGTGGTCACGCATCCCAAGTATTTAGGGCTGTCAGGGATCAGGAGTTTAGGGGTTTAGGGGTTTAGGGGTTTAGGGTTTAGGGTTTAGGGTTGGGGTTTAGGGCTTTATGCAGGCTGGAACGCATTCGGCCCATCAAAGGTTGCAATGTCAAAGAGAGTTGAACCGTTTGGGCAACACTAAGCCCTAAACCACAAAAACCAAACCCTAAACCCTCAACCTCAAACTCTCAACCTGTTAATCCTGAAGTGTTGGGCTTGGGGATTTTGGTTCCGATACCGTGGATGTTCTGGACCTGTGCACACACTTTGTAACCCCTGATGATTCCGACGGTTGTGAAGCAGCGAGGTTAAAAGGCTTATTGGTTCAAGGGTTGGGGGCTTTGGGTTTCTTTTGTGCACGGAGTTCAGCATTAAGGAGTCAGGGCGCGCACTATTGGGGATTTCGGGCCTGCTTCTAGGGCCCAGTGTGTGGACGACTGCCCTTGGAAACCTCAGCCCTAAATCCGGAAACCTAAACCCAACATATGAGTCATGAACCCTAAACCCTAAACCCTGTACTCCCTCAGCCCATAGCTAGATACGAAATAATGTCAACAGCTACAGCATCCGGGTTGAGGTTCGGATATACAATTTCACGGTAAGTTGCCCTAGGGCTGTCGCATGCAATCCGTTTCATAGCGGTGGGCTAATGTATAAGATCCCTGTATTACTCCCGGCATACTAGAAAGAGCCCGTAACAAAGGTGGGTGTAGGGCGTAGGTCCGTTTCGAGGAGTTCAGGCTTCGGGGCGTAGATGTAGGAGTCTGCCTTGACCACGCCGAACAATAGCGGACTCTCCGATGCACCTTGTTTGATCCCTGACAGCACCGGGACCTCCGAGCAACCCCATGGCGACTGGACCGTAACGACGACATCACATAGCAGATTTTGGACACAGAAAAATCCTGCAGTGTCCCAAAGCCTGTCGTGCAGTCTACGTAGCAGTGCTTGTCTGCCGAGTGAATCGAAAGCTTTGCTGATGTCCAGCTTCATGAAGGCTATCGGCAGCTTCCACTCCCGAGCTAGTTCCATGAGTCTCTGCATGCAGGCTAAAGAGAAGGTCCGCCGTCTGGCGTACACTGTGACCGCATTGGGTGTGGGAACGAAAGCCCAGCTGTGGCTTACGTAACCCGCTCCAAAATCATTTTGGAGAAAAGTTTGGATGTGCTGCTTCCGAGCACTATCGGCCTGAGCTGCGTAGGCGACACCGGCGACGGGACTTCGGGAAGCAGAATCACCAACGGCTTGTTCCAGGCCGAGGGAATTTGTCTTGTGGCTAGTATACGACTGAGGTACACCAACAAATGAGATTTGCCCCCTTCCTTTGTGGCCAGCCCTTGAAGTGGTTCTTTGCTCGGGGGGTTTAGGGTCTAGGGTTGTATTAGTTATATTAGGTTTTTTTGAGGGGGTGCGTGTATTGTACTGGATATACTCGGAGGTAGTACTGGTAATTATTCAGGTTTCTATATTACAACCTGAACATTCAGACCTTAAAGTCCTAGGCCCTTGTGTACAAACTCTATACCTTAAACCTTGAACCCTGGACTCCATTTAAAGCTGAAAAAAGGAAGCCCGCAGCCTAAAACCTTGAACCCCAAACCCCTACAAACCCGAAACCCCCAAGCCTAAAAAACGAAATCCTCAAACCTGCAACGCTCTTTTCGGGTTCTTCTGTGGCTCCTTTCTATGAATGAATTACACCCCAAACCCTACATTGCACACGCCGGGCCGCGTAAGTCTTCAGCCAAGCCGAAGCCGGCCCGGGATGGCGCCTGGCTAGTTGTGAAGGGTTAAAAGGATTTGACAAGGTTTCATACGGGTGGTTGTCAAAATTTTGGTCCCTTCTTGGGTCCGTGTTATAATACGGCACCAAATATTTAAGGTACCCCAAAAAGGGGCCATAATTTTGACAACTGCCCATACGGATTTGATAGGGTTTAGAAGGGTTTTGCGAAGATTTCATGGACTTCGGAATTTAAAATTTAGGGCCTTTGGGTTCAGGGGTTTAGGAGTTGAGGGTTTGCGGCTTTCGATGTTACGCCAGTCATGCTAACGCTTGGGAACTCCTGAATGTTTAATGAACTTTCAATATGCATGAGCCGCTATCATGCATTAAACGCTGCGAACCCTAAACCCTAAACAATGGCTCCCTTCTGAGGTACAAGTGCCGGACACAGAAGAGAAGGAGATGTCAGTTCTGCGGAGTTCTGGGTACAGAACTTCCACCAACTTGCAGCACTCCAATCATACCGGGCTCAGGATGGGATAGAGGGACATAGGGTTTAGAGCTTACAAGGTACGGGGCTTCGGCAAGAAGCTTTAAGATCTTGGTTTAGGCTTGCAGCTACGGCAAAGACTTAGGGCTTTTTTAACCTGCCGTTTAACTTTTAGTCTAAAAAGGGTTGGAGGCTTGTGTTTGGGACACCCTTCGCAGCACTCGATGTACACAATCATTCCAGGGTTCAAGGACGGCTCCTGCCAGTGAAAGCTTTTGGTTATGAGGGCTTCCAGCTCTTGGCCAAGAGTCGACAGCAGAAGAAGGGACACACCAACTTGATATGTAACTGATGACAAGTTGGCCAGCCGGACGAATTGTAGCCCAGCGTGGCCAACAGGAGCGTGTAGGAGCCACTGAAGAACTGGGCCAGGGCAAGACCATAGCACGTACCGATACAACTACATCTGAACCTAAGATACTCAGATATGCAACCAATCCCTAATCCTTGACAGTACCAGTAGCTGTGCACCCGATTCAAAAACCCTATTTCAACCTTAAGCCCTGCTACAGAATCCCAAAATCGGACAGCAAGTGCTAGAGCCTTAAAGCAAACCCCTGTACCCGGAGCTTGCAGTAGCTCATCCCCGATACCAGAGCCTGATTGTAGGAGTTCTGAGGATTTGGATGGAGAGGTTAGGGATGGCTTGCCCTCAGACTGGCGGGATTCACCTGGTTCTCGAGTTCACAGCTTCAACCTTCACGAAGTATGAAAAGAAAGGTCGATTGCTCATGACAGCTCTATGGACATGCTGACTGCGCAGTATCTCCTAAAAGCTTCTTTGGAACTTCTTCCCCTAAAACCCTAAGCTCTAACCCCAAGACCTAGGTTCTGCACTATTCGAGAGCACCGTGTCTGAACTCCCCAGAACCCATCTGCCTCAAGGAGGCTGCTGATGCATCAGCTAAAAACAGAAGCCCTTTTGCAAAGCAGGGCCCAGAAATTCGAACAAAAAACAAACATTACCTAGACCCTCCTTCTACCCTCTATTAGACCCTAAATACCTACTATTATGGACCATATACCCCTATTTGAGGGTACAAGGAGGGTCCTGGCAAACGGAAATCCGTAACTCCAAAGTCTGATCTCTGGACCTAGAGCCTTGCATGCAGCCCTAGAGCGGCTGAAGGCCCTACGCCCTGAACCCGTGTGTCATGCACTGGATACACCCCAAGCACTAAGCCCTAATAGAGGGGCCTGAATAACTAGAATAAGGCTTTGGGGCCCATTCTACAGTAATCATAATAAGGAACCCCCCAAAACAGTTTTGGTAATTATTAAGGCCCCCAGAGTTATCCTACAACCCTGCAATCTCTGAGGTGCAAGGCGTCCCCGAGGCAAATCCTCAGCCTCACCGACTCCAGCAAACGTGAGAGATTTTGATGGGGTTTAAGCGTTTAGGGTTTGGGGGTTTAGTGTTTAGGGTTTCGGGGTTTAGGGTTTGGGGTTTAGAGGTTTAGGGTTTAGGGCCTTCGGAAACCCCGTGCCTATTAATTAAGGATCCCTCATTGAATTCCGCTTGTTTGGGTCTGTAGCGTTGCTTCGCAGAGGGCCTTTCCGGCTTCGTGCTGGGATACTCCCCTTTTCATAGTCTCGAATCCCTGATGAAGGAGCCACGTGTAAGTTTATTCTAGAAATATTCCGGAACTCAGACTCAGGTTTTTTAGCCTCGGGGCGGTCATGGAATCGGAATGGACGGGGGAAGCCTGGGTTTGCGAGTTTATGTAGCATTTCAGGGTCGGGGACTACAGTTCTCAAGAAGGCTGTATCTTTAATACTCTAGATGTCGATGAAACTCGGAGGGAAACTACGACTTATTAGTTAAGGATTAAGGTTCTAAGGCCGAGGTGATGTAAGGGCCTAAAGCTGGAAGCATGACCTCTAATCTTCTACCCGAATGTCCTGAACCCTGCAATTCCCGAAACCCTAACCGCGTAATTAAGCCTTGAAATTGAACCTTGAAGTCGTTGAACCTTGCAATACAAGCCAACCCGCGCCCCGCCCCCTTACACGGCCAGGGTGTTTTTTTTTTTTGTGGCCCCTTTTTGCTCGTGCCCCGTGTCATTGGTTTCTAGATTTTTTTTTGCTGTCGTTTCCGGGTGTGCAACGTGTTTTTCTTTTTTTGTTGCGCCCCGTTGGGCGCCGCGACCTTTCGGCGGGGCTAGAGCAAAAAAACCACCACCCAGGGTGTGTTTTTTTTGCTCCGGCCCCGGCGAAAGGCAGGGGAAAGATAAGCCCGTTGGCAAAAAAACACCCTGGGTGGTGTTTTGTTTTTGTTCTTGCCCCGCCGAAAGGTCGCGGCGCCCAACGGGGCGCAACCAAAAAAAAAACACCTTGCACACCCGGGGACGACAGCAAAAAAAATTCTAGCAACCCATGACACGGGGCACGAGCAAAAAGGGGCCAAAAAAAAAAAAACTGGCTCACTGCGGCTTCGTTTCCGGGGCGACTTTTCCCGCTGGTGTTTTTTCTTTTGCTGCGGCCCCGCGGACGCTCACTCACTCACTGCGGTCCTGGGCGGCGATGCCTCCCGCCGGGGTGGTGTTTTTTTTGATGCGGCCCCGCCCGGACCGGGGTGGTGTTTTTTTTTGCTGGGGCGATTTCGGCAAGGCCCTGGTGTCTGGTTTTTTTTTTTGCTGCGGCCCCGCCGAACCCGGCGAGCCAATAACAAAAAAAGTCTGGTGTACTACATCGGGTCTAAAAAGACCCGGCGGGGCCACAGCAAAAAAAAAACACCACTTCCCCCCTTACACCCTAAACCCGACACCCTAAGCCCTAAACGTCTGCACACCAAGCTGAACCCCAAATCCTCAACCCTGAACCGCAGTCTCTAAACCCTAAAACTCACAGTTTTGGGTCTAGGGCTCAGGGTTTAGGGTTTAAGGTCCCGATAAGCCCGACACCCGGAACCCTGAGGATAGGGCAGTCCCAAAGAGCCCTGCAAGAAGGTGGCGACCAGCAGTCCTCGCTGCAGCGCCTCCGAGAAATCGCGACTCCACTCCAGGGGGGGCGCAGGGATTGGGATTTTGGGATCTGGATTTCTGATTTTGGGGTTCATAGATTTTGGGTTTAGGGCTCAGAATACCCAACAGCCCTTCTGATCACTAATCAAGCCGCAACCACCCTGGAGCAAGCTTTGAGGGCCATCTAAAACCCGAACAGCCCTCCGTGGTCTAAAGGATGTAGTGCATCGATACGGTGGGCTTCAAGGGTGTCTGCGGTCTCGGGATGTGGAGCTTTTAGAGCTTAGGGCTCGGGGACTAAAGGGCTTTGGGGCTACCTTCCAACACCTGCACAAACCCCCTGAGCAAGGGAACTTTGAAGGTTTCACTCCTGAGACCCTAAAGCCGCGAACCCTCAAACCCTAAATCCTATAGGCGTTTACTACTGGCGGGTCGGACTGCGTCGTCCAATATTGCAAACCAGAACATGCAATAAGCAATTGCCATTAACTTACCAAAATCCCACCTGATACAATCATACAAAAAATACATGTATGCACATGAATACTGTCTTGCGATTATCAGTATGGCTGTGCTTTGTTGCTTGCGAAGCTTCTCATGGGGAATTCAGAATGGGATACTGGATTGCTACAAGCCGAGACGAGCGCGAAAATGCACCAAGTCAAACATAAGGAAATCAGAACATGCTAAGTTCGCTCACACTTTTGTTCTCGCTGCTGTGGGTCTCGAGCAGGTGTAAGGCTACGTGCCGCGGCCTCGCAATAAAGCTTGGGCTTAGGCATCTTGATACACCTTATGCGGTTTCCCACCGGGCCTTGCACCAGGCGATGCGAACCAACAACTGCTGAGCCAACTTGCGGCACTTTGGGTTCATCCGAAGTCCACTGAAGGACCGCTTGGCACGGAGGCAACGGTGTGGTATTCTCCGACTCGCTTGACGAATACGAGGGCGATGAGGAATCTTCGGGTGGAGTGCCATTATTCTCGGGGTTGGTCTCAACAATGTCGGGGATGGCTTCCGGTGGAGTACCGCTCTCCTCGGAGTTGTTCTCTCAACAATGTTCTGAATGGCTTGTGGTGGAATGCCGTTCTCCCTGGGGTTGTTTGTTGGATTGCCCTTTTGGTCCCTGGAAACTGTGTCATCGTCGTCGAGGGCGAGCACGGGCTTTCTGCGGGACTCGTGCATTGGCTCACTGAGAATTCGCAACAAGCGAATGTGTGCAGCACCATTCCAAAGACCCGATCACTATGCCATAGGAAGGCCCTCTGATCGCGCAACGTTGTTCAGAAGCCGATGGTAGGGTCCCCTGGTTAATAGCAACCGTGTATCGTGGATCACGATCACGCCTTCCCGAGCCTGTTTGATGATGTCTGCCATACTGGGTCGTGTACTCGGAGCCTCTGGGTTGATTGGCACGTCTGCGGCCGGCCGCTGTGGCGGCCGAGCTCCTTGTGGTGCCAATCGGAGTACAGCCCCATGCTGTGAGATCTCCACCTGCCCTTCCACACGAAAGAGTGCCATTGCGACGAGAGGTTGAGGATAAACGCCTGTACACTAAAGTAAAAGCAGCGGCCTGAAGTGGAAGAGAAGTGCGTATTCAAACGTATTCGAAATGTATTCAGTTTAATATGCCTCGGATCCAAGATTCAAGATTCAAGCTGCAGGGCAAAGTTCTCCCTGGCACCTTGAACCTTAAATCTTGCATGCGAGGCGTATTCAATCGAATACGTGTTGAATACATTTAAATACATTTCAATACACTCTGTCTTAGTCCGCCGCGAGAGTGCTGTACTTAAAGATAAGGAAGGAACATACGATCTACAGGCAATCGGAGAAAGGCATGGGAACAAGGGCATCCAAAGAACCCATGCCTGCCCCAAGCCGAGATTGAGAAGACAGGCGTGGGTACATGGATGGGGGGGGACCAAATACTGGGGTATGTATATGTATGTATGTATATATATATATATATTAACCTCAAAGCCCTTGGGGGGAATGTCAAACAAAAGAAGCAAATAAACACCGACAAAGACAAAGGCCCCATGACAACCCGGTAAAAGGAAAAGGAAGCCTGCCAGGACTCCCTAAATCCCCATCCCTAAACCCTAACCCCTAAACCACAAACCCCAAACCCTAAAACCCCCCAAAACCTAAAATCCTAAACGGTTAATGAGGCTACCTACTATACTGCTAAGCCCTAAACCCTAAACCTCCTACTACTACTACTACTACCACTACCACTACCACTACCACTACCACTACCACTACCACTACTACTACTACTACTGCTACCACTACTACTACTCCTACTACTTCTACCACTACTACCAAGCTCCGGCACCTGCAGCGAAAGCTCCGGAAGCTCGGGCAGCGCCGGCAGCGGAGCGCAGGAGCTCAAACCGAAGCCCTTGACACCGAGCCTGGGCACAGGCTACAGTAGAAGCCCAAAAGTTGGAAACCCAATAGCCTCAATCCTTAAGAGCAATGTATAGGGAATCCCAGCACTATTTGGCCTTCATCCGGTTTCCAACTTTATGGGGATTACTGTAATGTAGGGGCCTTAATGACTAGAATAGGGTCTTGGGGGTTCCTTATTATACTTATAGTCAAAGATACACCCAAGCCCTATTCTAATTATTAAGGCCCCTACATTAGGGTTTCTTGGGGCTATTAGGGTTCAGGGTTATTAGTGTTTAGGAGACATGGGTTCAGGGGTATTGTGTTTAGGTTTTTTGGGGTTCAGGGTTTATTAGGGTTTAGGATTTTGGGCTTAGGCTTTAGGTTCGGGCTCAGGGCTTAGGGTGAGGTGTTGAGGGTTTGGGTTTAGGATGTAGGGATAAGGCATTACGCACTGGGGTTCTGAATGAAGGGGCTCTTGTGCCCAACAGCCCGAAACCGTGTGTCCCACCCCCACTGCCACTCCATCCTTTTTTTGACACAAAACTCAGCAAGACTGTACTTCCTAGGGGACTATGATCTACGACACACCTTAGCCAAGCGTCCATCCTACGCGGGTTTAAGGGTCTTCGGCACTCTGACGGCATGTTGGCTGCGGAACTGATATGATGAAACCGCTGACCGTAGACTACCCAAGTACTTTCCAACCATATCACAGACCCAAACCCTATTCTAGACTCGACCCTTCTAGACTATCCGGATCAGGTAATGCACGTTTGTATGAACCCAACCCCAAAGTAGGCTAGTTATTAAGCCCCGAAACAACGGCGCAAGTTTCAGCAAATAGGGCATCCTAGTATAAACTATACACCCTCAAGAATCAGATCTTTGGTATGAAGGCTTACAAAAGGCACCCACCGGAATCTGCTGAAAACCCCCATATGAGCCCGCCACTCAGACACAGAACACAGCGGGAAGGGGCAGAAAGCCATAGCGACCTGGCTGATGCGTTGCAAGTGGCCGCTGTGCTATTGGAACGATGATGGGTTTTGGGGCCCATTGCTACAATCATAATAGGAACCCCCAAAATCATAATAGGAACCCCCAAAATCATAATAGGAGCCCCCAAAATCATAATAAGAACCCCCAAAATAGCCCCTATATTAAGCCGGGATCCAGGTTGAGGATCCAAGGTTTGGAGTCTGAGGTTGAAGGCTTCGGAGGACGATTTATGGTGGAGATGATGAGGATGATGATGATGATTATTACTTTGACGGTGCTGATGATTAGCATTATGACGATTATGATGATGATGATGATGATGACTATGAAGATGATGATGGCGATGACGAGTTGATGCTTTTGGCAGGACTACTATGAGACCTGCAACTATGACTGACTACGTCATGCTGCATTATGATTCTGACCGTGGCAAGCGCTTCCTATTGCTGCTGTCCGCATCGACCACTTCCTGACACAAAGCTCATTCATCGCAGAGCAACAGTACCTTTGCAAATCCCGACAGACCACTTCCTGACACAAAGCTCATTCATCGCAGAGCAACAGTACCTTTGCAAATCCCGAAATAATTCCAAATCGAAACATATATGATATGCAGCTACACAGCTTTCTACTCTTCAACTCTACTATAAGCCATTCGAAGATTTGCGACTTGTGGGGCAGGGTCTAGGATTGTGGGGTGTACGGTTTCTCGCTCCCCATCTGCTGCTGCTTCCCTTTTGATTTTGTGTCTTTCCTTGGTTCTCTTCCCTGCATCGTCTGAATGGCCAGGCGCGTTTTTGGGGATTGCATGTTGCACGCTCGGGTACCTTTTGGACCATATTGCGAGTGAGTGAGTGGTGTACGGTTTTTTGTCTTGCAGTTCGGGCTCAGGGTTGAGGGTTTATCACCCGGTCTAAGGGTCTAGAGTTGCATTCGGAAATACGCCTACCCCTAGACCCTAAACCCCTAAACCCCTAAACCCTAAACCCTCAACCCCTAAACCCCTCAACCCTAAACCCCCAACCCCTAACCCCTAAACCCTAAAGCCCTAAACCCCTGAATTCCCTAAACCCTAAACCCTTAACCCCCAAACCCCTAAAGCCCCAAACCCCCAACCCCTAACCCCTAACCCCTTAACCCTGAACCCCTAAAACCGGGCAGGAGGCATTGCCGCTAGGAGCATGGAAAGCTCCACCCAATGGAGCGAGGGCCTGACATGGGAGTTTCCGAAAATAGGGGACCCTAATATAGCACCCTAAATAATAGGATCCTTATTATAAGGACCCCAAAAAAAGATACCCCTAATTTTCGGAAACTCCCACATGGATCCAGAGACTGGTTTGGAATTTAGGGGGTTTAGGGGTTTAGGATATAGGGGGGGTTTAAGGTTTAGAGGGTTTAGGGTTTAGGGAGTGGAGTTTAGGATAGTGGGTTTAGGGTTTAGGGTCTAGGGTTTTGGGGTTTAGGGTTTAGGGGTTGAGGCCCTTTAGGGGTAAAGGGTTTAGGGTTTGTTTCAGGATTTAGATAGCAAGCCAGATTTTGATTCTTGCGTTTAGATGTCTATGTCTCTCGTAAAAGGTCCTTCTATGCACACTTACCTTCGTCCCCCTCCACTCCAGCACATTTCCTCAGTCCGAAGAACAACAAAATGCGAAATCGGCGTAATGAAGGTTGACGGTGTCGGTGCCGTGTCGTCGGCGCACTGAGCCACAACAGTAGTCCTGCATGAGAATTGAGTTCCTTGTGGCAAAGGTTCCTTCAACTCTTGCAGCCTTGAACCACACACTCACATGATGTAGGTGCGTTTTGCCATGCTTAATTGCTGAGTTCATAAGCCCCAAAAAAGTGTACACTTTCAGTTTTATAGTGGGTAATATTATCCCAAAAAGTGTAAAGTGTATCCACTCAGCTACTAAGCATGAGTCTTCCCACCACCACATAAACCCAACACATGCCCTGGAGACACTCACCCACACCGTAGCATGAACGCCATGTCACAGACGTTTGGGGTTTAGGGTTCGGGTCTTTGGGTTCAACAGTTCCATCCTGAGAAGTGCTGCTGTTGACGGAGCGTTCCACCTCTCTGTCAGGACACTCACCGGTTCAGGGTTTAAGTTTAGGGTTCAGGGCTGCGAAACTAATACCTGAATTCATGTCCCTATACCCCGAACCCTAGACCTCGGATCCACAAGCAGTCCCCTTGGCAACCCCGGCTCCTGCATGCAAAACCCCCGAAACCACGATAAACCCCCCCAACGAAGTGCTGCCTATGCCCCTCCCCCCAAAACCGCAAGCACTGAACATCAAGAGCCCTGAACCCTGAAGCCCCACAAGCCTAAACCAAGCAGAACATCATGTTTACCAGCCAAAAACGGCTAAACACCCTATCCTAAACCCTAAACCCTAAACTCCAAACCCTAAACCCTAAACCCTAAACCCTTAGCCCTAAACCCTAAACCCTATCGATCCCAGGGGCGGGCCTGTGCCAGGAAGCTCAAGGCTTCGGCGCGCTGCGCCGCAGCGGCCGGCGAAGGGTCGCAGGCGACACGCAAGGCCTGGAGGGAAAGCCTCCTTGAGGTCCAGGGTTTAGGGTTTAGGGTTTAGGGTTTATAGGGTTTAGGGTTTAGGGTTCCGTTAATGGGGTAGTATAGTACTATACCCTCAGTTCCTTTAGTGGTGCATTATATGCTCATGGTTATTTTTAATGTGGTACGATAGTACTATTTCCTTAGGATTCCGGTTCCGTAGTGGCGTACTGCATCCTCAGGGTTCCTGTAATGACATCCTTACTATATCCTTCCGATTCCTTTACTTCTATCCGTAGGATTCCGGTAATGGGGTACTATATCCTTAGGGCTCCAGAAGTTTATCCTTAGAGTTCCTTTAATGGGGTACTATATCCTTAGTGTTACTTGAATGATATCCTTAGGGGCTCCTTTGGTGCCTTGGGCTTCCTTCAATGGGTTACTTTAGGAGTTCCGTTAAAAGGGGTCCTACGTGCTGCTGCATCCTGCATGTTCACCTCAACACGGCGTCGCAGCTCTGAAATGCGCGCAGGATGTCCACACGGGTCTCCCGTGCTGCAGGCTCCAGACTTCAGGGCTGAGAACTGCAAGCTCAGCTGCAAGCTTCAGCGCCTTCAGCGCTGCTTTGTACAGCTTCAAGTTGTCGTAGCCGAGATCAAACATCGCACGCTCCACCACACCGGTCCGCTGCTTCAGGTTGATGGCTTCGGTCTTTGATGCTTGTTCAGACGCTATCCGGTTCTCCACACGAGGTGTGGTCTTTCAAACACCTGTTTGGCCCCTCCTCTGGACTATGGGCGTCCGCTGTGCTTTGCAACTTTGCTGATGAGCCCTGAGGAAGAGTATCGAAAAAACACATTGGGACTACGTGCGGGTAGTAGTACTAGTTCGTCTGACTCTGACGCCTGTGTTGCCCCTGACCTTCCTGTCTGTGTTGGCATTGCCTCTTGGGCTGTCAGATCCGCCAGACTCTCGGGATGTGTCGCCACAAGGGTTACTGCAAGGGGCATAATAGGTTTACTATGATCGGATTACCACACGTGCGTGTGCGTGTGCGTGTGCGTGTGCGTGTGCGTGTGCGTGTGCGTGCGCGTGCGCGTGCGCGTGCGCGTGCGCGTGCGCGTGC
>BGNK01000065.1:212977-355091 GCA_003297005.1 Symbiodinium sp. clade A Y106
GGGTGTGTGTGTGTGTGTGTGTAATGGATTTGGGGCTTGGGGGTTGAGGGATGCGGGTTTCAGAATACTCCTTACTTACGGTTGATGATATAAATCCTGCATTACCTTACCGACCCTGGACTATGGGAATTATGGCATATTCCTTATTACAGGTAATGCAGGATTCATATCATCAACCGCAGCGGTCCTTGAAACAAGATTCTACAATATGGAGTATATGGAGGCTCCGCTTTTTTCTGAAACTTCTATTTCGCGGATTTGAGGATTCGGGCTTCGGATTTGGGTTATCTAAGGCTTGGGGTTTAGGGGCCCGAAGGGTGTTGGGATTTCGGGTTCACAGCCCGCCTCGACCACTGTCGCACGCGCACCGCCCTGGCAGTACAGGGAAGCCGTTCGGTGACATGCAGTTTTGCTTGATACGACACTCTCAGACGCTAAAGCTCTGAACCGCAAACCCAAAAAATGTCAACCTGAAATCAGTCTCAAGCACGTGTCCAGAGCTTAGAGCGCTGAGACATCAGGTGGAGGAACTAGTATAGGGGCATGAAAGATCGAATAGCCAGAATAAGGAAACCTTGAGGCGCATGGTATTGAAGTGGTAAATGACTAAGTCGCTTTATTAAGGTTTCTTACGGGCCTTAAGCCCGCTAAGTAACATCTGACGAAACACGCTCATCTAGCCCTGCTACTGGGTTTAGGGCTTCGATTACAGACGGATCTTGCTGCGAGTGCCCAAAACCTTTCAGAGTTCGGGCTTAGGGCTTCAACCTCGCCTGTTAACTCCGCCATGTGTAAAAGGGTTTAGGGTTTAGGGCTTAGGGTTGAAACGCACTTACAAAGCCTCCATGCCGCAAATCGTTCGGACCCACCGCCACAAGGGCCAAGATGTGAACCTTCCAGAAGCCTGCCTCACTGAGGATTCCGAAAAAAACCACAATGTCGAACCCCAAAGCAGCAGGTTATTCTAGGGTTGAGGTAGGGTTCAATAGTACCATGATACCATGATCCCATAGTGCCATAATACCACAATACTACAGTACTATATGATACTATAACCCCCCATCCGAAAGCGAGCCAGATCGGCCAAGGCGTCCACCGCCGCCTCCGGATCTCGCCAAAGCTGCGGTCGCGCAAGTGAGGTGCGCTCAACTTTGGCTGCAGGCTCCTCCTTGGAGAGCAGATTATGAGGTAACGGTTTACTTATGGTTTAGGGGCATTACCCTAAGGGTCCATGTACCCAAATAGCACATACTTTGGCCCCAAAGTACCCATATAGGGACTACTTTAAGGCCAAAGTATATACTATTTGAGTACATGGACCCTTAGGGTTAGGGCTTTGGGGTGCAAGTAGTTTGGGGATTTAGGGCCTTCTAGGGTCCAAAATCTTGTGGTTTGTTTATGGTGCGGGGCTTGGGCTTAGGGCTTTCGGCTCAGTTTGAGGGGTGACGTGTTCATACTTCGGGCCTCTTCTCTCGGAACTATGTATGGCGAAGCCCAGAAAGTTGGAACATGGTTTAAGGATGATTAGTGCTGGGATTCCCTATGCTTTACCTTAAGGGCATGAGGATAATGATGTTCCAACTTTCTGGATTCTACTATATGGCTGGGGGCGTGGCACATATCTGAGGCGGTACAGGGTCGTATCTCGCCTGACTGTCCGATGAACCATCGTGCTTTGGCAGGCATGGTTTGCGGTTTACGGCTACCCGGTTTCGGGGTCCGACATACCGTGGGAAAGTTTGCTCAGTCAAGTACAGACCAGATTTTCAGGTTTGGCATTCGGATGGCGTACCACATTTCGCACTCAATGGCTTGGAGGCTTTGGCCTCAGGCTCGGCATTGATGTAGAGCCAAAGCACGGATTTGGGGAAGACTTCTCACGAAACTTTAGGGTTTAGTGTTTGAACTAGGCTTCCCACGATCAGGTGTTCCCCAAATGCTCAAGGCGTCAATGACCAAACCGCCCGTTCTCAGGCTCCCTGGAAAATGCCATCGAAGGCATCAGAAACCCAACCTTTGACAATATCTGCGAATGCACCCGTTAGCACCGCCCACGCATAACACCTCAATACCAACATCGGCTGCATCACCCTGTTCTTACACAAATCTTTGTCCAACCGTTTTCCGATGAAAGCCAGGCTGGTCATGCCCTACTTCAGCAGTGTAGATCAGCAAACCAACCATAACTGACGAACTAGACCCTCCACTCTAAACCCTAAACCCTAGACCCTAAACCCTAAACCCCAGAAACACTGAACTAAACGACCCTAAACCCCAAACCCTCAGCCCTTCTCGAAAAACTCTGCTTGGAGGTTCGTGGTGACAATGTAGGGTAACTATACTTGTAACCCATACTAGGAGAATTATATAACATTACTTGTAACTACCCATGAACCCCCATACCCATACTAGGGGACTTATAACATCACTTATAACTACCCATGAACCTCCAACTACCAGAGCCTTCGAAGGACCCCTTCAAGGACCTAAACCCTAAACCCTAAACCTTAAACCTTCTAGGCGCCCCCGGAAAAGACGGGGAGCCTTGGATTCTACGGGGCGATGGAGCTCGGCCACAGGAAGGCAAGATGGCCATTCTTGGATGCTTTCGAATTTTAGGGGTCTAGGTTTTACGGCATATAGATGTGTAACATAGGGGCCTTAATACTGAGATTAGGGTTTGGGGGTACTATACTATAGTTATAATAAGGAACCCCCACAGGACGCTTTCGGGTTGTAGCCATATAGGTTCTCGGGTCTGGAGCTGAGGGGTTGGGGGCCGAGATTGCAGTACTGGCGGGTTTCAGTTTCGGGTGTATTTTTGCCTGGACTCTCAGAAGCACTTTTTCCCTTTGTTTGATTACCGGGCTCCTTTTGTAAAAAAATCCGTCTCACAATACTTGGGAGTAAAAGAAGGGACCGATGGTCAGGTCGGGGTGGTGTGTTTCGATGGCCAGTCTTGGGCAGAGTGCGGCCTTCCTAAAGGCCACAAGCTGGAACATGCAGCCAAGAACCTGGCAATCCAGTCGAATCTGGAATGGTATCCCCTGAACCTTCTACCTTCTTCCTGCATGATCAGAATCTCGTGGCTCAACGCCCAAGAAGCAAGAAGCCAGAAACCAGGAAGGAAAGCCCAACAGTCAAGCAGTCAAGGCCAAAAACAAAGTCAAAACATAAATTAAAGATACTTTACAACATACAATCCCCATCTTAAATCCTAGAGCCGAAACCCCCCCCAAAAAAAATGCAGAAACCAAGACAGCACACGCCAAGCCCCGCCATACCCTTTGGAAGATGGCAAAGGACCCTGCAACCATGATAAGACCCCAGCTCAAGCCTAAACTATAACCCCCTTAGAACCATACTACAAACACTATGTTTAACATTCTCTTCAGTTCTCTATGAAGCAAAAAACTCCTAAGGATACTATAGTATATACCCTAAACCCTAAAGCGGTTTCGGGCTTCGGGTTTAGGGCCCTGAAGACAAACCTTTAGGTTCCGGGCTTGGGGCCAAAGTACCACCGCAAGGTAAGGAAAACTCTGTGCCCGAGCAAGATTCGATCTGCCAGCCCTGGCACGTGCAGGCTGCGGATGCAGTCCACCCTTGGCCACAGGGTTAAGGGTTGAGGGTTTTTGGGTTTAGGGGTTGCGGCTTTTCAGCTGGCGGTCTTGACTTTAGGAATTCAAGGCTTAATGTCATAAGGCTTTAGTTTGTAGCTAGGGCTTAGGGGCCAAACCCGAAGAAGGACTAGGATTCTGGGCTGGCCCAAACACATCAAACACATTGGTATTTCAGATCATCCCTCTTTTTTACATCCGAAGTAGAATCACCCAAAACCCCAAACCCTAATCACAGGGCTCCCGGCGCTTGTTCCAGTCGGTCCGTGGCAGTGACGAACATCACCTGCCTCGGGTGAGTTTGGGGGTGGAGTGTAGGATGTAGGGTTTCGGGTGTGGGGCTCAGGGGCTTTAGGAGTTTAGGGTTAGAGGTTTGGGCTTTAGAGGTTAGGGGTTTAGGGGCAGTTGCGGGTAAACCCCTCACCCCCACAGAGCTTCGAGTCGCAAAGGCTTTTGGGCGGCCGAACATTCAGAGCTGCATCGTGAGCGACACTGTCGCTACATTTGCTAAGCTTCGTATGCGCCGAAGGTGCATGCTCAAAGCGCTTACATCTTCCGAGTGGGAGGCATGCTATAGAGTGGGTCACAGCATCCAAACTCCTACCTACTATAGGGACCTTAATAATAAGAATAGGGTTGTGGGGGATAGTATACTAGTATACTATAATTATAGTAAGGAACCCCTAGAATAGTATAGAATTATTCAGGCCCCTATAGTACATGAGGCAAGGCTTACGGATGCTAGACCCGGAGAACCCGAACATCCACCGACACCTCAAACCAGAAACGGCCCAAAGCCTCCTTGAAACCCGCACAGTTTATGGTTGAGGGTGTAGGGTTTATAGGGCCCCAACAAAGCACATAAGCAAAAATAAGGATAGGGATCTCCCATATAAACCCCCTTATAATGAAGCCCAATACACTAGGGACATCCCTATAAGATGCGTATGCTTATGTCCCTTGTTTGGGTCCCTAGCTGTGCTTTAAGTAACCAGGGAGAAAAAGTATAAACTTTTAATTCATAATGGTTCCTTTAAGAAAAAAGTATTAAAGTATGGTACTCCAAAGCCCAGCTAGTTTAGGGCAAACCTGACGAACCGAAGCCCTGGCGGAAAGGCGGCCCCGGCTCTTTTTAAGCGAAGAGCACAAGACGGAAAGGGTCATCTTTCAGGCGCCGGGTGCTTCTTAGGGGCTGAGTACCCTGGCCCCAAAAGGGTGAACCTTGTGATGAATTATAGTAGGGTTTAGGGTTTAAGGTTTAGGGTTTAGGGCTTAGGGTTTGGGGCTGAGAACCCTTGCCCAAAAAGAGGAAAGCCTTTTTGAACTATGGCAGGATTATATAAGCCCCAAAAGGTTAAAGCCCCAAGGTTTACTCAAACCCAGCTTCGGCGGCCGACCAGGATTCAGATTTCTTGCCAATGCCGGGCGACCGGTGGCCTTGTCACGGCTGTAGGAATTGACTTATCCGGGTTGGGGGCTTTGGCCTTCGGAGTCCATGAAACATGGGATGTTTGGGGTTTTGGTGCTGCAGCACAAATTTGAGGATGCTGGGCATCATTCGGGGTATTCGGAATTGAGTGCTTGCCTTAACCCCAAATAACCTACCTTCTCAGGGTTCCTTATCATGATGTCCTCATATAAGCCCTTACAAAAGGTAGGTTTCTCAGGGTCAAGGTGGGGCTTGGATGAGTTCTTGTTGCCTGGGCGGATCGGCACCTTTTCAACCATGACCGAAACCTACTCTATGAACCTGAGCGTGCCGTAACCCAGTAAACTACTATGTAGCAATGTAGGTTATTGCTGGGCTTCTTGGATATGTTCCCGTCAGATCCTGACTGACACGCCCTAAACCCTTAACCCTGAACCCCAAACCCTCAACCGCCAACCCCCGAAACCCCAGACGCTAAACCCTAAACCCGAAGCACATAAAGCCCCAAAACCCTAAACTCGAGATGCCCAAACTCTAAACCCGAAACCCCCAAACCCGAAAGAGCCTCGACCCCAGAACCGAAACCCCGAAACCCGTAGACGCGACCCCAAACCCTTTCTGCTGGCCTTTCGTGGACCGTGCCGAGTTGCTCCGACCGGCCTACTGGACTGGGACTTGATCTTTGGATAGGGTTTAGGGTTTAGGGTTTAGGGTTTAGGGTTTAGTTGGAAACCGAATTCAGGACAATTAGTGCTGGGATTGGTCGGAAAGCGAATTAAGGACAATTACTGCTGGGATTCCCTATACATTGCTCCTAAGGGTTGAGGCTATTGGGTTTCCAACTCTTGGGCTTCTACTCTGTAAGACCCCTACATCAGTATAATATCCTAGGTTCCCCAGTAGCCCCTTAATAATAAGGGTACCCTTTTTCCTACTATTCGGTTTTAATAAGGGAACCCAAAAAGAAAAAGGGTAAAAGGGTACTACTGGGGCACCTAGTATCTTTGTAGTATAGTACCCATATAGATCCCTTGTAGTAACCCTTATAGACCCCTTTAAAGGAACACTAGGTAGGGCTGCTGGGTTTAGGGGCCCTTCGGGATTTAGGGCTTATGGGTTTCGTATTTTGTATTACTATTATTGCTAATATTGCTATTATTATTGCTATTATTATTATTACTATTATTATTACTATTACTATTATTACTATGATTACTATTATTACTATGATTACTATGATTACTATGATTACTATTATTACTATTATTACAATTCAGGGCTGAGAGGTTCTGGGCTTTGGGGCCTTAGCGGGTGCGAGTTCAGGCTTTAGGTTAGGGCTTTAGGGGTTTAGGGTTCAGGGTTCAGGGTTTAGGGTTTAGGGTTTAGGGCTTGGGGTTTAGGGTTCAGGGTTGAGGGTTTAGGGGGTTGAGGGTCTATAGGGTTTGGGCCTTTCGGGTTCGGGGTTTAGGGCTTCCAGCTTTTCGGATTTAGGGTTTGGTGCTCGGGTTTTCTGGTTTGGGGTTTTGAGGCCTCAAGGTGTTCGAGAGTTTAGATTCTGAGCTTCGGGCTTAAGGGCATTTAGCTCGTCGCAAGGGTCAAGCATTTAGTGCATGGATTTCGGGAGCTCGGAGTGAAGTTTAGGCCAGGGTTCATGGCTGAGGGTTCGGGATCCAGGCCTTGAGGTTGCCTAGGGTTTAGGGTTTCGATCTGGCAGATTTCTCCTTGGGCTCGTGGCTGTCGGGATAGGGGCTTCGTTTGTTGGGGTGCAAGTAACACTCAATCCTAGAGTTCAGTGCAGCAAGTCCCGTACACTGTGCCGCGTGTCTCTGAACCTGATATGACCCCATCCGACACAAGGAACTCAAAAATCTGGCATCTAGGGTTTATGTAAAGGGTCTGGCTTTCAGTAAAGTCGAGGGTTAAGGAGGTCGAAGGTGTGGGGTTTGGGCTTTCGGGGCATCCCCGCACTAGGCCGGGTGACTCTTAAAACATAGGCCACCGTAGATTCACATGTCAACAACACGTTCTCTTCTAGCTTTATCTTCATCCAGCATGTTTTGTCCTTCCTGAAACCCAAATGCTCAAGTCTTCATGAAACCACAAACCCCACAAATACCCTAGTTATGGATCCCCAAGAACAGGGCTTTGGCAAAAATATCATTAGAAACCCCAAAGCCCTGCATACTTTCCCCAAGCCTTGAGAGGCAGCGGGAAGCTGCAGCCACCGCGCTCGCGGCGTGTAGTAGCCCTTGAGCTGCAGCCACTTCAAACAGACGTTGGTTGCTCATTCAGGTTTTATAGTTTAGACTTTAGAGTGGCTCATTCAGAGTTTGGTATTTAAGGGTTTGTTAAACTTAAACGTGGGAGGGTTTCTTGGCGATCTTTTCCCCAGCACACTGAGGCGCTCGCAGAACTCTTCAGGTCTAAGGTTAAAAATGCATACAGCATACACCTGGTGGGTTCTAGAACTCCTTTGTCTACAACGGCCTTAGGTCCAGTGGATCATTCCTCTGCACGCCCACCTATAGCAACCATGCGGTCTCTGCATACCGAGATGAAGACTACGTCGCGGAATGGGTCTGCGATGATGTGTGTGTGTGTCGTAAAGTGCAATTTGAAGTTTGTCTTATAGAAACCTTTGCAGAAACTCTTACAGTTGCCCTTCTACCTGCCCTTCTAGCAACCCCGAAAAAGCGCCCTCGTGATTAGCAGCAAGCTCGAGGAGCTAGGTGTTCAGCACATGGCAGGCAGGAAACAGCGAAGTATCTGGACAAGCAAACCCTAAACCCTAAACCCCTAAACCCTAAACCCTGAAACCTAAGAAGGGCAACCCAGAAAACACGAAATCCAAAACCCCCAGGCCGGAGAAGCTGAGCCCCCCGCCCAAGCAACTCTCGCAGAGCCGCCTCCATGACAACCTCACTACACTGGCCTTTGGTTAGTAGGGAATGGAAGAATGGGGTACAATTATAACTACTATTACTACCATTCTTCCATTCCCTACTAACCAAAGGTAAGTACAAGAAGCTGAGGTGTGTCTTGCTTTTTAAGTTAAGGGTTAAAGCTAACGGTTTCAAGTCTACAGGTTTCGGGTTTGGGGTTTTAGGCTTACGTTTGCGGCTCAAGGGCTCGGGGTATTGAGCTTAAGGGTTGGGGTTAGGACGTTTAGGATTTGAGATCCAGGATTAGGGATTCGGGGTTCGGGCTGATAACCAGTAACTTACATAACTACTATCCGAAACCTAAGTACCTTATTATTGGGTCCTTTGGACCCTTAGGGTAAGGTTTGGGTCGAGTTTGGGCTAGGGGCGTAGATTCTGCCAGAAGCGGCTTCGATCTTTTGAATTTTTTGTGGGCCTACTGGCTGCTTTGCGCAGGGGCTTCCCAGATACTCACGAGGTTTAGGATCTAGGGTTTAGGGTTTAGGGTTTGATGATTAGAGAGCTTACAGACTTTGGAGGACAGCGAAGATATGCTGGATGGTGAGCTGAAAGTCTTAGGGTTTAGGGGTTTAGGGGTTTGGGGTTTAGGGCTTTAGGGTTGAGGGGTTTAGGGGCTTTGGGTCTTTTGGAGGTTTAGGGGTTTTGGTATGGGCTTTGGGTCTTTGGGGGTTTGGCTACGGTTTAGGCTACCTCAAACCATTATTCGTGGTTGACAACCGGAGTGTGCGGATTGGGGTATGAGAGTATCAACCCCCAACCCCACCCTCAACCCGAATACCATCTGTATTCAAGCAATGTTGAGGTATATGACAAGTGGAGTTTCGATAGGAACTGTTCGGGGATGCTGTCTTTTCGGACCCTATATTACTGCTTGCGATTCAAATCAGCTGCTTCAAGCTCATCGCAGCATTCCTACGGATTGATTCGAAGGCCTCGAAAGAGGGACCAACCCAACAAAGAGGCCGAAGTAGTTGCAAATCCAGATTCGTTGGCTGTGGCTTGCAGAAGGATTTCGAGCTCCACACAAATTCTCCAGCAACCCCACAACCGACCCTAACCGCAGGGCTTAGGACAGGGATTAGGGGTTTTGCGTTTTGCGTGTGAGGTTTGGGGTTTAGATAATAACTTAGTGTAGGTTATAATATCCGACGACGCCCAGGTTAGGGTATGTCGTCGGCTCTACAGCACCCAAATTGCGGCTTAGAATCCAAACCCCAGCCCGTACGTGAACTAGAGCTTTCGGGGTTGCATGATTGGTGACTGTGTCTGATATCAAAACCGAGCTTCAGGTTTTAGGGTTCCGTGCCCTAAACCCTAAACCCTAAACACCTAAACCCAAAGCCTGTCTGAGCCTAGAGCTTCGCAGCTGCCGGCCGGCGCTAAGAGTCGCTTTCCAACGATTCGGGTGCTTTTTTGACTATCAGAAACACTATAAACCTTAAGCTGCTTCATAGTTTCTTATACGGGCCTGTTTAGGAGTCGTAGTTTCAGGCCAGAAACTCGCAAACGAAAGCCCTCAACCCGAATGCAACCCAAAGATCCAGGCTGTCCATAAGTATTGCACACAGATGAGGGCATGTTTCTCAGATATTTGAAATTTGTGATAGCTCGGCCTGCTTCGGTCCCTATTTGCCCCAAGCTGCTGGCTGTTTCTACTCATCATTGCGACGTAAAGCTGTACAACAATAATCAGCATAATCTCGCTTATGATCTTCGTCTTAATGTACTGAATCATGAAGGCGAAGAATAACGCACGGATGCCCTCATGCCAGTCTCTACACCTGATCCCGGTGCGCTCTGAGCCAAGCCTGCCACATGCGGGGTGGCTGTTTGTGGTGTGCCGGTCGGGGGCCTTCAATGCGGCCTTCCCCTTGTAAGGCACTTGTAGGGGTCGCTTTCGTAGCTTTTAGGGTTTAGGAGCTCATTCTTGCCACCAAAACTCCAAGGCATAAGTTCGCTCGCATAAGGTTTGGGGTTTAGAGCTTGGGGTATGACCTTCTACCAGTAGATTTGAATGGCTGACTTCTGACATATCTAGCTCATCTTCACCAAGCCGTGGTCTTTCGGATAACTACACTACAGTCACCCACAATGAGCCCATTCTGCAGCCATTTCGTCGCATGCACGGCGCCAAACTTGTCGCGCTGCCTGTCGCAACGAGATGCTAAGATAGACGGGCTGCAGCTCCAATCTAACGGCGACGCGGATTAGCTACGGTATAGGGTTTAAGGCTGGAGGGTGGAAAGCGTCGGGTTTGGGGTTGTAGGGTTCAGGTGGGCCAGGTGCTGGAATAAGCTTTGAGAGCTTCATGTAGAGGCCTTAACAGGGTTCTGGGCTCCTTTATAGTATAGTTATACTAAGAAACCCCAAGGAATAATAACTCTAATTAACCAGGCTTGTGTATTACGTGGGCAGTAATTTAGGGTCGAGCTTGAGGCCTCCAGGGCTTGGTCCTTCCATTTCAGGGTTTAGGGTTTAGGGGGCTTAACGCTTCGGGCTTTGGGTTTTGGGGGCGGGATTTTGAAGGTAACGGGTCTGTGGCTTTCGGGTTTAACATGGATTGTTGCAAGGCCTACAGCAGTTTAGCATGTCATAGAGTAAGCTTACAAAGCCCTAGACCTCCGGAAACTACGGAGTGTTGCGGCCTTTGTGTCTGGCCCGCTTTCCGGGAGGTTGCTGCCTCTTCTTCTCAAGCGCATGGCCAGGGATAGGCCGGTGAGACACTACAGCGCTTAGGGGCAGACTGCCCGAAAGGCGTTTAGGTTTTGGATGCTGGGACACTTCATGCTGAAACTTTGAAGGGATTATGCCGGAAGGGTACTGCCTGCAGCCAAGGCTCTTGTATGGCATAGGTTATGGCACAAACATGAGAAGGCTTAATGCGCAACTGATAGTACAACACAAAATGCACAGAAGCAAGAATGACAAACAGCTGTACTGCTTCGTATTAGACTAAAGTAAAAATGATGGCACTGTAAACAGTGTCAAGCTGATGTATGCTTTGTCTTGTAGATGTCTCAAGAAGGGTGCTGTGGGGCTTCTGGGAGAAGTCAGGGGGGGCACAGAGTTCACTCTGCGAGGTCGTGGGTTCAGGGCCTCTCGCCCTTGCACCTGGGTGCCGCAAGCGTCTGCCCCCTCATCACGCCGTCTTCCTGACAGAGTGGTCGAGCTCACCGCCGAAATGCTTCCATCCTAAACCCTTATCCCTGGACCCTGAGCCTTCATGCGCGGACGAAGACAACCACATCTCGAACCCCGAGCAACATCAAGAGGCCCATCAGCCAAGCTCTTGCAGTTGTCGGGAACCCATTCCTCTGGCTACCCTGCTACCCTGCATCCTGGATCCCTGAATTCCGAAAAACCTCGTCGAAGACATCTTTGAGGTCGACTCCGAACTCAAATCGTAGACCCCATTAAAGTTACTAAGGGTTTAGGAGTTTAGGGTTTAGGGTTTAGGGTTTAGGGGTTTAGGGTTTAGGAGTTTAGGGTTAAGTTTAGGGCTTTAAGCAGCTCCTGTGTAGCCCCCCGCCATGGTGATGTGCATGGTGGGCCTCCGAGCGAGCACGATCTTCAGGGGCGCTTCCGGAGTAGTCTACTTGGAGGTTCATGGGTTGTTATAAGTGGGGTTATAAGTCCCCTAATATGGCTTATAAGTATAGTTACCCTACTTATAACCCCACTTATAACTGCCCATGAACCAAAAAAGTACTCTACAGTATGCACCCGAATCTCGAACCCACAAACCACGACAGGAGTTCGAGCTGCAATGCCGCAGTCAAGACCTCAGGGAGTCGAATCCCTGAGCCATAAAAACCTATTAAAGGATCCTACTTGGAGGTTCATGGGTAGCTATAAGTAGGGTTGTAACTAGGGTAACTATACTTATAACCCAAATTAGGGGACGTATAACCCCACTTACAACTGCCCATGAACCTCCAAGTAGGGTTTAGGGGCTTAGGGCTTAAGGTATAGAGTTGTTTTAAGGGTTTAGGATCCTAACCTTGGACCCGAAAACACCCACGTGCCGAAGAAACTCAACATTCGTGTCGAAACCCCAGGGGGCAAGATGATGAATGGTATGGTATGGAATTCTCCGGCAATGACACATCTGCCGATATGCAGAAGGATAACAACCGCATTCTTGTAACAGCAACAGTCGTAAGTATCGTCAGTCTACATGCCATTGTGACATGTGGATAGTTCTCAAAGTTAGGGTCCCGTTTAAGGTCCCCCAAAGATAGTACGGCACCCTTTTAAAACGGACCCTCAAAAAGGGACCCTGATTTAGAGAACTACCCATGTGTCGGTCTGGACTCCTGTGTCTTGTTTGCAGGGTCTGCAAGGGTTCGAACCTGTGCATTGGTTTAGGGGTTTAGGGGTTTAGGATCTAGGGTTTAGGGTCTTAGGGTTTAGGGTTTAGGGTTCGCAACAGAGTACTCATCGGTTGAAGATGAAGCGCCTGTAGCATGGACCTTACCTTGTCGACTTGCCTCGTGCATCGCTGACCTTCTGCATGCCACACAGCTTTCTAAACCAATACCATGCATGTACTTTAGGGGCCGGTCTTAATGATTAGAGTCGGGTTTGGGGTATATACCATTACTACCTATTCAGGCCCAATAATGCATCCTTGCCAGTACATCGCGAAGATCGTAATTATTACTCAGCTTATTGAACTGATTTCGGTTGTTAATCTATTGTTTGCTCTCGGAATCTGGATCTAATGTAAGAAGGGAACTTAACCGGACACCCGGGTTCACTACTCCGTACCGACGGCAACAGCACCACTTGCGCCTGCACGTCGTGTCCTGCAGTGCGGACAACTGGGCGAACCGCCCCAGATATAAGAATGAGGCAGACAGGTATGATTCTCTGAGCATGGAGTTTTACGGCTAACCACTGCCCGAGATGTCGGATACGGGTACTCTGCCGCCGGTGGCTACATCTGTATATGTATGTGCACGGTGTGTATGTATGTATATATATATGTATATGTATGCTTATGTCGATGGTTTGCTACTACACGCGCTACTACCAGTATCTCCCTGTCGGTGCCACTAATGCTGCTCGTACTGCTGCATACTACTTCTTGCTACAATAACTGCTCCTACTACTACTACTACTACGACTACTACTACTGCTCCTACTACTACTACTACTACAAATACTACTACGACTACTACTACTACGACTACTACTACTACTACGACTACTACTACTACTACTACGACTACTACTACTACGACTACTACTACTACTACTACTACTACTACTACTACTACTACGACTAATACTACTACTACTACGACTACTACTACTACTACTACTACTACTACTACTACGACTGCTACTACTACTACTACTACTACTACTACTACTCCCCCTATCCGACTCCTACTCCCACTCTTACTCCTAGCCCCGCTCCTATTCCTATGCCCACTCCCACTTCCGCTACTGCTACTGCTACTGCTATTGCTGCTGCGCGTACTGCTACACTGCCGCTGATACACTGCTACTGCTACTGCTATTGCTGCTGCGCGTACTGCTAAACTGCTGCTGATACACTGCTACTGCTACTGCTGTTGCCGCTACTACTGCTACACTGCTACTACTGCTGCCACTGCTGCTACCGCTACTACTTTTTCCGAAAACGCAAAATCAAGTCACCGTAAGCTCCACGAGGTCAAGGTTCGACTTCAAGGAAAAGTTCTGCTTAAACACGAAACAAGCCACTCAGCACCTTTACCCTTAAGTTTACTTCTTGAGTTGGCAAGTGGAAATCTAGACTGTCGGCGGATTCCTAGAACAATAGACATAAACACACAACAAACGCAGAGAAAAACCACCAATAGCAAGCACCCCGCCCCTCTGCTCAGAGTGTTCTCCTTCTTGGTGGCTGTGTTGGTGGCCAGACCTGCATTTGCCGGGCTCCATGGGGGGGTCAGCAGATTCGGTTTCACGGTTTAGGTATCAGTAACATACGAAAAGACAGTTGTGTATCCTGTCGTACACCGCCGTATAAATAAACAGATGCATATATATATATATACACATGTGAGGGTGCACGTAGCTGTAGCTATATACATATACAAGCATAGGTATATACATATACAGATATGCATACAGGTGTGTATATATATATATATACACATGTATATATAGATATAGGTATAGAGATGACGATATAGATATAGATATAGATATAGTTACATAGATAAGTAGATGTAGGTATACAGATAGGTATATAGATATAGGTACAGCTACAGATATAGATAACGATGACGATGAAGAACAAGATTAAACATAGAGGGATAGATATAGGTACAGATATAGATACAAATATAGACACAGTAAAAGATACAGCTATAGGTATATGTATGCATATAGATACGGGTATGGATACAGATATACACAAAGATATAATATAATATTATGTATATATAAAAAGAGGTAGATGTAGATATAGATATACAAACAAGCATAGATAGAGATACAGATAGGGATAGCGATAGAGATTGGGATGGAAATAGAGATAATCGATAGTAGATTGTAGATTGTAGATAGCAGATACAGATATAGACATATAGGTTTAGGGACTTTTCAGATGATATTCGGATCCTTTGGCTAACTAGGGTTTAGGGTTTAGGGTCCCAAAACCCTAAACCCTAAACCCTAAACCCTAAACCGAAGGAAAAATGTTTCTGGCAGCACTACTTTGGGGCCCAGGTTTCGAGGGCTTCCGACTGAGAATAGACTAGTTAGCTGAATAACCGGGCCCACGTTGACTGTGGTGGTGATTTAGGGAGGGGGGGTATGGGGTGGGCCAAACATTCGAGGATTTCTTTTGGAGGGCTTGGGGCTTGGGGTCTTAATAAAGAAGATGCTCTTATGCAAATGTCCGCCCGTGGGTCTGTACGGATTTGCTGTTGGAGGATTCGGTCTGTGCTAAGCCCCCTCCATCTGAAGCTTAAACCCTACCTATAGTCTCCATTGTAGTTCCTTTTTTTGGTTTAACCAAATATATAATTAGGATCCTATAAGGTAACCCCAAAATGGAACTACAATGGAGACCTTTGGTAATCCCGCAACCCAAACACCCAGGATCCGAACCCCTCAGCCAGCATAATCCTGCAGCCCTGAACCCTGATCCCACAACCTGAAACCTTCAACCCTAAACCCTAAACCCTAAACCTAATCCCTGAACCCTCATACCCCAAACCCCAACCCCCCAAACCTGAATCCCTCAAACCTTCAACGCGAATCCGAAACACTAGCCTCATAAGGCCTCCCAAAATATGTCCCCTTCTGGACCCTTGCTGAAGCCTTGTGGGGCGATGTTGGTGCTTGTGGAGGCTCTTCCCGGCACCGGCGGTGGACCTGCAAAGTCTGATGTATGCGCCTTCACGGTTTAGGGTTTAGGCTGTGTGGGCCTTCATAGTTAGGATATATCAGAGGATTGATTATCGGGCCTTCAGACTAAACCCCGGTGGCATTGCGCAAGTGTTCAGTCTCGAATGGGGCAGTTCCCGTAATCTTGCTTCCCAAATACCCATGGGGTAACAAGTTCTAACTTTCAGAATAAGACTACCTTATAACAGCCCCAAAAGTTGAAAAGTTGGACTTTGGACCACGAGGTAAAAAATATTATGATGGGGCCTAACCCCTCAACCCCTAAAAACAAGGTGCTACGACCATGCCCATAAGTCGCAACCATCCCCCTAGGCCAGAAGGCGTAATAAGCGCCGTTCATCGCGAGGCCCCTTACTATGCGAGTTTAGGGTTTAGGGTATGAACAGCAAACACTGAAACAGAAACGAAGTAGATCCTAGAACAACAGCCGCAAATCCTGCAAAAAATCGTACGTTGGAAAACCCTTGAGAACCCCTTCCATGCTCAATTACCGAAGCCTTCCTCAACCCCTATACCCTAAACCCTAAACCCCAAACCCTAAACCCTAAACCCCAAACCCTAAACCCCTAAACCCCAAACCCCAAACGCTACCCAAGAGCTCCAGCTGGGGCTCGGGCGCTTGGTGCACCGGCTGGGCCTCTCCAGTCTGAAAATGCTGCCCTAAATGCCCCTGCTTAGGACGAAACCCTAAGGCTTGGGTCTACGGAAGTTAAGGTTTAGGGTTTAGGGCTGTAGAGGTTCATAAAACGCTCCGAAAGCATTTCATGCGGTGATTTTCGTGCCACGCCCTCCGTGAAAGGATTTGGGGTCCCTCAAAATAGCTCACCTATAGTCTCCGTTGTAGCTCCTTTCTGGGGTTGCCTGAGAGGATCCTAGACATGAAAATCTGTCAAGCCTAAACCCTAAACCCTAAACCCTAAGCCCTAAACCCTAAACCCTAAACCCTAAACCCCAAGCCCTAAACCCAAGGAACTACAATGGAGGCTCTAGGTAAAGCCCACAGGGCCGGGAAGACCTTCGGCCCCCCTAGCTCTTGAAGGCTGCTTTTTTAAGGGTTCTTGAAGGGTCACTAGGGTTTAGGGTTTAGGGTTTAGAGTTTAGGGTTTAGGGTTTAGGGTTTAGGGTATAGTGGGCATTCTATGGGTTTCGTATAGGGGGCCCCTACGAAACTCTGTACCTGAAGTCCTAAACCTTGAAGTGAAGGGTCACTGTAATTTGCATTTTCTGGGTTTAGTATATGGCGCCCCTAGGGGAGCCTGTACCTTAAGTCCTAATCCTAAACTAAACCCTACATGAAAGCCTTTCGATCCCTTCAAACCCAAAAAATGCCTTCGAGGCCTACACCCCGAAGGCCCGTCTCGGACATCTTGCTGGCTCTTGAGTCTGCAGGTTGTTAAGTGTTCAAGGCATCGGATTTAGGAGAGTTTAGGGTGTAGAGCTTCTGGCATCGGGTGTCTTGGGCTCGGCGTGTCATTCCAAAGTGCGGGTAGACATGTGTTCAGACGGCTGCCTTGCAAAGCCCAGCTCCTTTCGCCACCCGACTCCGACGCCTCCGACCGCCCGAATCGAAGCTGAGGAGTTAAAGAACCAAGCGTTCCGGAAGCTTCAAGGTTCGTGACCTCCAAACATCCCCCCGGAACATGCTTCAAGACTACCTCCCCGCGAGAGTTGGCGGAGAGCTGGGTTGTAGCTTCAACAGCTGAAAGGTTCATTGCCATCTCTGGGTGGCTTAGCCGGCTTAGTCTTTCCAGCCTTAAGCCGAACGCCGAATAGCCTGAAAAAAAAACATGAACCGAACCCGCTGCCAGCTGCACCCTGAGCGGGACAATCATAAAGCCCCAAAGCCCTAAACGCAAAGCCTTGAAGCCCCAAACTTGCTGAGGAAATGCGGCCTTTGCTTCCATCAGAGAGCCGCTTCCATGCTTCTTCTCGTCGTCCTGCAAAGTCCCAAAACAGGGTCGCGGGAGGTTTTTGGAGTGCTGAGTGGGGGCTGGGGTGAACGATTTGAGCTATGTAGCAAGTTGTCTTCTGCAGCTTTTGGTGTGGGATGCGGGCTTTCGCTCGAAAGGCTTTTGTTCTTCTCACTTTCTGGGACTGCAACTTCGAGCTTGCAGCTTCACGGCTTGGGCTCTTCATGGCTTGGGCTTTCCCAGAGGCTCCATTGTAGTTCCTTTTTGGGTTCATATTTAGAAGCCTATAAGGGTAATCCCAAATAGGAACTACTATGGAGCCTATGGGTAAACCCTAAACCCTAAATTGTGGGGCTTTGGGCTTCATGCATTTCGGCTCTCGGATCGCAGTTCACAGTTCCTTTTCTTTGTTTTAGGGTTTGGGTTTTAGTGTTCCGGGACTTAAAAGTTTGGTTTTTGAGTCCATAATATAGACCTCGCTGGAATCGTTCATGGTTGAACTGGTTGTGCGGATTTCCAAGCCCCTCAATGAAGGATTCCTCCTCAAGCTTTGATAGAACTACATTTACCCGAAAGCAATCATATCATAACATAACAGCGGATTTGTAGACTACCAGTGTGCCATCCAGCAGAGTTATGACTGTCATAAACTTCACGTCCAGGCCAGCACGCGCCGAGCTGGCTGCCGCCAGGGTAATTGCCGAGAATGTCACACATATGTGGTGCAGGCCTTGATGGAGTCACCATCGGCGTTGGGGAAGCAAACCTCCCCTTGACTTTCGCCGGCGCGCGCCGCACGCACTCCAGCTCATGGTCATTGGGCTGGAACACGAAGTCGCGGAGACTGCTACTCGTGATTCAGTGATGGCGAACAGCACCATTGATTATGCGCAGAACAACACCTTCAGGTGGTCACTTGAGCGGAAATCCGTGTCGCCTGCAACCATACACGAGACGCCTGGATCATGTCAGCCGTCGTGAAGAACAGGAGCTTCACGATCGCCAACATCATTATTCGCATCTGCAAGATGGCTAGTAGTGGCTAGTATTCTTACTATCCTTAGTCTGATAACTACAACTATGTGAATTAAGATTATGACAGCTATGGTGATGATGATGGTGATGATGATGATTCTGTGATCATCATTAATAGTCGCAATATTAGCATGACGGGTCCCTAAGAGTGCACCCTAAGGCTCACACAAATGAGATCGGCACCGCAGGAAATGTAGAGTTTAGGCCAAGCATTTGGGAGTTTCCCAAAATTAGGGGTACCTTCTGTTGGGGTCCTTATAATAAGGATCCGACTATTTATTTAGGGTACTATATTTGGGTCCCCTATTTTCGGCAACTCCTATTTAGCTTCGGCAGTATCGGAGCCCCAGGCCCTCGACGTCTAGAAATTGCATCTAGGCTTCAGGGAGCACAAACCCTAATTCTCTGAACCCTGAACCCTAGGCCCTGAACCCTAACCTGAGAATCCCAGATCGCAAAAACCCGTAGCCTCAACCTCACCTGAATCCTCAGACCCCAAGACCATCAACTTCGCACACCTGCAAAAAAGGCCAGGAAACAAACCCTTCCAGCCAATCCTCCATCCCTGAAAACCCTTTCAGGGTTTAGGAGTTAAGGTTCAAGGTTTAGGCCGCAAGCCCTGCACCATGTATCCTATGCTTTCTACTCACTGGGACGCAAAGCCGAAATCCCCAAACACCTACACGCTAAGAGGCTGGGCCCGAAAACCCAAATGACAATACAGTACTAGTAGTAATCAGTTATTGAATAGTATTAATGATAGTGATGGTGATAGTGGTATCGATGATAATGAAAGTGAAATAATATTGGGAAAGCAATAGAAACGATGATCGTAAGAATAGCAAAAATCATGGGAATAACAATCGTAACACGCATCCGAAACACCGAACCTGAAACCCAAAGCACCCGAAACCCCACCTCATCCTCCTCGTCTTCTGACCTCAGTTCAAGCGTTCTCTGGTAACTCTGGGGTTTAGGGGTTTAGGGTTGACGGTTGGTACTCGGAGGGCCTTACATTCCTATGCAAATGCGCCTAGTCGTTCGTGTTGAGGGTTTTGCATCTAGGACCTCGGGTTTAGGGTACCTGAAATACAGCAGGCAACCCTTCTCCACTTCTGTCGGTCCGAGTATGGGTCGCCTCCACACTATGGGCAACTCTTTTGCCCCAGACCTAGAGACCCCAACAGCCCTTAATTAAGGAGGATCCCTAATATGATTTAAGGTATATTCCTTAATTAAGGGGTATTGGAGTCTCTTTTGGATCCCCATCCCTCTTACAACAAGGACACCAAACCAAAACGCAACGCTAGCTTAGCGAACCCCACCACATGCTGGAGCAACTGAGGTTGGACTGGAGTGCGGCGAAGAAAGACTCTTAATTGAGGCATATACCTTAAAGGTTAAATCATCATAAGGACCCCCAATTCAAGGTAGCCCTCATTTAAGGGATGTTGGAGTCTCTGAGCTGTTGCTTCCGGTGAACCTCAATACTTCGATGTGATTTTCAGGAATTGATGCTTAGGGTCGCGGGGCATGCCATCCCAAAGGTTCACAGTTTAGTGTAGTGTGCGTGGGTATTCGTTGAATTTGTGAAGGAACGGTACGGTTAGGGACTTGGACCCTGCGCTTATCTAGTGGTCAGGGAAGAGACAATGATAGGGGCTGTAGCTATTGGAATTGGGTTGGGGAGCATATTATACTGGATCAGGCTATGATGACATGGGGACTGTGAAGGAAAATGATCACGAAGACCCTAAACCCAAAACCCTGAGTCAGACCCTAGATTAACTTGCCGGCAGGGTGCTTCGCAGCGCTTTGGTTCTTCTTCTCCTGCCAGCTCGTCCACTGGAGGCTTCTGAATTTGGAATGGACCCGTAAGACCAAAGTTTTCAGCTTTAGGATCTAGGACCCCTAGGATTCTAGGATCATAAGCTTTCAGGGCTTTGGGCTGTAGGGCACCAGCCGCTGCCAGTAACCCTTTCAGGAACATAGAGGAACCCTAAGACACCCCTAAACCCTAAACCCTAAACCGAAGACACCATGAGTCCGTAGCTCCGAAGAGTCAAGGAGCCAAGCCACAGCAGCGAATCAGCACACATCCCCCGCAGAAGGGCTAACAAAAACCGCTCATGATGAAGATGAGGTTTCTTTAAACTTTAAGCGGTTTTGAAAGGGAGAAATGAGGGCACGAATGGTCTGGATAACCTTTAATCATTAACCAAGCATACCTTGAATCCCCTCTCCATAAACGAACAGGACCGTCTGAGGCCGTCGACAACAAAGCCCGACAGTACCCCAAAACGGCGAAAGGTCACCCAGCCCCACTGATAGAGGGGCCTTAATAATTAGACTCGGGTTTTGGGGCCCATTATACAATCAATATATATATATATATATATATACATATATATATATATATACTTATTTATTTATTCATTTATTTATAATAAGGAACCCCCAAAATAGTGTAGGTAATGCTTAAGGCCCTTATATTAGCCTACCGGTCACTACTAAGACGCCCAAGCTGACTCCCGCAGTTCCCAGAATCTGCTGTGTAGGGTTCGGGGGCATTTGGGGGCTTTTAGGGTTTGGGGTTTAGGGTTTTGGGCTTGAGATGGTTTGAGCCCCTTCATCCCTAAACACTCCCTGCTCACAAGCCTGCTTCACTGGCTTTGGCGTCGTTTCCGGCTTCTTCGTGGTGGTTGTGGTGGTGGGCAGGGTCGTTGTCACCTCTACCTGAGGGCGACAACCCGCAACTCCCGGGGGCTTAAGGCCTCGCGAACCTCCCTCCTCTTTCGCGACTTGCGGCTCAGAACCACCCTAAACCCTGCATCGTACATGGAGCTACCAAGACCCATTGTTAAATAAGTACCTAAAGGTAAACTCTAGAAGGGGTTTGGGCAAAACTCTAACCATGTCGGGCGTGGAGCCCCAAATACGGTTTAAGGTTTGGGGGTTTGGGGGTTTAGTGTTTAGGGTCTAGGGTTCGGGGTTTAGGGTTTTAGGGTTTAGGGTTCGGGGTTTAGGGTTTTCGGATTTGGCTTGTGGGGCTTCCCAAAGCCCCGAAACTGCACCGGAGACCGGCAGAGACCCATTTTGGGCCCAGCCCAGCGTGCAAAGTTGAGGCGCTATAGGGGTTCGGAATTGAGGACTGTAGGGGTGACGCGGCTTTGGGTTGCAAGGGGCTTGGCTTCTCGAACTTGGATTATACAATCTGGCTTTTGGCTTCATATAGGCAGGGACCATACGGGGACACAGCTGGAACAAAAAAACGATCGGTATATTCATCCCGAAACCCCGGACCCTGAATCTGAAAAACTACAGACCCGACAGTAAGCCTGGTGAACTCTAGACACCCGGAGGTTGCCGATGCCCCTCATGCAGGGGCCCTAAATAATTTGACAAGGGTTTGGGGCCCATTATACTATATTTGTAATAAGGAACCCCCAAAATAATATAGGTAACTATTGAGGCCCCTATATTAATCCCGAAACCCTCATGGATTGAAACCTTGAACACCCTCTTCAGGCGCGGGCCGCATCCTCCGTGAAGGACCGGTTGAGGACCTCAAAAGGAAACTTCGTCAAAGGGCTCCCAGGCAGGGATGAAAATCGGCGTCGGCTTGCTATAGCGGCTCGCATAAGGGTATAAGCGTGCCTACAAGAGTTCCTATGAGTGGGCTCTGGTGACACTTGCGGCTTTGAGTTCAGGGTTGAGGGGTTCTGGATGACGCTGATTTTGGAGTTATGGTGGAGGGCCCCGGTTAGGATACCTCTTAGAGCCAAGTAGTCATTATTTGCTATGGTCAAAGCCTCAACCGGGATCCTATACTGTCGCTAAAGCCCAATCATCTGTCGGTCGGGGCTTCAAAGGGATCTATAGGGATTCTATAAGGGTATAGAGTTTAGGGCCTACTTGGAGGTTCATGGGTAGTTATAAGTAGGGCTATAAGTAGGGTAACTAATACTTATAATCCACCCATGAACCAGCAAGTAGGCCCTGAACCTCTACCCTTATAGCATCCCTCTAGATCCCTTTAAGAGGACCCTTAAAGAAACCCTTATAACTACCCATGAACCTCCAAGTAGGCCCTAAACCCTGAACCCTATACCGTTATAGAATCCCTATAGATCCCTTTAAAGCGACCCTTAAAGGAACCCTTATAGCTACCCATGAACCTCCAAGTAGAGCAGGCCGATTCCTGACCAAGGACTGAAACCAGCGCACCTTTTTCGGCCTGACGGAAGGCTACAACGGCTGCATCTGGTCAAATCCATTCCTTTGGGATTGCTTGCGAGTTCGGGATTTAGGGGGTTAGGTATCACGACTCAGCTTTAGGTCTTCGAGGCTTCGGGCTGCCTACAGGACGGTAAAATTCACAATGTCACATTTAAAAGGTCAAGCGGAAGCCAGACCAACATGAGATGGCAAGCCTTTGTTCCATGTGTGTCAGAAAGCTCCTGATGGAGGGGCGACCAGGGAGATAATCGATCCCTTCCATGGAACTGAAACCCGAAACAACATGGGCATTAGTCCGAAGAAACAACATTCAACCTGTACAGCAAAGGCTCCGGCATTAGCTCTTTTTCATATGTTTGTCGGTAAGCGAACGAAAGCACTCCGACCCCGCCAGTGCCTAATCGCTGCTTGGTTGCACACACCGCAAGCCCTCTGGACTGCCTGAATCCTACTCTTATCAACCCCATAAAACCCAGTATCCTTATAGATAGACCCTAGCCCTAACCCCCAAACCATGTCCTCCTACCTTACACCCGCTGAGCGAAAACTCACAAGGCTGCTACACCTTTGAGGATTTCGGGTTTAGGGTTCGGGACGGTGGCGCGTAGGGCCTATAGGCATTCCCCACATTGCATCGGGCTGCTCATCTACAGTATGGATTGGTCTGGCTGTCCTCAGTTCAAGAGCGGAACTGGGCTCGTGAAGTGGCGGTCAAAGTGAAGTGTCCACCTCTCTCGTGCCTGACTTGGCCTACTGGAGCCTACGATGCTGTAGGGCTGCCTTACTTTTAAACAGACTTCTGCTGCTAGAAATCCAGCAGCCAACGCTGCTCTACGACCCAGGTTTAAAACCTGCGGGGCAGGGTTTATGGTTTTGGGAGGGGAATCTAGGTCGGACCATGCCCTTCGATGCACACTTCGGTGACGACTCACAAGCCAACGGTCCACCTGAGAAGTCTCGTATGTTGAGTTTACACTTTAGGGTTTAGTTCTTAAGGCTTCTCTGCATGTTCCCTAAACCCTAAACCCAAATTGGGGGAGTTTGGAGCTCAGAGGTCGCTAGTTCCTGGATTGAGAAGTCTTTGAACTTTGAACCACGGATCTAAGAACAAAATCTCGGCATGATACAACAGAATCGAATTGAAATCCCAGTGTTTCAGAGGCTGGCAGTGGGAGCTGTTCTGCATAATGGTCTGCCTCAACCCTAAACCCTAAACCCTACTACCTCAACCCTACAGCTTGAATCCTAAGCATGAAAGTGACTAAGCCCTCGACTAACTCGAGGCTTTCGCTTCAGAAGGACACCGCCCAGCGAACCCCAGTACTCTTGGGGCCTGAAAATCGGAGTGAACCTTTGGGGCACTGGGAGGATTCGACTGGGACTACAAACGTATACCAGCACTAACTATTCAACCCGTGGTTCTGAAGCATTACAGTATAGCTCTACAAGGGCCATAAGGGGAGATTCCAAGTTATTCAGGCTCCTACAAGGCTGCATCATGCAGATGAAACCTGCGGACCTCGACGGAACGTACTGCGAGCATATCGGTCACGATTCGTTACGAGATTAGAAGTGTTCTTCATAGCACCCGCAACCCAAGCTTCGCGATGTGCGGCTTACGGTTTCGAGCATCTAGTTTAGAGCTCTCTGGATTGCTGCTTGGAGCGTCTAAACCTGAATCCCTACAACAAGATTGCGATCGTTGTGATCCCGTTCCACTGAGACGCCATACTTCAGCAAACGGCGTGCAAAGTCAAGACTGCACCTCGAACTGTTTACTTTAGGTCTGGTTTTGGATTCCGTGGTTGTTTAGCTCGAGCTTCGGGCTGTGACAAAAACCGGCTTTGTCAAAACCCTGCGCCTGAATGTCCGATGATCGAAAACCGAGAATCTGAAACCATCCTATATCGCCGCGGGCTCCGTCGAGACAATGGGCGAAAGCAAGTCGGTCGCCGGTGGCCCATTTGGGGTTGCGCATAGACCACCCTGATCCTTGAACCCTTGGCCCAAGAATTTAAGCTAAATCTACATTTAACTACAAAAAAGGGTCATGCTGCAAACAAGTGACAAACATGTGACGGAACAATGCGAAGGGCTTAACATTTAAGGGTTGTGGATTAGCGCTGCCTGAAGTACGCTGTGTTGCATAGAGTCTTTGGGCTTCGTCAGTATGTCCTGAGGGTAATCAGATAGACTCAAGGTGACACACCTGCCACGCGACAACTCCAAACGACTTGACTAATGCCAACGACAACAACCACCACCACCACCACCACAACAACAACAACAACACCAGCAGCAGCAGCAGAAGCAGCAGCAGAAGCAGAAGCAGCAGCAGCAGCAACAGCAACAGCAACAGCAACAGCAACAGCACAACAGCAGCAGCAGCAACAACAACAGCAGCAGCAACAACATCAACAAGAATAAGACTCCTAATCATAATGGTACTGGCAATATTTGAACGATGTCGTTGGAATAGTAGGTGTAGCAGCAGTAGACGCCAAACAAAAAGTGTTCGACTGAGGGAACCCACTGCCATGAACCGGAGCCACTAAGCACCCCGAACCCCTCAACTAGTACAGACACAAATATAGAGCTGCCTCCTGATTCCTGGACCTCGTTCCCAAGTGGCCCCTTAAACAAAAAGACGATCCCTTCTTCATGATGCTCTGTCTTTTACGCGATGAAACTTTGTAATGGGTTCTTTCTGTCTTTGAAGTGAGGTAATGCAAATTTGTCTCAAATTTGTCTGTCTTTAACGGTAGCCCCTAAGCAAAAGATAAAAGCAAGGTGCGACTACGGCACCTAGTACAAAGCCGGGACAGGCCTTCCATCTGCCAGAGGGTTTTAGCTGTGGCCCAAACCCTGGACATCCCCAGGTTCCGGGATCTGGGCTTATAGGCCTTTTGGATAGATAGAAACCCTAAACTCCCTAAACCCTCGAAGGTTTAGGGCTTGGGGCTTTGAGGTGATCGGGTCTATGGTGCAGTGGTTTGGGGTTTTGGGGTTCGGCCCCCTTTGTGTAGCTGCCACCGCTCTGCGTCTATAGGCTTCATTGTTAAGACCGATGCTCTAAGCTGCCGCCCGTTCGGACCAAACATCCGGCTTGAAAAGCACCGCTGTAGTCGAAACAACGGCTAGTTTTTGCGGCGCTTGATCGCGTCCTGACTTTGCGTACTTTTGTACGCTCGGGCACGAAAGATCTCACTCACAACTCGTGCTGACTGCCGTTTTCTTGGGGGCTACAGTTTAGGGCTCAGGGTGTAGTTTAAGGTCTGGGATCTCGGGTTTGGGGAGGCGCTTGGCTACAGGCTAGCTAGGCTTTTGCGGAAGAAGAACCTACCAATTCGACGGCAGGGAGAAACCAAGTGGATGACGAATTGCGGGTTGCAAGATGTTTGAAGCATTATCAGGCTTACATCCTTCAAAATCATAGACACGTGCACACAGTCTCTCTCTCTCTCTCTTTCTCTCTCTCTCTCTCTCTCTCTCTCTCTCTCTCTGCTCCTTCGCTCAAAGCAAAAGCGCACCCGTATAGCCTTATGGCTTGCACCAGCGCTATGGCGAATCTAGGACCCGACCTCAAAGTAGTGCGAAAGCTGCGCGGCTATCTGCGCACACGTCCGAACCCACCGATCCGGGACCATGAGGGACTATGCTGCAGGCTAATGTAGGAACCTGATTAAGAAACCTTGGGCCTTTGATTGTTCGGGTTCTGTGTATGAATCCTACTATCTTGGGGTGTTATAGGCCCGGGGTTTCTTAATCAGGTTCCTACATTCTGCGCTAAGTTCCACTGTCCTTGTTCTACGGCCCGCGAAGGCACGAGCAGTCCAGAATCCCCCGCTCCAGCTCCATCTGCGTGGTTTAAGGGCTCGGGCACTATTCCCTCTAAGCCCTAAATGCGTAAACACTAAAAGGGCAGCGAGTTTAGGGTTGAGGGTTTGGGTTTCAGGGTTTAGGGTTTAGTTCCTGGAGTCTTGTTTAAGAACTTACTTTAAGCTACCACGACAAGGAACCTATTATTTACTATAGTTCCTTGACAAGACCCCAGGTTTTGGGGCTGGTTCTTCAGGGCCCAAACGGTCCGGCAGTCAGGCAAGCTCTGTTGCAAACGGGGCTTAAAACCCTTGCACCACCCCGACGCGGAGCGGCCACCCTCTGACAGCAGAGAGCTCTGTGTGTTCGGTGAGTTAGTCTTGTGGTTCGGGGCTTAACGGCTTGATCAGGCTACCCTAAACCCTAAACCCTTTACCCCCAAAACCGTAGTGGGTCCTTCATGGATTCTTATAGCTTTATGGATTGCTGAGCAGGGTCTGAGGCTGGCCGGGTTTAGCACTTGAGGTGGATTCAAGCCATGGGGTTTAAGGGTTTTGGTCCAAGCACACAAAAGCAGTCGTCACCAGACTGCTGCTACGCCCGTACCCTGAGCCCTGCAAACGCATGAGCGCTCCAGAGCCCTAGGCTTTACAGTTCAGGGTGTCGCATGATCAGAACCCCTTAGCCCTCCTCATCAGAACCTCTGAGTCAGAAGTGCCTTCCTCTCATAGCTTTTCAACGCTCCGCTTGGGAGACAAGATCTGCGCAATGAACTTGGTGGACCTCGACCACGACTGAGTGCTTGGTGTTGGGGTTTAGGGTGTTAAGGGGTAAAGATTTACGGCTCATGGCTTTAAACCCATGTTTACATCTGCCAAGTCAGCCTTAGCCCTTAGCAGCTTAGCAAGGCCTGAGAGCATGAGTGGCTTCACTGCTTGTCTAAAGGCCCAGCATGCAGGGTTTCAGGAAACAGGCTAGCCGTCCCAAAGACGAATCCAGAAACAGGGAACCCTAAAGCCCTAAATATGAAAACCCAATGGCCCTCAGGTGTAGGGCTTAGAGATAATTAGCAACACCATTCTCCAAGGGCTCCTTGTTACAACTGTACGATCCCAACGTCTTTTAATGATTAAGGATCCCACGGCCTACAGTTCAGGATTTCAGCCTTCAGCCTCAAGCAACAACCCTAAGGACAGTGCCAGCAGCAAACATAGAGATTTTCACTATCGTCAACATGACTACAGCAATGTCTATGACGTGGATGAGGAGGTCAAGCAACCATCACCGCAATCGCCCATTGCTGCATCATAAACAAGATCAGCATCAAACCAACAGCAACTCGTCAACCTCAGCAATACTTTGAACCCAAAGCCCCGAAACAATTCTGAAGCCGCAAACCCAAAAAGTAACACCCAGAAGCAAAAAAACTCTCAGCTCCTCAAAAATCCAAAGACGCTGGAAAGTTCGACTGACTTCCAAGAGACAGCAATCTCCCTTAAGGAGTATACCTTAAATCATATTAAGGATCCGACTACAAACTTAAGGTATGTTCCTTCTTTAAGGGATACTGGAATCTGTGGGTTCTGTCCAGGCACTCGATGAAGGGGCACTTGGCTGGCGCGCCAAGTCCAACAAGATCCTTCGGGCTTTAGGGGCTTAGAGTTGAGGGGCTTAGGGTTTAGGGTTTAGGGTTGAGGGTTTAGGGGTTTAGGGGTTTAGGGATTAGGGATTAGGGTTTAGGGTTTAGAGCTTTTAGGGTTTAGGGTTTAGGGTCTAGGGTTTAGGGTTTAGGGGTTTAGGGTTTAGGGGTTTAGGATTTAGGGTTTAGGGGTTTAGGGGTTTAGGCAGGCAACCCACACCACGGTTGAGTTCAGGCCTTGCGGTCTGACGTGAACGTGCGCTCGGCTGGCACTCCTCTCACCCTAAACCCCGAAGCCTACATGCTAAACCCTAAAACCTAAACCCCACAGCAAGCAAGGTACAAAGCAAAATGTCGACTACAGTAGCCCTGAGACATCTCGAATCTCCACCCAACACCTAACTACAGCAATGAGCCTCGACAAGGCACCGGGGTGGGGTCCTTAGCCTGAGTGACTTTGACCATGGCTTTTGGGGTGGGTGGGGGAGGGGGGTATATGTTAGGGTGTGGTTATACTAAGGAACCCTATAAGGCCTTAAGGAATACGACTGGTACTTATTCAGCCCGACTATTACTCCACCATGACTGGCCTGCGCACTCCCGAAACGGATCCTGATTTCAACAACGCCTACATCCCGAAACTGAGGATTTGGCTCCATATCGCTCCAGTGACGGCGTCAAAGGGCTTATCCTATTCCTAACACAGGGGCAAAGGCCCTAAGCAACTTAGAATAGAGTTTTGGGATATCTTATTCTATCCTATTCTATACAAATCTATCTATCTATCTATCTATCTATATATGTATACAATTGTTTATTTACTTATATATTTATGTGTTGTATGTGTATATATATATATATACAATCATTCCCACCCCTATGTTGCGCCCTGAGAAGCGAGGGTCCGTGGCACACGAAAGCTGCTCGGCGGGCTTAATGCCCTTCATCACCTGCCTGAGTGCCGCTTTAGGTTTAGGAATTAGGGTTTAGGGCTTAGGGCTTAGAGTTTGGGGTTTAGGTTTTAGATTGCTTTAGGGTCTAGGGCTTAGGGTTTAGGTCTTTAGGCTTTGTGTTTTCCTTAAGGGCCTTTTCTGTCGCACGAGCTCTAGAGCCACTTGTCGGCTACGGTATTCCTTCCTGCTTTGGGTTTAGGAATTAAGGTTTAGGGATTAGGCTTTAGGCTTGGAGTTTGGGTTTAAGTCTTAAGGGTTTTGAGTTTAGGCTTTAGGGTCTAGGAATTTGAAGATCTGAGGTTGGACTTCAGGAATGAGGGCTCAAGGTTAAAACTGAGTGCTTCCAGTTCAACTTTCTGATCAACAGCTGAAAAAAGCATAGCCTTGCCCTTAGTTTAGAATGTAGGGTTTAGGGTTTAGGGGTTAGGGTGTAGGACCCGGCCGGCCCTAACATGTAACATGCCGATAAGGCTCGAAACCCTCTAGCACCAAACCTCAAGCGCAAAGCCATTGCTGCAAACACCCAGGCCAAGTAACAGGAATGAGTCAGCCTTATAATAAATGTCCACATCGATAAGGCGCAGCTTGTCATCAACCTCGGCAGCCGTTGCAGAAAACTTTACGATTGGGGTGACCGCAACGTCATGTGGAAGCTACACCTATACCCCTTTAAGCCTAATTGTGTGGGACATGGTCTTCTATCACCCGACCCGACAGGGACTAGTGTGCAGCTTCCAGGTTGCAGAGTTTAGCGCATCGGGATCGGGATCTTAGGTAGAAGTATCACGTAGGCCCTGCCAGCTGTCCGCCCCTGCGGGAACATACGGCGTCGCAAAACCTTTAAGTGTTCCCTGTTTTCTGACAGGGAGGTATGAGGCCTACACAACTGGAGACTCCAAAATCCCTTACCTAAAGAATATACCCTAAATTATCGTAGGATCCCTAAAATGATTTAGGGTATATTCTTTAATTTAGGGATGTTGGAGTCTCTGGGCAACTGGTATAGAGATCCCCTACCTGTCTTTTCGGCGTCAGCCCTCTGGGCATGTAATCTAGGGGCCTTAATTAACAATTAGAATCGGGTTTTGGGGCCCATTATACTAGGCCCATGATACTATAAGTATAATAAGGAACCCCCAAAATAGTATAGGTAATCAGGTAATCACTAAGGCACCCATAGTATCTGAGCAAAGAATCGAGGGGCTAAATCCGAGCATGGCTATGCACGACCCTAAACTCCTAAACCCGGCCATCGAAACCGCTTGACCACGGGCTTCTTATAACCAGTTCGGGGCTCAGCCCCCAAGCATACACGCTCAGGGGGAGAGGTAGAGGAGGGGGGAGGGACTAGCACTACTTGCAGTGCCGAGACGGACGACCAACGTCACCACGCCACTACTACTACTACTACTCTAGCTGCTGTAGAAGCAAAGAAAGAAGAGAGTTGTGTGTGTTTTTTTTTGGGGGGGGGGGCAGGACTAGCACTACTTGCAGCGACGCGACAAACGACCAACATCACCACGCCAGTACTACTACTACTGCTGCTGCTGCTGCTACTACTACTCCTGCTGCTACTACAACTACTGCTACTACTGCTGCTACTACTACTACTACTACTTTAGCTGCTGTAGAAGCAAAGAAAGAAGAAATAGTAGTAGTAGTAGTAGTAGTAGTAGTAGTAGTAGTAGTAGCAGCAGTAGTGGTAGTAGTAGTAGTAGTAGTAGTAGTTCGCGGGGGCGGGAGGGGGGGGGAGAAAAAAAAAAAAAACAGAATAAAAGTGCCTGATGACTACTCTCTCGCGTGCTTCCTGCCAAAAGTAGTCCTTTTATTCAGCACTCTGCATTAGGCCGCAGACTGCCAAACCCAACCTCCCGAACACGTAAATCCCGCATCACCGAACCCCAGAGCCTCCACCCTAAACCCTAAACCCTCAAACCCAATGCGCCTCAGCCTCGACCCTAATGCCCAACACCAAACCCTGGACCCGCCGTCGCAGTGCTATGCACTTCTACAAAAGAACTTACGAAGTAAGCCCCGTACAAAACAAAAAACTCACATAAACCCTGAATCCAGAAACCCCACTGCCTACGGAAGCATGCCTCCGCCACGGCAAAGCCATACATCTCGACCAGCTCACCGTGGCCCTGGTTTCTCTAACGCGTTCATAAGGCTCTATACGGGAGTTTCCGAAAATTAGGCGTACCTTATCTTGGGGTCCTTATAATAAGGATCCTGCTATTTAGGGTACTGTATTAGGGTCCCCAATTTTCGGAAACTCCCATACGGCGATGTGCGCCCAGTATCCTCAAGTCTTCATGGCGAACAGAAGTCAACAGGCAATCCAAAGCAGGGTCTACTTGGAGGTTCATGGGTAGTTATAAGTAGGGTTAGCAGTAGGGTAACTATACTTAAAACCCATATTAAGGGACTTATAACCCCACTTATAACTACCCCTAAACCCTATAATCCTGCTATACCCTAAACCCTAAACCCTATAGAGCCCTTAAAGGAACCCCACCTATAACTACCCCTGAACCTGCAAGTAGGGTTTAGAGATGGTCTTAAGCGACTAAATTCGGAACATCAAACCCCGGGCTGAGTCTGGGGTTCAGCACGGTGGTTTAGGGTTTAGCCCAGAGACTCCAATATCCCGTAATTAAAGAATATACCTTAAATTATAGTAGGGTCCCTAATGTGATTTAAGCTATCTTCCTTAATTAAGGGATTGAGGGTGATTTCCTTTCCGGTTTTACGAGAGTCTAATTCACCCTCCCTCTCAACTCACAACCAATTTCAGAGACCTGAGAGAACCATAAACCCTAAGGGTCCATGTACCCAAACAGCATATACTTTGGGCCCCATGTGCCTATGTAGGGAGTACTTTAAAGCCAAAGTATATGCTATTTGGTGGGCACATCTACTGTTCGGGTAAAACTAGATCCAAGTAGCGTTGTGCTTAGCCTTCTAGGTTTCGAATTCTTGGGGATGCCTGGGATTTTAAAACACGAGTGGGAGTTTCCGAAAATGGGGGACCCTAATATAGTACCCTAAATAGCCGGATCCTAGTTATAAGGACCCCAAAACAAGGCACCCCCAATTTTCGGAAACTGCCGAAACATTCCCATCACCCCAGCACCGCAACGGGACGGCTTTGAATAATGCAGGCACCACGCCCTCATGCAGCCCAAATCCCGAACCTCCAAAAGCGAACCGAGTCATCAACCGCGAACGACTTCACCCGTCCCGATGCTTGCCAATGATTAATATGATACAGAGACAGAAAAAAAGGCAGAACCAGCCTGGTGCCCCTCGTACGTGCCAGTGAAGTTGCCTGGGTTTCAGACGATTCGGATCTGGCTTAAAGGCGTAATCATAGGGACCCTTAGGGCTTAGGGGGGTACTTGGAGGTTCATGGGTAGTTAAAAGTGGGGTTATAGCTCCCATAATATGGGTTATAAGTATAGTTGCCCTACTTATAACCCTACTTATAACTACCCATGAACCTCCAAGTAAGGGGGAGGGGGGTAGGGGACTATACTTCCTTAAATAGGCCTTATTAAGTCCTTCTTATAGGTATTAAGTCCCCCTACCACCCTCCCCCATATGTACACCTACCCCACCAAGGGTCCCTACTTGGAGGTTCGTGGGTAGTTATAAGTAGGGTTATAAGTAGGGTAACAATACTTATAACCCATATTAGGGGACTTATAACCGCACTTATAACTACCCATGAACCTCCAAGTATGATTTAGGGGAGCTTAAGGCCTAATAAGTCCTGTAGGGTCCCTATGACGTAAAACGAAGCGCTGGGGCAAGGCTCCAGGACTTGGGATGTTCAGACAGAGGCTTTAGGGATCCCCTTAATTAAGGAAGACCTAGGGACCTAGGGTTCCTTTAAAGGGATCTATAGGGTTTAGGGTTCCCAGAGGCTCCAATATCCCTTAATTAAGGAATTATACCTTAAATCATATTAGGGATCCTACGCCAATTTAAGGTATGTTCCTCAATTAAGGGATGTTGGAGTCTCTTGAATTCGGAAAGCCTATGCCTTGGATGGCGATGGGGCACGAAGCATTGAGCCGATAAACGCCCTGGCATGCTGTGATACTTCATAGGGCCCCAAAAAAGCACATAAGCAAAAATTAGGATAGGGATATCCCATGTAAACACCCTTATAATGAAGCCCATTAATGTAGGGATATCCCCATAAAATGCTTATGCTTATGTGCTTTTGGGGTCCCTAACTTCAATGCTTCAACAATCTGCTGCACATCTGCGATGTCGGTGAGAGTCTTGGTGCAGACTTTGCGTACGATGGCTTCTTATATGCGATGAACCGGAAACTCTAAAGCTCTAAGCCCTAAAACCCTCAATCCCTACCCGCCGAGACCCTGACTGAATCCCTACACTCTTCAGTCCTAAACCCTTAGCCCGAAGCCGAACCCTTAAACCCTAGAACCCTGCAACCCTACAACCCTCGAACCCCAGATCCCTAGAACCCTCGAACCCCAGAACCCCAGAACCCTAGAACCCCAGAACCCTAAAACCCCAGAACCCTAGAACCCCAGAACCCTAGAACCCTAAACCCCTTTCGGGGACCCAGTGGCCCCAGTGACGCCAGGAAAAGGAAACACGGGGAGGCGGTGAAAAGCACTCCAAGACCTCACTGTGCAGGGCTTTGGGGGGGGTTTAGGGCTTAAGGTTTAGGATTCAGGGTTTAGGGTTCAGGGTTTAGGGTTTAAGGTTTAGGATTCAGGGCTTAGGATTCAGGGTTTAGGGTCCTAAACCCTAACCCTAAACCTAAACCCTACACCCTAAACTGTCCTAAACCCTAAACCCCAAACCCTAAACCCTTTAGGGTTTAGGGTTTAGGGTTTGTGGCCACATGGAACCTTCTGGAGAGACTCCACGACCTCACTTGCCCTTAGTTAAGGAAGACCTAGGGACCTGGGGTTCCTTTAAAGGGATTTATAAGGGATCTATAAGGTTTAGGGTTCCTTTAAAGGGATCTATAAGGGTTCTATAGGGTTTAGGGTTCCCAGAGACTCCAATATCCCTTAATTAAAGGAATTGTACCTTAAATCATACTGGGGATCCTACTATAATTTACGGTCTATTCCTTAATGTAGCCATATTAGGGATCCTACTAAAATTTAAGGCAAATTCTTTAAGTGAGGGATATTGGAGTCTCTGGGCTTTGGGTTGAGGCTTTCGGGTTTAGGGTGGGTGGTTCAGGCCTTGGGATGCAGGGCTGAGGGTTAATGTTTTCAGGTGTGGGGTTCAGGGGTTCGGGTCTAGGGGATCTAGCATTTGGGATTTATGGTATGGGGCATATAATGTAGAGGATGCAAACGGATTTAGGGTTGAGGTATGTTGAGGCCTTAGAACTTGGGATTTAGGTTTGGGATCTGGCTTTTGCGAGGACTTAGGATCCACATTTTGGGCTATGGGCCTCGACGTTCAGGGGTAATGTGATCGGAGGTTAACCGCATGGGATTTCGGGTTTTGGGGCTTTAAAAGGTTCAGGGTGTAGGCTCACGGTCACGGGAGTTCGGGCCTGTGAAACATTAGGGATCCCTCCGTCAGGGGTCCCCCTGATCAGGATCGTACTGTTTCGAGTTTACATCAGGGCCCCCTTTTTGTTTGAAACTTGCAGAGGAAAAGCTGTTCGAATTCGGCTGAGCCTGGATGTCAGGGTGTCTACGCTAGACCGTTAGACTGTGCGGCTTCAACCCCGCGCAGCCCAGAATCCTCGATTCCTTTACCTCCAGGTCCCGACTTTAGTCCTAACCGTCGAAGCCCTGTGAACTGCAAACATCTGAGAGCAGTAGCCGCAGCAGCAGCAGCGGCAGCAGCAGCAGAACGTAGTAGAAGTAGAAGTAGACGTAGACGTAGAAGTAGAAGTAGACGTAGACGTAGAAGTAGAAGTAGTCGCAGTAGTCGCAGTCGTAGTAGCAGTCGTAGCAGCAGTCGCAGCAGCAGTTGCAGTAGCAGTAGCGGCTCCGTAAAGGCGCACCTCCCACGGAAAGGCAGCAAAGGCGTGGTGAAAGACCTGCAACTGGCCGAAGGGCTGGTGGCTTTGGTCTTCGGGTATTCTATTATACTAAAACTGTTACTATGATTATTAGTATTTTCATTATTGGTATACTCAAACTATTACTATGATTATTTTTGTTTTAAAATCATTGCTATGATTAGTTGTTATTATTATTGTTACAAACATAATTGGTATTATGAGGCCTGGGGCTGCTAAGCGTTCCCTAAATGAGGGTCTAGGGTCCAGGGTTCCTTAACACCAAACAAAGACCCTCCAACCATGAATCTGACACTCTCAAAGAGGCCGAAGGTCATGCCGATCGCTTCGGTTGATGGACAAAATCCTGCATGACCCTAAGGGCCCTAAACTATGGGAAAAATGGTATAGTTCTTATAATGGGTAATGCAGGATTTTGTCCATCAACCGTTTCATCTCAAAACCGAAGCCTCAAACCTCCCACCCACAACTCGACATGCCGATCCTGGGTTCTGAGGTTCCTTGCTTCATGGGCCTGTGGTACCCCTAAACCCTAAACCCTAAACCCCTGCCGGCTTCATGGGCTTGCAACTCTGAAACCCGAGGACAGCCAGGCTCGGCCGTCCTCTTGTCACTGATAGAGTCTAGGGACTAGGGTCGAGGGTTTTTGGGCTGTGGGCTAGGGAGAACTATCGAGCTGCTTCTCGCAAACCTAACGAAAGCTTGATGCTTAAATGGGTCTGGTTACATATTGCATAGATTTTTGGCATTCGTGGTGTCGTACCACACGGGTTTCGCCTGGCCCCCGGACAGATTAAGCCACTCCACTTCGGCCTAGGTATCGTGAAGCAACCATGGCAAAATATGCGCAGTCTCATCAGAGGGCCCACAACAGTGCGAGGCTGTGAAACTTCTCTGAAACCATGCAGGAACTGGCATGCTTGACTAGGCGTCGATTTCGACGGGCCTCGAAATTTATAGCAAGGATTCCGTATTAATTAAGCAATACAGGAACTTGAAACCTATCCCAGATCGGCACCTAGTTGAGCTACTGCAATCCACAAGGCTCAGGCCTCGTGGCTTTTGTCCCAGCTACACTCGGTGTCGTAGAGAGCCGCGTCACAACCCTGGGCACTGCGCAGGCTGGGCTAGTTCTCGCATGGGTCCTCGCATTCCTTCTTGTTGGATTGCTTTGGCCCATATGTACATGCATGTATATAGTGCACACACACAAAAAAAAAGGCATCGTAGATTGCAGCCCTATGTAGTCATACCTCTGCTTTGTGACATGAACGGTTTGACAAAGTTGAGCGGTAGTATGCAACGAAAGCCTGGATGGATGCACGCTCGTTGCAAGGATTTGGGAAACGTGTCCGCCAGAGAGCACTTCACGGGGTAAGTAAGGCTGCAAGGCCGCGTGAGTTGTGAAACTGCTCGCCGTCTACCTGTATGCTCAACCCCAACCCCCAAAAGAATACACACTGAACCCTAAATCCTGGACCCTAAACTAAACTCTAAACACTTGCCACGGTTTGGGCTTGGTTGTTTAACGGATTTTCAGCTGCGGGTGCACCGTTTACTGTCTGGGCCTGCAAGAGGACGTTGTAGTTGCCGCACTTGTTGGCCTCATCGTTGTTGAACTTTTTCCCGCCTGCAGCGCGATCAAGCCTTGTAAACCCTAAACCCTAAACCCTAAACCCTAAAACCCTAAACCCTAAACCCAGTGCTAGGGGCGAAACCCCAAAATAGCCACCCAACGAGCCCCAAACGGTCGTGGGATCGCAAAAGGTCTCGAAACAGGAGTGGAGGGTTCCTTCAGGGAAACAGAAGGGCCGTTATTTGTAGAATAGGGTCGTAGTCTTGGGTCTATTCTACTATATACATAATGGGTGACAACAAGGAAACACTGGTCCCTACATTAGGATTTTAGGTCCAGGGCCCAGCTGGACTCCTAAACTGTTCGAGCAATTCTGCGGGCTAAGGTCTTGCGAGCACCTGAAATCCTGGGTTTAGGGTTTAGGGTTTAGGGGTTTAGGGGTTTAGGGGTTTAGGGTTTAGGGTTTAGGGTTTAGGGTTTCAACCCTCAGCCGTAAGCCCTGTATGCCCAAACTCCGCACCCCGAACCCTAACCCGAATTCCTAAATTCTAGGACGTAAACCTTGATCCCCAAACCCTAAATCATAAATGCTAGACAGGGCAGCCGGCACACAGCCCAAATCCTAAAGCCAGAACCCCAAATAACGAAGTTCGTATGTCCGTATGCTCCTCAATTACTCAAGTCCTTCACTCCGACACTTCAAAACTCCTCAATTCCGAAACTCCGACATTCTTAGACTCTGAACCCTAAACCCTACACCTGGAACTCCTAATCCCAAGACACTTATGGAACTCTTACAAAACCCACATCAAGCCCTTGCAGAGCCCACACAAAACCCTTCTAAAACCTTTAGAATCCGAAAGACTCCAAACCCTAAACTCTGAACCCCACACCCTAATTGACTCTTATAAAACCCATACAACTCCCCTTATAGCATAACCTTCATAATCATAGTAACCCTTCTTGATCCCTTAAAGGATCCCTTAAAGGAATCCCTAAACCCTAAAAACGACTCCCCTTCCCACACCCCCCCCCCCCCCCCNACCCCATCCCACCCCCCTTTAAGAAAAACCCGCAAAATCATGATAACCCTTCTTGACCCCTTAAAGGATCCCTAAAAGGAACCCCAAACCCCAAAAAACCACCCCCCCCCCCCCCCCCCCCCCCCCCCGCCATTGGCGCTAATGTGGAAGCGCTTCGGGTCGACAGAGCGATGCGAGTTGGGGTCCAGCCTCATAGGGCTTAGGGTTTAGGGCTTAGGTTTTAGGATTTTGGGTTTAGGGCTTGGGGTTTCGGGTTTGGGGTTTAGGGCTTGGGTTGGAGGCTGTTTGAATGGGCTGTTTTCTACTTAGCCTGAATTCACTGAAAAAGCCTTAACTTTGTAATTAAAGCTAGATCAAACCCCCAGTAACTCTATGCAACCAAAATTTAAACAAAAAAACCTTTCTGGACCCGAAAACCACATGTAAACCCCTTCTAAATCCAAAATAAGCCATCTGAAACCTGGCGAACGAGACAGACAAACCTCATAAATACGGTCTACAGCTTGCAAAGCCTTCCTTGATAAACACAAAAAAGGCACCCTACAATCCCCACCATAAAGCCCTGATAAATCCGGGAAAGCCTCTAAAACGCTTTGATAAACCCTATCAAGCCACTATAACGCCCTGATAAACCCCATGAAGCCCCTGTAAAGCCCCGATAATAAAGGACCAAGGCTGTGGCTTGTGGGACCTCTCCATTTCCCAGGTCTTCACCTGTCAAAGGCTTTCTGTACATTGCGGCTTAAAACAAATCGGTGAAGTTCGGGATTTAGGACTTAGAGCTTGAAAGGCTTATAGGGCTTCAAGATTTAATACTTTCTTGTTTGAAGTTTCGGGTTGAAGTTGTTTTGCATGGGTTTGGGGCTTAGGATGTTAGGCTTTAGCGTGTGGGGCATAGGTTGCTTTGTTTCCGGGCTAAAGGGGCTGAGATTCAGGGCTTTAGGGTTCTAGGGCTTGTCATCGAGATTGGCTCGTCAACAAGAGCCCAGCTGTCTAAAGCACTGAAGCGCATATTTGCGAGGGCAAACTTAGGACCCTTGATTCTCAAGCTCCAAATCCAGGATGTTGGGCGGTTGCTTCGGGTGGCGGGCTCTTGCAACCTCTCTTAGCAAAGCCATCCCATGTAAGTAGTTATTCTCAGCCGGATGGCCTAAACCCTCGCCCTTTAAACTTCCTCCCCTAAGGTTCCGGGCTTGTAGCTCTCCGAAATTCCACCTCAAACTACCAGAGCCCAGTCCGCCACAAGCAGCTGGCAAGCTTCACGTCCCACTCGAGAAACGAAACACCTTCACAAGGTCCAAACCGGAATATAGAGGCCTTAATATCTAGAATAGAGTCTGGGGGTCTACTATCGTATAGTTCTATATGGACGAGAAAGGGGGTCGTGATGTCTCGAACCCTAAACCCCTAAACCCCTAAACCCCCAAACCCCTAACCCCCTAAACCCCTAAACCCCTAAACCCCTAACCCTAAACACCCCCGGCCAGATTCTCCACGATCATCTCCAGGGACCCTTCTGGATGGTTCTTGGTCTTCCCCTTCAGGAACCTTTGGGGTTCAGGGTTTAGGGTTTAGGGGTTTAGAGTTTAGGGTTTGGGTTTAGAGTTTAAGGTTTAAGGCTTCGGGTTTGAGGGTTCAGGATTTAGGGATCAAGGTTTAGGGCTTAGGACTTGGGATTTGGGGTTTGGGGTTTAGGGTTCAGGGTTCCTGGCTTAGGATGTTGGGTTGGGGGGGGGGGGGGTGGGGGTTTGGGGTTTAGGGTTTTGGGGCGCGCGCACGGTGTGAGGGTTTAAAAGATTCCAGCCACGGGGCGNTTTGGTTTTGGGGTTGTGTGTGTGGGGGTGGGGGTTTGGGGTTAGGGGTCCTGGGTTTGGGTGTTGGGGTGGGGGGGGGGGGGTTGGTGTTTAGGGTTTAGGGTTTCGAGTAGCAGCACAGGTTGAAGGATTTAAAGATTTCCAGCAAAGGGCCGCATGTCGAGAGATAGCCTCATTCCAAGCTTAGCACAGGAATGAGCGCTGCGTGGGGGACAGGTGGCGCGGCGGGACAGGCTTTGGGCTCTCCAAAGTGTGCTTGAAAATCTCGTGCCCGAAAGCCCTGTTGAAAAGCCCGACAATTGGGTGGTTGTCAAAATTAGGGTCCCTTTTTGGGTCCCTAATATAATACGGCACCTAATATTTAGGGTACCCAAAAAGGGACCACAATTTTGACAACTACCCAATTATTCGACTAGGGCCCCTCGGACAAAAGGAACTCGCAGTTTTCCAAGGACCTCCAAACCCCACAACACATCCCTGTAAAACCCAGAGGAAAACCTGAAGAAATGATAAACCTTGGGTACTGCCCCCTGCCCCCATACAGTAACAGTCTATACTTGGGCTACTATTAGGGTCCTAATATATCTATGTTATGATTCTTATGGGGGCGGTACCCTAGATAAACCCTATGTCGGGGTCGGGGGGTCGCCAGGTCCAGGCCAGGGTCTTTGTCTCGCTTTGGAGTTTTGGCTTGTGGGCTTCGGGTCTAGGGTTTGGGGTTTAGGGTTTCAGGGTTTAGGTTTTAGGGTTTAAGGGTGTAGGGTTTAGGGTTTCGGGTTTAGGGTTTAGGGTTTAAGGGTGTAGGGTTTAGGGTTTCGGGTTTAGGGTTTAGCGTTTATGGCTTCGGCTCTAGATTGTCGGCCTAACCTCGAGACCATGTAATTGGAACAGAGAAACACAGGGATGTTTTGGCATCTTTGTATTGAGCTTGAGGGTTGGGGAATACCAATGTTCCAACTTTGTGCAGTCTTCTGTAGGTTCGGGTTTAGGGATTCCCAGACCCCCGGGGAGGATCTAAAAAGTAGATCCCCTAATTTGGGACCCTATACTACTAAAGGGTCTTTATAGGCACCCAGATTAAGGGATCTACTTTCTAGATCCTTTCGGGGTCTGGGTTTACGGCTTCAGGGCATGAAGCCTTAAGGCTCCAGGGCTTTGGATTTTCGGGTCTCCGGGCTTCTTTAGGGCCGTAGGGTGTCGGGGCTTCGGGCTCTCCCTTTCCTGCCACCGAAACCCTAAGTCTTAAACCCTAAACCCCTAAAGCCTCCCCAAAGCCCTAAACCCCCAAAGCCTCCCCAAAGCCCTTAACCCCCAAAGCCTCCCCAAAGCCCTTAACCCCCAAAGCCTCCCCAAAGCCCTTAATCCCTGAACCCTGAACCGGAAACTTTGGGCTCTGACTTTCCTGCCAGGGAGCAGGAGGTTGGCCAGTGTGTAGTTGGGTGGTCCACCGAAGCGCCACTTGACACCCGCCTGTTTTGACTTTCCGGTTTCGGGCTTAGGGTCTAGGACCCTAAACCCTAAACCCTCAACCCGAAAACCTAAACCCTAAACCCGAAACCCTAAACCCGAAACCCTAAACCCTAAACCCCGAAACCCGAAACTGTAGGGTTGACCCCGGCCTATTTGAGTTCTTTGAGTTTAGGTTGGGTACTGCCCCCACTCAGCCCATACAGTAACAGTCCAAAATAGGGCTACTCTTAAGGTCCTAGTATATCTATATTTATGAATGTTATTCAGCTGTTACTGAGTGGGGGCAGCACCTAAAGTATAGGGTCTTTCGGGCTTCTCACCATGGCTTGGAGCAAGGCTGAAGCTTCGAGCCGAAGCTTGGGGTCCTATTCACAAGTATATTATAGTTGTGATTGTGGTATGTTATAGCTTTGTAATATTTTACATTATATTATAGTATATTACAGTATATTATGGTATATTATAATTCTAATCGTCACGGACAGATCCGGATTCATGCAAAGAAAAGGACAGTAGGACGGCTGAAGCTGATATAACTTTGCTCCTTCCATCCCTTCCTCCATCACCATCCAACGGACCATAATCTGTCCATCCCCCTGCCAAACCCTAAACCCGAAACCCTAAACCCTGAACTCTGAACCCAGAACAAACCCTAAACCGAGAACCCTAGACCCTGAACCCGAAACTCTGAAACCTAACCCCTAAACCCTAAACCCCTAAACTCTGAACCCTACACCCTAAACCCCTAAACTCTGAACCCTAAACCCTGAACGCGGTTCAGATCCCACGCCTCGTCCATGAAGGCCCTGTCGGGCTCTTTCATGTTGTACTTTCGCTTGAGCTCTTCCAACTCATCTCGCATGGCCTTCAGGCTCGGTGGGTTGCGACCATTCTGGGCTTTGGGTTTGGGGTTCTGGGTTTAGGGTTTAGGGTTTAGGGTTCAGGGTTTAGGGTTCAGGGTTAGGGTTTAGGGTTTAGGGTTCAGGGTTTAGGGTTTAGGGTTTTGGGTTTAGGGTTTAGGGTTCTAAACCCGAAACTCCAAAACCGACTGAAGGAGCCTTGAACATATCATGCAGACCCCCGCGCTTTTGCTCGCCCCAAACTTTCTCCTCCGAACTTCGCAAACCCTAAATGGAAAAGCCTTGCACCTCAATTGATGAAGGACGATGTACTTCGACTATTGCTTGAATGTCTAAAGGAAACGCCACATTCACACACCCAAACCTAGTTCAAGCGTTTCGGGGCCTATGATAACTATCGATGCCATTTAGGTGCTCCTTACTAGAATTGTAGCGTAAACTACACAAACCCCTAGTCTAATTTTCAATTTCCTGTATATATTACTCCTTCTAGGAACCCTTTAGAGAAACGCCTATTCTAATGATTAAGATAGGAGTGCGAGGCACATCGAGGTCTTCCTTTGTCAGCGCTTTCGGATGAGAGCCCGCCTGCCATCAGTGCTTCGGCTTCCCTTGCACTCCAAGCTTGAGGGGTTTAAGCTTTGGGGATTTAGGGGGGGGGGTTAGGGATTATGGGGTTTAGGGTTTAGTGATTATGGGGTTTAGGGTTTAGCGTGATTTGGGGAGGCCTCCGGGTTAAGGTTTGGGCTGCAGGGCTGGTTTCACATGAATGCTTCAGGCACTTGTGATGAGTCAAGCAGACACGCAATCCTAGATCCAAACTCATCTCCGTTTGGAGCCTTGCCGTCGACGTAGGGTGATCGGGGTGTTGGGGCATATTATGCTGTAGTGATAACAAGGAACCCTGAGAAATAATATTGGCAATTATTCTATTATGGGCTTCGGCTTCGAACGGAGGGTTGATGCCTCCTCACATTTGAGTCATCCTGCCCGTATCCTTGCCCCGATTCTTCCCGGACATCTAGCGCTAAGACTCATGCATGATAGCTACAAATCAAGTCAAGGTCAATCCCAAACATTAGCAATCCTGGCAATAATACCCAGAGACTCCAATATCCCTGAGTTAAGGAATATATAATTTAAGGGTAGAATCATTCCTGAACTACTGGATATTGGAGTCTCTGGGGCTTGGGTTTCGGGTTTCGGGTTTCGGGTTTAGGGTTTAGGGTTTAGGGTTTCGGGTTTAGGGTTTCAGGGTTTAGGGTTTCGGGTTTAGCGTTTGGGAGGTTCAGGCCTTGGGCGTCTCTACGTACTTGCACCCGGCCCGGCCCCTGTAGGGCCCTGAAACCCCAAACCCGAACCCCTAAACCCTGACACCCTAAACCCTAAACCCCTAAACCCTGAAGCCCTAAACCCTGAAGCCCTAAACCCTAAACCCTGAAACCCTGAACCCTACACCCTAAACCCCCGGCCTCTGTAGGGCCCTGGTGATAAGTTTGCGCCAGCGAGGGAGCCTCACATGGTGAAGATGCCAGGAGCTCCGAGCTTGGGCAGAAGGTTTAGGGTTTGGGGTTTGGGGATAGGGTTTGGGGATAGGGTTTGGGGTTTTGGGTTTGGGGTTTAGGGTTTGGGGTTCAGGGTTTGGGGTTTGAAGTTTGGGGTTAAGGGTTTCGGCTTTGGGGTTAAGGGTTTAGGGTTTGGGGTTAAGGGTTTAGGGTTTGGGGCTTTAGGGTTTTAGGGTTTAGGGCTTTAGGGTTTTGGTTTAGGGGTTTAGGGGTTTAGGGGTTTAGGGGTTTAGGGGTTTAGGGGTTTAGGGTTTAGGGTGAAGGTTCAATTTTCGGTGTTGATTGCTCCGGGTCTTGAACCCAACACCCGAACCATGCGACCCTAGATCCTAAACCCTAGATCCCTGGCTAAACCCCAATCACCACAACATCCCGACATCCTAAACTCGAAACTCAAACTCGACACCCTAATTTTAAAGCCTTAAACCTGTAGTTAGTTGTAGGGTTTAGGGTTTAGGGTACGGTTTAGGGACCCTGGTTCGTGTCCATTGAGACTTGGGCAGCAGGGGCCTCGAAGATTTCGGGGCCTATCTGGTTAGTATGAGTAAAGGCTGAAGCGTCTAGGGTTTAGGAGTCACGATTCGTAACTTCTGGGTGAAGCATTTGGGGTTTAGGAGTTACGATTCGTAACTTCCGAAGCCACTCTGGAACGACTGTACGTCAACGTGAAAGCACTGCATTGACACACCAAGCAGGACGTTTCTGTTCCTCTACGGAAGCTTTGGAACTGTCTTTGAATACTTGCGCCCTAAATGGGGTTATCCGCACGGGTTTCTTTCACTAATATTCTTCCTAGCGTCTCTTCAAACACAAACTTTTTGTGGGGCGTATCCAGTGCTGCCGGGGCTTCTCAACTCGCTTCTAATGATTCTGATGGCACTGTCCGGTAAAAACGATATCTGCCGTCATGGATCCGACGTGGTACATCGAAGTATATGCCTGAAAGTTTAGTGCATCGACATCGCCATCATCTGTGGTCATTCGTCACCATCACCACCATCATACGATCATTGTCGTTATCAGCACTTCATCTACATCATCGCGAATCGTCATCTTTATCCTCCTCGGTATCATCACCAGCACCACCATCTTCTTCTTTCGTGTGCCGACATTGGGCTTTTGAGGATCAGGGCTTGGGGCTTCCACGCATCCAGCCTCTTTCGTGGCCATAGTTAACCCGGCCGCAGGTACGTGGCAGAGAGGTGAAAGAACGGCTCCGGAAAAGAGGCTGCAGCGACCAGGAGCTTCGAATGGGTTTAGGGTTTAGGGTTTAGGGAGTTGAAGAGTCGAAGGACTCTCTCTACGGCTCTAGTTGCTGTTTCATGCCTGGTTGTAGCTGACACGGTCTTAAACCCCTGTCTGCCGACAAAGTCCTGAATGAAGATCCGCTGTAGGAACACATTCCTATAATCTGAAGCCTCAGCCTTAAATCCGAAAATCCTAAACGACTGGCGTACTGTTGCAAGTAATGCCGGACTGAGAAACATCCAAGCGGAGATCCCGGGATTTCAACACAGAGGTCTGAATAGCTAGTAGAGTTTGTATCTTAGGGTTTAGGGCTTCGGGTTTAGAGTTTAGGGTTTGGGTTTAGGGCTTAGTATGATATAATGTACCCCGACCTCCCGTTTCAATCAATAAATACTAAGTCTACTTTTTCTCCTAGCCTCTGTGTCATCGAAGTGCAACGGCCCCCCTTCGCTGGCAAAAGGCGGCTTAGGGCTCGGTAGCCTGGAATCCTGACTAAAACCAAACCCCCTCACCATCCCTTAATGTTTTGGGGGCTCCATAGTAAAATTATAGTATAATATACCCCCAAATCCTATTCTAATTATTAAGGCGCCTACATTACCCCGTGGACGTAGATGACTTTGGGCAGAGCGCATACTGGGGACGGCGGCAAGCTTCAAGGTTTCAGGGATGCTCGAGAGTGTTTTGGCAGAGACGCCCCTAAACCCTAAACCCCTGAACCCTAAACCCCTAAACCCTACACCCTAAAACCCTAAACCCCTGAACGCTAAACCCCTAAACCCTGAACCCTAAACCCAAAACAGCTCTGAGGATGCCCCTCTTCTCGGGTCGGATTGAACTGATCACAAAACACCAGAGTGCGACACTTCACGCAAGAACCGTCAAAGTCGAAAGATACAGTCCCTCAGTTCCAGAAGGGTTTCAGGTTTGGTATGAACGAGCATCAATATGAGTAAGGGGAGTGCGCACAAACTAGCCCTAAATATTGGTGTATGAGACTGCCAGCTCCACAGGTATCACGGCTGTCTGTGACCTGCCAGGTACCAACGGTGCTGCTGCTGCCAATTTCAAAGTGAGCGCGAACCGATGCTTCCGTGGGAGGCCTGAAAAGGCGGGATGAAGGTAGGCAGGATTATAAGGATCTCTTCTATAAGGACTCTTATTTGGGATAATCCCACCTACCGTCATCACACCCCTTGGACCCCCTGAGCCACGAACCGAATCCGTCAATCCTGAAAGCCGGATATCCAAATTAGCTCTGAAGCCGCAAACCCTGGGGCTCCTTTTGAAATCCGCAAACCCTAGGGCTCCTTCTGAAGATACTCTAAACGTTTCATGCAAGCCCAAACAGGATCCACCGCTGTGCCGCGGACGCCATTCGCCTCAAATGTCTCTTTGGCATAAGACTCGTTGGTAAAGATCTCGTATGAGCCTGCACACAGTACAACAAAGGAAAGCACTGGGCCATCTTGGCTTGAGTCTGCGACGTCTTGAGGCACCTGAACTCACAGAGAGCCTCTGCGCCGTCGTGGTGGTCGGTGTGGTCGTGGTGGCGGTGGTGGCGGTGGTGGTCGTGGCGGGTGGTCGTGGTGTTGAGGTGGTTCTCTGTGCATCCAAACGAAAGCCAAGCCAGTATAGGGGCCTTAATAATTAGAATAGGGTTTGGGGGCCCAATTATACTATAATTATAGTAAGGAGCCCCGAAAATAGTATAGGTAATTGTTGAGGCCCCTATATTACTCTCTCACCAGTGCGGCTTTGCTTCTGTTCGGCGACTCTCTCGAGAGTCGGAGAGCACCAGATTGAAGCCTCAGACTGTGGCTGAGTACGTTTTCAGCGCATCTGAAGTGCGTTATGAATCTCGAGACATCTGTCTGCGAAGACTCTGAATCAAAGTCATCCCATCGGCAGTCGTCACCTTCTGCCGCTGAAACATGCCATTGATGATGCCTTGCTGCAACTGCTTGACTCTCTGAGCTCCTCATGCGATTGCTTCGCTTCATCCTGCCAACCCTTGTCCATCGCTGCAAGGCGGCAAGCACATGGGTAGTTGTCAAAATTATGGCCCCTTTTTGGGTACACTAAATACTAGGTGCCGTACTATAATAGGGACCCAAAAAGGGACCCTAATTTTGACAACCACCCACATGCATACCCACAAGGATCGTGCTCCTTGCAAAATCTCGGTGACAGTCCGCGGTGGACCAAACCCTAAGGCCTAATATTTCTGCACGAATCTTGGAGCAATGTAGCGCTAGGGATCCGGCTACTTAAATAGTAGGTTACGAACCATATACTTCCGGGAATCTTCGGGCCTTGCAATGCTAGGGCTCCGGTTGCTGAAATAGTAGGTTACTAGCCATATAATATAGGGGCCTTAATAATTAGAATAGGGTCTCGGGGCCCATTATACTATAGTTATAGTAAGGAACCCCAAAAATAGTGTGGGTATTTGTCAAGGCCCCTATAGTAGGGTCTAGGGTTTAAGGTGTAGGGTTTAAGGCTTAGGGTCCAGGGTTTCAGGTTTAGGGTTTAAGGCTTAGGGTTCAGGGTTTAGGGCTTTTAAGGTTTAGGGTTTAGGGAAATAGCGGCTCAAACGTTCAGAGCCGTATTAGCTTATGGGGAACCCAGAAAATGTAACAGCTTGCTGCTGCTGATAAACCCCGAGACCCTAACTAAGAGGTAGCTGCCCGTGGGCAGCCGTTTAGGGTTTACCTTAACCCTGAAGAACCTACCTTTTTAGGGTTAGCACTTGGCTGGCGCCGGGATGCCTTCGGGGTCCAAAGCGCTACTTGTGAAGCGGGGCATATCCACTTCCATTTGGGGTTTAGAGTTTAGGGTTCAGAGTTTGGGGTTTAGGGATCTTTTGCAACTATCCACAGAACTATGCTTTACGATGTAGGACTGACGGTTTAGGCTGTGGGTTCTATGGTGCTGAGGGCTTCGCGTGCCGGGATTCACAGTCCTGATGTCGGTTCAATTCAAGCCGAAGGCCCAAAACTCCTAGCGATTTCGGGTCGGAGAGGGCTTTAGGGAGTTGGGGCTTTGGGTTTCCTTGTATACATACATACATACATGTGTATATATATATATATCTGTGTGTGTGAGTATGGACTCAGAACCTGAAGCGGGAATCCAATATAGGGACCTGAATTAGGAGACGCCTTTGGACACGAGGTAATCATTACGACTGAAAATTTTTTGAGACCTCCCGAAGCCCTAAACCCTAAACCTTCAACCTAGCCTTAAACCGTAAGCCCTCAGCCCTATACCTTCAACCAAAATCCTAAACCTGCAACCCTAAACCTTTAACCCTAAACCTTAAGCCCTAAACCCTAAACCCAAAACCCTGAACCTTAAACCCTAAAACCAAAGCCCTCAGCAAGGCCTCTGACGAGCTCCCAGAGGGGCTCGGGCTGGTTGTCTCGGACAGACAGCACCTTTAAGAGATCTTTAGGGGTGTCGTTAAGGGCTCCTTTAAGGGTCCCTTCAAAGGTTCGTGGGGCTCCTTTAAGGGATCTTGAAGGGTTGCTTGAAGGGCTCCTTTAAGGGTTCAGGGTTTAGGGTTTAGAGTTTAGGGTTTAGGGTTCAGGGTTGAGGGCGTTCAGGAATTTTCACTTGCAGCTGTTCTGTCCAAGCTGCGGGTTAAAGGGTTTGGAGGTTCAACTTGAGGGCGTACGGTTCCATATGGTAAGGGTATAGGGGGCTTGCCGACCCTCCAGAGGGTTTTGGTGTAAATTCCCGTATAAATATGTAGGGACCATACTGGGACACTGTTGCTGATTATTCAAACCCTTTCGTTGCCCGAAAATCCGAACCTGGACCACGCTCCGGAAATCACATCTGGAATCGCTGGGGCATGGGCCCACTGGCGCTCTCCCACTTGTCCAAGGCAGCGTCCATTCTGCGTCCAGAGCACGGTGCACAGCTTGACTTTTCTTGCGGGAGTTTACAGCTTAAGGGCCTCAAGCGTAGGAGGTTTTTATAAGAGCACCGTGTGCTGCGTAAGGAAGATCATAAGAGGGATCCCAGCGTTAACCTCACCGTCATACCCGGAACCCTGGAAAGAACGCGTTGCAGACAGAAGAAGCAAACAACCAGAAGCGCCCCGGAAGATGCGAAGTTGGAAGGAGTTACTTGGAGGTTCGTGGGTAGTTACAAGTAGGGTTATAAGTAGGGTAACTATACTTATAACCCATATTAGGGGACTTATAACCCCACTTATAACTACCCATGAACCTCCAAGTATTAGCTCTCAAGAACTTTCGGGCTCAAGGTTCATGCATGGTCCGAAACAGACACTCGGCTGTCTGCCGCAAACCACAAACTACACCAAACCCCCTTAAACCCAAGACACTGGACCCAAACCCTCGGCCCTAAATCCCGAACCAGAAGCCCCACCGACAGGAATAGAACGCCTGCCGCCCGAAAGAACACAAACAGGGCCACTCATGCCACAGGATGACCCACTGCCAGAAACGGAGTGCGGCCTTTATGCCACCACTGCATTCCTGGCTTTCAAGGGTTTTGAGACTGTCGGGCTACGGGCTTCGGGTTTAGGGGTTCAGGGATTTAGGGGATGAGGGGCTGAGGCCTTGATGGGTGTTGGGGTTCAGGGGTTAGGGGCTTTGGGGTTCAGGGGTTAGGGGGTTTGGGGTTCGGGGGTTAGGGTTTGGGGCTTTGGGCTTAGGACTTCAAGACTTCCCAGGCTTGGGTTTTCGGGCTCCCGAAGGCTTTGGGGATGCTGACTTCCCAGAGACAAAAGGATTTAAGGTAGATTCCTTAATTAAGGGATATTGGAGTCTCTGGGTTTTCAGGCTCAGAGTCATGACGTTTTGGGTTTAGGGCTTGCCAGACTAGGATGTTCGGGCTTGGGGTCTCGGTTATTTGTGTATGGCTTGCGTGGCGCTCAAGAGTTCGATAACATTATCACATCATTAACCTTTGTGAACATGGCGGGGCCTCAATAATTGGAACAACGTTTTGAGGTATATTATGCCACATTCATGTAAAATCAACAGACTATCGGCGGGTGCTAATGATCGTTTTTGAAGCCCCATTACGAAACTGATTCCTTGCTAGCCGACCTCGCATAGCTCGCTGTTCTCGTACTAACCAAGGAAGTTTAGACAATGTTCCCTTCAATGCATCCAACATCCTGACAGCGTCTTGTTATGGAATAGCTATATAGGGTTTAGGGTTCGGGCGCGCTTAGGGTTTGGGCTGACGGTGCTTATTCAGTGCTTATCAACTCCCATCCCACGCAGAAGCCCAAAACGGGCTCGGAGATTCCCTTCGAATGCAGATCACAACCCAACTCCCTTTTGAAGGTGACCGTCTGAACCCCTACAGAACGGCAAAATTGATTGTGGCATGTGAAAGATTGCACAAGGAGAGTAGAAAGGTGGTGACAGCGCAACGCCTGATGTCATTACACAGCCTGTTCCTCAGCTCCAACATTGAGCCACACGGATGCGAGATGAAGAGAGATATTCTATCAGTGAGCCCAAAGCGTTAAGCCCGGTGACACTTCCATATCCTGATGCGAAAATCAGAAATCCTGGAAAGTAAGCCAGCGGAAAGTAAAATATAGGAGCCTTAAAAATTAGAATTGGGTTTGGACGGTACGCTATACTTTAGTGATAATAAGGAACCCTCAAAAAAGTACAGGTAATTATTAAAGCCCTCCTTAGGGTAGGCCCAAGCCACCTTCGGGTGCTGGACCCACGTCCGGAAGTAGTACCAGTCCCGCTTCCAAGTGAAGGAACTGAGCCGACGGAGGAAAATTTTAAGAGGCCGGGCCTTCAGGCTTAGGGTTTATGGTTTAGGGGTTCAGAGGTTTAGGGTTTAGGGCTTAGGGGGCTTCTCGTTGAGGCCCTGCACCAGCTGGATATTTCCCTTATTCAGAAAAGACCATACCAAAACCGAGAAGCGTTGTCAAGAATGGCCCGGGTCAGGGATTTTGTGGTTGACCTGGACCCAAGAAACCTACTGTTTTTTGGCTCCTTCATATGATTTCCTTACATAAGTCATTAAAACAAGGTGGGCATTATGGGGTTAGGGGAGGGTCTAGGGTGGAGAATCCCTTTCGTTCTCAGGGTTTTTGGGAAGGCCGAACATGCTTTGTGATCCAAGAAGGCTCAGGATCCCACGTAGTCGTTTAGGGGTTTAGGGTTTAGGGGTTTAGGGTTTAGGGTTTAGGGGTTTAGGGTTTAGGGTTTAGGGTTGTGGTCAAAGAAAGTTTGTTTCCGATCTTACACTACCCCCGAGGTCCCTGAAGGTTTGAGAAGTTCAAGGCTTTTGGGGTCTAGGGCTCATGGTTTAGAATCTAATTTAGGGTTTAGGGTTTAGGGTTTAGGGTTTTAGAAAGGATGGTAGAGGGTTGATCCAGATTCCTTACAGCTTCGGGCAAGTCTCTGTGCAGAGCTCGTTGTTGGGTTGCTTCACATGTTCAGAGAAGGGTCCCGGATTTGTGGCCCAGGAAAGAAGCTCGGGAAACCAGATTGAACCCTAAACCCTAAACCGTTCTCAAAACCCATGGTGTCACTGTTTTGTGGCCCCTGCCTTTTGAAATACAGGACCCATCTGACATGGTTTTTGAAAACCCCTAAACCCCGAACCCTCCACCGCTAAAATGGCTCTGGCAACCGAACATCCTCGAAAAAAACGAGAGAAAGCTCAAGACCCCCGTCCAGGGTTTTAGGTTTAGGGTTCTAAACCCTCCCCCAAACCAAAAAAATCAAAAGGCTTTCAATACTAAGACTGATACTTAAAAAAGAACTCTTATGGGGCCCTTCATCTCCTTCAAGGGTTTCTTTAAAGGGACATCCCTAAGGGATCCTAAAAAAGCCTTAAGCATGAACCCTGAGAAAGGATCCCTTAGAACCAGAGCAGCCCGTTTAGGCTCTGGAAGAAGGATGCAACTCCTGCAGGACTCAGGTCTCAGAAGTCGGATTTGTGCTTGTGCTGGGCGGCTTTACGATCCCCAAACTTTGGCCTAAACACTTACAGGTTTAGGATTGAGGGTTTAGAGTTTACGGCTTGGGGGTTTGAGGAATTGGGGTAAGAGGCTTAACTTAGGGTTTAGGGTTTAGGCTGAAACCCTAAGTCGTGATCTGCTTGGGTTTCAGGGGCTTGGGATTAAGGGCTTTGTTGATCTCGGATCAAGGCCTCCGTGAACCAGGCCCGGGCCTACACTAGGCCTACACCCAGCAGGAAACAAAGACAAGGAAACACCAAGCGTCTGCAATGACTGCTGCTCTTGGAGGAGGTTCTCTGTCTCGGTAACTTTTTGCCAAACGGGCCATTGCTCTTCGGTGCTGAAAACATTCCATCTCTGGGACGCAACCTTGCAGCGGGAGCCAACGGTTCATCGTCCAGTGTCATTCTGCGCTTCGTTTGCGCTAGGTCGATGCTGGATGTAGTGATACGGCCTGGCATTTCTCCCAACTCGCACGAAGACTCGTCATCACAAGCACGCACATCCGTTTTTCCAAACCCGCAATTGCACCACATGACGTGACATTCCGACCTAGACAGACTGAAAAAGCTGTTGGCGTATAGTGACTTATTGTTTAAATAAGAAGATTCGCAAGACTGTACATAGTGCTAGCTATCGAGCCTCCTAAGTGTACTATAAAGCCAACCTCCAGCAATAATCATATAGAAAAACCTACAAACCATAAAGAAAAACACCCCCCTTGCTGCCCCATCGTTCAAGCTCTTCCTGGGTAGCCGACTTTTGCGGCTCCAAGGGATTGCTGAAGTTGAAGACCTGGGCGCATGTTTCGGCGTTTAGGGTTTCGGGTCTTGCGTTCAGGACTCATGGTGTAGGGTCCAAAACGTAGAAACGAAAGTCAAAATAGTCCACACCGGTTCGGTTTTGGGATTCACAGTGGAAAGCCGAGGACTCTGAGATGCGTTCTTCAGTGGGCACCATCAGGGAATCACAAGCACATGCGCCCAAAGTCTTTTGATAAGGGCCCTGTGTTCTTCAAATTTTCATCACCTGGTCTTCGATAAGGCTGCTGATGATGATGACGATGATGGATGGTGATGATGATGATGATGGTGAAGATGATGACGACGATGATGATGGTGGATAATGTTCATGATGGTCATCGTGGTCCTGGTCGTGGTCCTGGTCGTGGTCATGGTCAGGGTCATGGCCATGGTCATGGTCGTGGTTAAGAAGAAAGTCATGATGACTGTTATAAATATTTGGTCAATCTCATGATGAGGCTTGTCGTTAAGTTTTGCAATCCTACGGGTTGGCTTGATTTTATCAAGTTCGCGCTTCGAAACATGGAGAATCTGGAAAACGGGAGCGTGGTTCAGGGTTAAGGCACAGGCTGGAGGGTTGGGACAATTTGAGGGTTGCGTTTTTCCGTGCGATCGGTTCGCGAAACCCTTACACCCGCCACCCCCTGAAGACTAGGAACCCTCAACCCAAAGCGCTAAGGACTCTGCAAAACTGCATGCCCCGGAAAGCGCCGCCCACCAACTGCGTGGAGAACTACGAACCCTTGATCCACAGGGTCTGCTTTGTGCAACAGCGAAAGACATCAACCGACGCCTATACAACCGTGTAACGACTAACCTCCTCGAACAAGCCGAGGACTGTGCCATGATTGGCCCTGTGCGGTCGCTGGCCTCGCCAGATTCACGAAAGCCCTATAGGCCGAGGTTTTGTGGGTGTCTGTATATACATCTCTGTATATATGTACGTACATACAGATGTACATGCGTATACAAACACACACACCCACACCTTTAAATAAATACGTTCGTGTATATAAATACGCTACCCCCTCTAAAACCCCATGTTCAGCAGAAACCTATGTTCAGTAAAAACACAACATCTGTCTTTTGGTCAGAAGAGAACTCCGGTCATGTCTTCCTCTTGAAGGATTTTAGAGGATTCACGATATCGTCTTTTTGAGGCCCTAATACAGTTCAAAAGTTAACCTGTCTTCTGACGTTGGAGCGTCTTCACTACTATTCTTTACCCAGTCCTTGTGGTTCTGAACAGACAACGAGACTGTAGATCCAGAGCAAGAGACAGTAAAAGGTGATAATTCTTGAAGCCTTTCTCCAGGTGCGATATTGAAGAGAATGTCCCGGACACGGTAGTCAATGGACCAATGGAGTCTAAACTGAGACGCTGCATAACATAGCCCACGGGTCTTGATGTGTTTTGATAATGTAGACTGATATGATAGTCTAGTATGGAAAACAAGAAAGCATGATAAAACCAAGTGGTGACGTGCATCCATCCGGAAGTGTGCCAACACGAAGAGGCCACTCGGTGGGTGCTGCCGGCACCGGAGGTCCCGTAGGGTCGATCGCATAATCAAACATCAACGAAGCCATCTTTGCTGGCACTTTCCCCTGCAAAGGAAGCCGACATTTTGCAAACAGTGGCCGACGTGACGAGTTACTCACCAGCTGATCCAGCATGCGTTGCAGATTTCGTGTCATTACGTGAGTTTCGAAGCAATGTGAGAAAAGGATATGCGTGGGTCTGCGGTAGAGCGGAGTTTGCACGGCAATCATAAGCATACCACCCTTCCCCCGCACAGCGCGCGGCTCTCTTTTGGATACACATGCACTTGGACCGAACTGTTGCGCGCTGACGACACAGAAAGGTACGCGAATGAACTGGAGCTCTCAGTCTTGCAACGTCATAAACAAACGCACGTAGATGGGAGATCTTTCTATTGCGTTGAATTGTAAAGCACCGATAGTGCCCACTACCTAGGGCTGAGCCGGATAATGTGCAAGGATACTTGTATGACATCAAAACCACACGTACGGCTACTTCTGAAAGAACGCTCAACAGAAAGGTTTAGGGACCAACGAGTTTCGTGATACTCTGGCATGTCATCGTGTTTATGCCCGTACTCGTATTGTGCAGATCGACGCTTGGCCCTCAGAGCTTTATTTTCGCACCACAACTCTGACTGACAATAATTTCTCTGTCAAAAACCACCATGCGCGATCGATGATTTGCGAGCAAGATTTCACGGTGATGATGCGGTTGGTGTTGGGAATCTTGTGCTTCACGAGTTTGATGCAGCGAGGCTTCTGCCAACGATGCTTGCCATCCTCCTTTACCCTCTTCTCGGCATGAACAACGCGATCATGAACGATTCCAGCGATCTCAAACTTGTACGACAGTGCGGAATCAATGTGGAGAACACCCCGACGACTGTGCCGGAGTTTGTTGGCGAGCGCCTTCCAGGCCAGCTTCCTCATGGCTCCAAGTCCCAGTGCTCGCTTGACCGTTAATTTGGGGTCCAAACGACAAAGCGCGAGAGCCTGAGGCTTCCCACGCTGCACAACACCAGCCCAGTGTTCCCACAGCCGGGTGATTGGAGATTACAAAATATGGTATAATGTGTATTGCACGAAACGAAGTTGTTCCTAGGATATCCAAACAACAGCAATACGGTGCAAAGAGGGAATCTCTAGTCTTCACGAGATGCTTCTACTGAATGTCATTGCTGATGTCGCGTCTGTCAAACGTGGCCTCGTCTGATTCTACATCCACCCAAGTCCGCCATTGCCAAAAATGATGTTCTTCTGTTTGGATTAAACGTATTCCTGTCGCAAAAGACAAAGTTTCCGCTGCATCTACTCAACAGCCTTATGATGTCCATCGGCATGTGAATGTTTGATTGAGGAACTCGATGAAACGTGTGCTTCCAATGGTCACCTTGGCACTGGGCGAGTTTGGAAAGCCTGCCTTTCCCGGATCTGGGACAGATGACCCCGGTCAGGTCGATGAGGAGTTTGTCCCGAACCAAAAGCTTGACGATGCCCTTGTTGTCCGCTTTCCAAAGGTCGGACTGGGTCCACTTCCGCTTGGTCTGATCTTTACGAAGGCCACGTGGACCTACCAGAGCATTCTCGGGGGTGTAAATACATCCTTCCAAAGCTTGGCTTTCGCCAGGGCTGGACTTCTCAGTACCAGGCTGGGCGGGCTTCCCTTTTTTGGGAACAATCGATGAATGGACCCGTCTGGTCATCAATGCAAGCAACACCAAAGAAGGGAGGATCTAAAAACTTACAGCTCGCTTGATGTAGGACAAGGCGCGCGAGAGATGGAATTCAAACATGAGTGCTCAGAACGAAGTTGCAGTGCGTCGCAAAGTCCCGCTTCTGTCTTTTGCTCGCAACGGATAGTGCATGCGGTGTGTTAGCACCGTCGTCATGATTGGCTCCTCATTCTTTGCCATACCTGCTAAGATAAATATAAATGCAATGGAATGTTTATCATAGCAAAATTTTCTAAACAATGACGATGGTCATGTTGTGCTAAAATGGTACCGGTGCAGAGCTTTCATCAAAACTTGCTGTAGCATGCTACGGAATATTTTTCGTCATTCACTTGGTCACCGAAGTAACAACTACTAGACTTTGGAGGCGAAGCAACATCCATCAGCTCGGATACGTTCATATCCGGATTCGGGACCGAGTTCTGGCATGGCAAAGAGAAGCTGCACGATCAGATTGCGAGAGCGACAACTCGATGGTAGTGCGCGGACCAAGAGATCTACTCTATGAGTGGCTGTTCAAAAGAAGAACGACAAAGTCCTGCTCAAACTTCTGCCGCTTGATTTTGCGTTCCGCGTGGCCGGTGCTGTTGGTACCGGGGAGAGGGCTGTCCGCTTCGAGAGGTTCTCCAGCACACAAAAACTGCAGGGGAGTCTTCGAACTCAGAGGATTCCATCTTGATGACAAGATCCGGAAGAATGTTGCTGTAGTGCCTTGCAAAGTGTGCTTGTCGGCAAGTTCTTTTTGTGGCTGCGGGCATCGAAGTCACCTGGGGGTGGAACATTCTTCTTAAACTTGTTGAAGCGGGGCCTGCATTCCTCCACCAAGATATGCCTGAGGACCCCTTTCATTCGCATGACTGGCTTGACATCTGAGGTAGACGCAGTCTTTGGCAAACACAATACAAAAACACTGTGATAGAGAATGAGGGATGGATGTAGCATCTGGGTTCGTCACCTCCAGTTCGGCATACGAGCTGTCGATGACAATGCGTGGTTGTCCTTGGACAAACTTTGCAGTAGTCCACCTTGCGTTGAGGATCCCACCCCTTCGTTGTTTCCAACATCAGAGAACGTCTTCTTTTTCTTCAAGGGTTCGAGAGCCACGTCCCCATCATCATGAAGAGCAGGGGTAGACTTACCAAAGTACCTGGGGGGGGTGCCATATACGTAGGCACATTAATACATATATATATATACATACATACATACATACCTATCAATATACACGCATATATAGATATCGATAGGCGTCTTCGATATGTTCAGGGTTCGGGACTTCCAGTTTGGGGGATAGGTCTCGCGAAAGCTCCTTCGACGCAGACTTAAGGAGTTAAAACCCTGAACCCTGCTTCGAGGTTCATGGGTAGTAAAAAGTAGGGTGATAAGTAGGGTAACTATACTTATAACCCGTATTAGGGGACTTATAACCCCCTTATAACTACCCATGAACCTCCAAGTAGGCCCTAAACCCTATACCCTTATAGAATCCCCATAGATCCCTTATTTAAAGGGACCCTTAAAGGCACCATGGTCCAAACCTTAAACCTCTCAACCTGAACTCTACCCCAAAACCCTAAAAACCCAAGCCAGAAAGCCCCATTCCTAAAGGAATCCTTAGACCCTAAACCTGCAGAACCTGAACTCTCTCTAAACCCTAAAAGCCTCAACCCTAAACCCCTAAAGCCCAGACTGCACGAGCCCTAGACTAGAAGCCAGAAAGTTGGAACGGCAGTACCTCATGCCCACAAAGCAAATGATAGGGATTCCCAGCACCAATCATCCGAAAGCCACGCTCCAAATTTTTGCGGTGCACTAAACCCTAAATCCTAAACCTAAAAAACCTTAAACCCCTAAACCCCTAAACACTTAAAACCCCTAAACCCGTAAACCCTAAAACGCTAAATCCTGAATCCCCGAACCCTTGCTTTTGGCCGAGATCAGACCTGAAAGGTAAAAAGCAAAGCCCATCAACGCCTGGAAGACCGGAAGCTACTATAGGGGCCTTAATAATTACCTATACTATTTTGGGGGGCTCCTTACCATAGTTATAGTATAATGGGCCCCAAAACCCTATTCTAATTCTTAAGGCCCCTATATTACGGTAGGGTCTTACCCTAACCTACCAACGCCTACTTTTTTGTAAGGTCCCTATAAAATTCCATATTCGGGCTTATAACAGGAACATACAAACAAGCAGGGCTGGGTTTCGTAAATGCTTGGGGTTTAGAGTTTAGGTTTTGGGCGCTTCAGGTCGCTCAGGGTTTAAGGCTTGCTGTACGGCTTAGGATTTAGAGTTTCGGGCCAAGGGTGTGTAGAATGCGGCCTGGCCTGCCCAGGATAGATGGTGCAGCTTTCCTGGCGCAGCACAATCGGGTGCATCGAATTGTACCGCACCATCTATTCCTCATGTTGCATGTACTCTGCACAGTGCACGAGGTGCTATAGAGCATACGATCGACTGATAGCCTAGAAGCCTGCAGAAAAGCTACCCTGCAAAACAAATAATTGACGGGATCAACAGGAAAGGGCGCCACGACTTAGATTGCACAAGAGAGGTGATAAGACCACTGATGCTGCTCACCCGAGGAAAAAGATCTAGTAGAGCAAATGGGAGGGAGAAAGCCAAAAACAAACGGAAAGCGTAAACATAACAAACCTATCTGTAAATAACTAAACAAATAAACAAGTAAGTATATATATATATGTATATGCACACACGACACAGTGCACATAAGTGCCCCCAAGAGACCAAGTTGGGGAGGCTGTGCTCCACCAGGAAGCACTCGCTGCGACTTCCTTGCGATTGGCTCTATAACTCTGAACCCTGCCCAAAACCCTAAACCCTAATATCCCAACCCCCCCAAGCCCTGCAGCCCTGTATCCTAAACCCTGCCCTAAACCCTAGACCCCAAACCCTAATACTCCAACCTCCCAACCCCTGAAGCCCTTTATCCTAATCCTAAACCCTAAACCCAAATATCCCAACCCCCCAACCTCTGAAGCCCTGTATTCTGAATCCCAAACCCTAACTGAGGTTTGGGGCTCATGGGGCGAAAGGTCTTCGGGAGCGTTCTCTCGGCCAACCAACTCAGAGTCCAGCCGCCCTCACAAAAACAGTGGAGGGTATCATATAGTACGGTCTCAGTAAAGTCAAATGATATGTGTATTTATATGTATATATGTATGTATGCAAATATATATATATATATATATATATATATATATATATATATATCTATACATACACAGTTTGTGGTGCTACATGGGGATCCGATTTCTGCCTAATCTGACCTCCATATCGGGTCCTAAGTAGGGCTCTGAGCTTTGGTGGTTGGGGAGCTTCGAGTGTAGCGCTCTGGGTTAGAGTGAGAAGATGTGAGCAGAGCTCTTTACTTGTCCAGCATCCTATTGGAACCATCAAGGTCAACGTGTAGGATTTTCCAGGGATCATAGTACCCCAAAAAGGCTTAAGGTTCCCTACCCTACTACTGTACCAAGGCTCTTAAGCCCCACCTGCGAGTTTGGGGGTTAGGGTTTTGGGGTTAGAGGTTAGGGTCTAGGGTTTAGGGTTTTGGGGTTTAGGGTTTACACAAGGCGAATGTTTAAAACCTCGAACCCATGAATAGAACCTCAAACCCATGAATTCTTGAAATCTGTACCCTGAGCGATTAAAGACAAAGGACCCTGAAGCCAAAATAAACCTCCCAAGGCATCAACCCTACAGTCCATGTCCCTGAAGACCTCCTACTGGGCCTTAGCAGTTAGTGTAATTAGAATGGGGGTTCTGGGGCCCATTATACTATGATTGTAAAAAGGAAACCCCCAAAAATATTGTGGGTAATTATGAAGACCCCCATGCTAAACCCCTCTAATACCCTTTTTGGTCATCCTTATAGACCCCTTTACAAGGAACCCTTAAAGGAACTTATTAGACCCTGGAAGCTGCCAAACACCCGAATCCAACGCGCGCCTGTTGCGGCCAGCAGGAAATCCGGAGGCGCGCGGAACGTGAAAGACTCCGATAGCTCCTGCCACCACTTGGAGGCTCATGGGCAGCCATAAGTGGGGTTCTAAGTCCCCCAATATGGGTTATAAGTATAGTTACCCTATTTTTAACCCTACGTATAAATACCCATGAACCTCGAACAGGCTTTATATGGGTTTAGTTCAGTCTTTGGGCTTCGGTTTTAGGCTTCTGGGTTGAGGGCTTCGGCTTACCGGTCTGGGATTGGGGCTCTGGGTCTCTGGGTTTAGGGTTTAGATTTCGGACTTCGGGTAAATGCTGAAACACTGGAATCCGAATCGAGCCCGAGTCCGTCCTTCCGGGAACAGATCAGATCTACGGAGTTCAGGGTTTAGGCTTCACAGGCTTTAGGGCCGCAGTTTGCAGGCTTTAGGGGCGTAGAGTTTCCGGTTGAGGGTTAGGGTGTGGGCTTTTTGGCCTCAGTTCAAGCAGCAAGAAACCTGAACTTAGCCGTCAATCCGAAACTCTAGATATATCTAGATCCTAACCACAACAGCCCCAAAATCCCAAACCCAACAGCCCAAGACCCCCTAAACCCTGAACCCAAACCCCTCGACCCCAAAGCCTTGAACCCTACTGCAGGGACCCTGATAATTAGAATAGGGTTCCTTATTATAAGTCAACCCTATTTCTAATTATTCCGGCCCCTACATCAAGCCGCAAAAGCCTTCAAAGAACCCCCCTGGGCCTCAATGACGAAGCTGACGTCGACCATGAACCACTCGCCAACCTCATTCTTCGACTTTGCGAGGATCAATTGCCTCCTTCTAGGGTTTAGGGTTTATGCCCTTGAACCCTAAACCCTAGCTTCAGTCTCTGAGCAGCAAGAAACGCGGAGTTGAAGGTTGGTTGGTAGTATTGGGTAGTTATGAGGGCTTAGGGTTTAGGGTGTAGGGGTTTAGGGTCTACTTGGAGGTCCATTGGTAGGTCTAAGTCGGGTTATGAGTCCCCTAATATCGTTATACCTATAGCTACCTACTTTAAACCCACTCCTCCAAGTAGGCGTTAAGAACTCATGTCAGGGGTTCAGGGTTTGGGATCTAAGGTTAAAGACGTATTCAGCCATGGGGGGGGGGGCGGGTTGGGGTTTAGGGTTTCAGGTTTAGGGTTTAGGGCTTGGTAAAGGTTCCAGGGACTTTAGGTGTAGGGGGGGCCTCTAAGAGGTTAGGACTCAGGTTTTCCGGACTTCACGGCGGAAGCTTTAAAAAGTCTCGAAGGGCCGCGGCTGCTACTGTAGGGTTGGGTAGGGCTTTGCCGGGATAGCGTAACCCCAAACTATGAACCCCGAACCTAAGCCCACAAAACACCTCAGGCTGCAACCAGAGGGTACTGCCATGCATTCGCCGGCTGAAGCATCAGCGGGGTGCAGGCAAACCTCGGTGAGGCTTAGGCTTTGGGGTGTACCCTCAGGTCATGGACTCCTGGTTCGAGATTTGATATTCAACTGTGCAGGGTCGTAGTGCTGCTGACTTCACTCAAGACAATATGAGCATTACATGACAATGACTAGAGCTCAAGATACTATTGAGGTTCAGCTTTGCACTGGCACGACCACGATCAATGTCCATACTCTTGCTGCTATCAATCCAGACTATCGTTGCCACCACACCACTAGGGTTGGCACTTGTGGTGGTACTCGTAATACTACTCGCTACTAGTGTCATCGATGTGCCCAGAGTTGTTGTCAGCATTGCTCCCTGGACGTGGCTCTAGCGGCATGCTCCTTTTGAAAGAAGTGCCGCGAAACGCCACCGATTGTCAAACAATCGGCAACAAGATCTGTCAGCACCCTGGCCGCAGATTTCTCAAACCCTAGTGACGATATCCATGATTTGGGGCCCTATACTACTAAGGGTACTTTACAGGAACCCCTAAACCCTAAACCCTAAACCCTAATCCATGATTCAGATTGCTTCTCAACGCACGAGGGCCCGATCAACCTTCAGAAGATGAACAGCAGCACGGGACTACCGAGAACCCCTAGACCCTGGGTTTAGGGTTTAGGGCTTAATAAGCCCCACACTCCACACCCTGAACCCGAAACCCTGAACCGTACACCCCTAGACCCAAATTGCTGAATCCCCAGCAACTCTTCTTGGGCCTTAGTCAGTGGGTTATAAGCAACTTAATTGGGGATCCTACTTGCCAAGTCCAATGATCCGCGAAGTAACCCTAAACGGCTGAACTCTAGACCCTAAGCCCCGAACCCCAAGCCCTGTGCCCTAAACCAGCAAACCACAAACCACCGAACCCCTCAACCCTTCAACCTCAATAGAACCCATGTAGAACCCGTACCGAAACCCTGAGTATAGACTATCCTAAACCCTTCAACCCTCAACCCTGATCTCAAAGGGCCGGGCAAGTTGCAGTCTTCCTGGAACGTGTAGGAACAACTCCGATCCTCCTCTCCGAAGGATACCTAAAGCCATAGGAATGCTTTGGAGCTTGTGGAGGGAGGCGAAGCACGAGAATGTTTCTGAGGCCATGAAAACCTGATGCTTGCTGCAACTGCCGGAGCCGTAAACCCTTAACTTAGACCCTGGACGACACATGATGCTTTCTTGATCCATTCTTTTGTTTCTCCACACCCTGCCTTCTTGTCCGAAGGGATGAGCACCACACGCCTGACCGAGTTTGAGGCTGTTTAGGGTTTCGGGTTCGGGGTTCAGAATTCAGGGTAAAGCCGAAGGCTTTGCCATGGAGGCTAGTACGCGGGAAGCACCAAAGTCAAGTGCCCAACGCCTACAACATGGGTGTACCGGGCTTAGGGCGCAGCCCCAAAACGACCCCGAGCAAACCCAAGAGTATGTCGGAACTTTGCCTGTTCTCAGAAGATCTCTGAAGAACTGAACTTCGTTGTGTCAGCTCTCCGGTCCCATCCTTTATCCCACCTATATCCTCAAAGAAAAAATCGTACACAGCCTGAAACCTTTTATAATAACCTACCTGGACAAACCCTATGGATGGGTATAAGGCTATAAGACTATAACAGCAAGACTACAAGTAAGCCAACTTTGCAGCAATCATCAAATGGAACTCCAGTTCCGTCACTTGCCACATGGTCACCCTGTGTGTCACGCACAAGTACCCATGAATCTAGAAGAGAGGAAGACCCGAACCCAGACCCAAAATCTAAAACCCTAACCCATCTGAGCTGTTTGGGAGGATGCCTGAAGGTTGCGAGCAGGCACTCAAGAGGCTAAGGGGCTTAACTACCCTAAACCCTAAACCCTAAACTCTAAACCATACACCCTAGACTTAGGCTTTAGGGGCTTGGGGTTTCGGGGTTGACGATTTAAGGTGTCGGGGCAAAGGCTCCAGGGATCGCGGTTTAGAGCTTTAGGGCTTAACACGCATGTAAGGTATAGTACCCCAGCCCCCTGTGCACCCCGACCAAAGCCAACGAAAGCCGTACACCCTAAACCCTAAACCATAGAAGTCCAAAACATCCCCTGCAGATGAGATAAAATCGAAGCCCCGCGGGCAATGTAGTGCGAGACCTATTGTAGGAACCTGATTAAGAAACCTTGGGCCGTTACTAGGGTTCCTTATATGAATCCTACTAATTTGGGGGGTTTAGGGCCAGGGTTTAATCAGGTTCCTACATTACCCGAAAAGACCAGATGCTGCTTCAGATCGAGTCCTTCATAAGTACAAGGACGGGGCGGGCTTTGAGGGACCCGTGTGTTTATACACCTTTACATACGAAACTACGGGGAAAGAAGCGCAGCGACGGTACCTCGTCCTAAACCCGAACCCTGAATCCAAAACCCTCCTGGGCGTCCTATGCTTTCTCGGGAGCCGTCTCTGGGTCCCGCACTTGCCCCCACCGCACGGCTCGTCGCATGCTGATTTAACCTCAATTGAACAGGCAGGCTAACGATTAGACTATGTTGACAACCAATTCTGTGTTTAATCGGGTCTTTGGATATAGCAAAGAAACAACCATGAGGCTGTTGATTCTCGACCGGTTTTGCTTCTCTTGCACCGAATTGGCAGCCAGTTTACCTTTGCTGTTGAAGCGAATTCTTGATTCTGGACATTACACCAAGTTTCGTGAGTTTCGTCTGACTGGCAACCGCTTGTTGGCGTTGGAATTATCAACCAAGTTTCGTTTGTTGTTCTTTTGTTTTTTAATTATTATACATGTTTCATTGGATTTTGCAACCCGTGCTTGATACAACTTTCCCAGCCCTCGAGGTACCTCTCGCATCAGGACCCAGAAGGCCAGGGGGACCCACCAGACCTACCAAGGAAAAGCAAGGTCCACCACTTGGAGGCCCAGGGGACTTAGTCAGTCGGTTATAAGTAGGGTTATACTTGGGGTAACTCCATTTAGGGTACTTATAACTCTACTTATAACCTACTTACTAAGACCCGTGGGCCTCTAAGCAGACCTAGGGGAGTAAAACACCGAACCCTGCCCTGTCTCCGCACACAAAAACACCCAATATCAATCTTACAAACGATAACTCCGGAAACAAAACACCCAATATCAACCTTAAAACTATCCTACAAAGGATAACTCCACATAAACCATAGTAGTATGAATCGTAGCCCTTCAGGTTTCAGTCTTGGATCTCGGCAAGACCCGTCTCCAATCGAGGCGTCTCGTAGGCAACTGAGGAGCTTTGAGGGATGGAACGGGGCTGTACAGCATTTAGGGTTTTGGTTTAGGGTTTAGGGTTTAGGGTTTTTTTAGGGTTTAGGGTTTTGGGCACGGGGTCGAGTTTTATTGGAGCGTCCGTGTTTTTCATGGGGTTGTGCAGGATCTTTGTGACGGCTTATGGAGTCTTGTGGTATCACTGCTTGATCAGATTCGCTTCCAAGTCTAAGAATTGTTTGTACGCTTTTCTGGGTTTAGGCTTCGCGGTTTGCGAATGATTCTAGGGTTTAGAGACTTGGGTTTAAGGCTTCAGGGCTTAGGATGGAGGGCTAAAGATATGCCGGGAATCAAGGATTCATGGCTTTAGGTATTTAGGGTCAGGATGCTTAGGAAGTTCGGTGCATTGAAGGTCTTGTGGTTGGAAACTTCCCAGACGTCCAAAAACGCCCACCTCTAAGTTCCTGAATAACTCGACAGCTTCATAGCTCAAGAGATTGGGTTTAGGATTTAGGGAGTTGGGGCTTCTGGTTAAGGTTTCGGGCTTCAGGGTCAGGGCTTCCGATTGTGGTTTGGGTTCTTTTAAGCTGGGAAATCTAAAGACTTGTCAGAAGGAATGGTGATTGATTGCGGATGCCTACAGCGCTCTGCCCTTAAGCTACGCTTCATAGCTACTTCGACATCCTCATCCGCTTCGGGCAGCGCCAAAATTGCGCATAAAAGTCCACTCTTGTCCACGTGTGCAACCTTCCACCGCTGCGTAGGGTCGCCGTCGGCCACGAAGTTGTAGAGATATGGGAGTTTCAGAAAATGGGGGGGACTCTAATATAGTACCCTACATAATAGGATCCTTATTATAAGTACCCCAGATTACGGTATCTCTAATTTTCGGAAAGTCCCATATCGAGCGTATTCTCTATTGAGCTCCTCGACACGCCCGTTAGTCCCTTCCATGGATCCTTCGCCTGCTTCTTTTCCAGCTTGTATACACTCCTAACCGCTCCTGACCGCAGCCTCTTCTTTCGAGGCCGTAGCAGATTCAGCAGACGATAAGCAGCTTTCGAAGTGGAACGTCAGCAGGTTCTTTCCCGAAGCACACGTCATGGACGCCTCAGGGTTTAGGTTTAGGTTTAGGGTTTAGGGTCTAGGGATCAGCGTCTAGGGCTTTAGGTCTGGAGTGCACCGGGAACCCGCAGAGCTCTCATGAGCGGCTGCTTCCTCCCTTGCAGGCGGGGTTTCGCGGCGGGGCGGTTTGTCCCTGAGTTGCTTCCAGGCGAGTCACTCGGTGGGTATCGCCTAGCAGTCTGGAATGAACAATGTCAGTGCCAGGGTGACCAGGGTGCCATGGTGAAAAGCTGCTGCCTGCTGCCTGCTGCCAAACCAATCATAGTCTATGGCCGCACCAGCCCGCTCGAAGGGATGAACGCCTCTGATTTTTGTAGGCCAGAGACCCAAAACTTAGGTCCCTATATCCTAAACCCTAAACAAACCTGAACTAACATGAACCTGCTTGGCTGTAGGGCCCCTTTGAATTCTCTAAGGGGCTTGTATTAGGACCCGAAAAACCGTGACACCGGACCTCTGCAGGGTTCGGTTTTGATTGTTATACAAGTTTCATAAAGGTCGGGAACATGATATGGAGTCACTCACTTAACCTGAAACTGCATGAATCCTAATCAATCCCTACCAGTTACCAAACCAAATCCCTAAACCGTAACTGCCGTAATCCTGAACCTTAAAACTCGGAAAAGGAAACCCATCCGTCAATACTAAACCCTGTACATCCCTGCATGCTTTAAGTCCCTCAACCCTAATACCCCTAAACAACCCCACACAGCCTCAGAATAAGAGTGAAGCAAGAAGAATGAAAAATGCAACCTTATTACCTATGGTACCCTATAGGACCCAAATATAGCATCCTTAAAGGAATCCCTTAAAGGAACTCCTCAAGGTAAGCCTGAAAGGAACCCCAGAACGTAAGCCTTTCAGATTCGGGTTTGGGGTTCAGGAGTTTAGGCCCCCCCCCCCCTCCCCGGCCGAATTCGCTTCCGGAGTTGCCGGAACCACGCTGCGTGCCTCAAAGCCGCTAGGGGAATACAGAGCTTTTCGGTGTAAGGGTTGGAGGCAGGGTTTAAGGCGTAAGGTTTCGGGATTTAGGGGTTTTATGGTTTCGGCTTTGTGGGTTTTGGGTTGTAGGTTCGGACTTCGGGGATTTGGCGTGCAAGGGTTTCGAGTTTCAGTTTCAAGGCTTCTCAGGTGAGGACTTTGCGGCTTTTGGGGTAGGTTGTTTGAGGGTTTAGGGTTTAGGGTTGAGGGTTTAGGGTTGAGGGTTTAGGGTTTAGGGGTTTTGAGGGTTTAGGGTTTAGGNGGGGGGATCAATACTTCAATCTTCTTCCCAGAGACTCCAATATCCCGTAATTAAGGAATATACCTTAAATCATATTAGGGATCCTACTATAAGTTAAGGTATATTCCTGAATTAAAGGATATTGGAGTCTTCGGGGTTTGGGTGTTGGCTCTTTTGGGTTTTGGGGGGTATCTTTCTGTAGGACTCTACTGCCGGAAAAGGCTCCTCTAGCTGCCCTAATCCATTTTAGCTCTTGGGTGCATGTCGGGTTTGGGTCCACGGCTGAATCAGAAACCCGTACACCCGGTGGTTGCCCAGGATTTGGCCACGGATTCTTGAGCTTAGCGCTCTAAAGCCTGCGGCCGAAACGGGTGAGCACCCCTAAACCTCAGGGCTTTGAGTTTCTCATGCCGGCAAAAGCGAACTGATCGTAATAGAGGATCTCTGGTAAATTCACACGGGCTTTGCAGTGCATTGTGGCTTAGTTTGTATAATACTTTAAGATCGCCGACTACCCTGGCCCCTTACACGTCTTGCTACAAGTGCCCTCAGCCATGAGACCGAGAGGCAAACACACAACCCACAAAAAAAAAAAAAAAACATCAGAGCGCTCAACCTCCCTCTTTCTTCAACCACAGACCCATCAATCCGAAAAGCCTATACCCAGATTTTCGGGAGGATCTAAAAAGTAGACCCCCTAATTTGGGACCCTATACTACTAAAGGGTCTTTATAGGAACCCCCATTAAGGGATCTACTTTCTAGATCCTTTCGGGGGTCTGGGAACCCTAAACCCTAAACCATAAACCCTAAACCCTTAACCCTATAGCCTCTCGGCTCTCTACAAGCCCGAAACCCTAAATACGCCAAATCCCCAAACTCAGGCCCCTCTCCACCCTCACCCGAACATGAACCCTTACAACACCCCTCTCGAGCCTCTGTCGAACCCTAAAACCCTTATGTACCTCAAACCACCAAACCCTACCTTTTTTTGAAGCTCTTACTTTGAGCCCTAATATGGAATCGATAAGGATCCTACAAAAAAGCAGGTTTTGGCAGGATAGATAACCCCTAAACCCTAAACTCTAACAAAAAAAGGCACACTGAGCTAGGGGCCCAAGGAGAGTAGCGACTGTTTGGACTCCTCGTCGCCATCCTGCGCGGGAGTCTCTGCGAACTGATTTCAGTAATTCGGGTATAGGTTTTTTGTAAGGTCCCTATAAACTCCATATTAGGGCTTGTAACAAGAGCCTACGAAAAGCAGGGTTTGGTGGGTTAAAGTAGGGCTAGGGTGTAGGGTTTAGAGCTAGGGTTTAGGGTTTAGGGGTTCAGGGTTTTAGGAGCTGTAGGGGTTTGGGATTTTGGCGTATAGTGGTATGATTTAGGGTAGTAGGGATATAGTCGAGAGGATTACGGGTAGTGGGGGCCTAAACCCGAAACCCCTTGTCGATCTTGGCGGCGCGAATGTCGGAAGATTTGTGGCTAAGGTAAGACGGTTAAGACTTATGAGGTGATCATTTAAAACTCCCCAAACCCGAAAACCGCAAACCCCCCCAAACCCTAGACCCTACCCTAGATCACTCCGCCGAAGGTCGGGTTTGGGAGTGCGGGTTGGAGTTTTAGGACAGTGTTTTAGGGTTCAGGCTTTACAATTTGGGCTTAGCGTCAAGAGCTTCATGCTTAATTCAGTGGAGTTAGGATTGGGAGGGCCCCGGGGGATAGATACCGAGAGCCAGAAGTAGGATTAAGAAGGGCCCCTTTAAGGGGCTCCCTAATACTACTTAGGATTAAGGGTTGATCAGTCATCCGACCAAGGGGAACTTTATACCCTTAATTAAGGAATATGCCTCAAATTGTAATAGGATCCCGAATATGATTTAAGGTATATTCCTTCCTTTAATTCAGGGAATATTGGAGTCTCTGGGTTCCCAGATTCCAATCCTGAGCACGCCCGCCTCCTCACTCGACTGTGCAGAGGTATTTGGGGCGCTGCCTGGAGTGTCCTCCTCGTCGGCACTTTCGGTTGGGCTCGGGTTTCGCTTTGGCGCTTAGGACATAGAGCATTTTAGGCCTATCTGGGCAGCCTACCAGGGGGGCTTAGGATTCAGGGTTTCGACGTGGGGACTAGGATCCAGGAATATTGAACCCTGCCCTGAACCAGAATCACAGACGACACGGAATGTGAAGTAAGACCCGCAAACTCCAAACTCTAAAACATACATCCCAAACGCGCAGCTTACATTGCTTAAAACCAAACTGCGCATTCTTCACCCTCAGCCCCTGCACCTGAAGCCCGTAACCAACACCAAAGAATTCTGCCGGCGCCGTCCTCTGAATTTTCCGGCTGTTCCGGAGTGGTGGTCGCATCTTGTGCCTCCTTGTAGATTCAGGGTCTGGGGCTTTGGGCTTGGAGTTGAGGGCTTGGGATTTCGGGTTCCGGACTTCTAAACCCCAGACCCTGCAGCGTTGTTAAAGGCTTCGCAGCTCGGAAAACCTAAATATGTCGGAAATCCTGGGCACCCACAGAACTGAAACCTATGCTGCAACAGAAACGCTCCGATGGAAGAGGTTTAGGGCTTAGGGTTTAGGGTTTAGGGTCATGAAAAGAGACCACCATTTCCAACAACCTTCGAAAGCCCTGTGACATCTGATGATGCACTTGCCAAAGGTTTGCCACCACCGACTCAAAAGGACAATCGATAAGCACCCAAGGCAAGAGCACTGAACCCTAAAACTGTAAACCAACCCTGGAGCCCTGAACCATTGACCTGCTGTATTAAACTAAACAGTTCCAGCCCCTGAATCCTAAAGCCTAAAATCCGAAATCTTGAATTGAATTGACCCTACAGTCGCGAATCCAAAACCCCAAATCGGGCAACGCCACCCGTTGGCATTGCAAGCGTGACACGACGTCATGCGGAGCCGTGCTAGCTGTGGTGAGTCACTACTTTGGGATTGTAGGATCTTGGAGTAGATTCCGCAACAATTAGCTACTATCTAGGGTCTAGAAAAGGATGTTATTGGAATTCCGCGATCCCTTAAATTGGGGCTCCGCAGCCGACCCGGCTGAAAACAAAAACACGCCCCTAGAAAGCCGAAACACCCGCGAGCCCAAACCTGTTCTTACCAAGTCCGTGGCCGTCTGGTTGTCAGAAGATGCGTTGGGTGCTCCTCCCTGCAGACGAAGCCCCGGTCGAAATTTTGCGACTAGGCCTACCACAGTATACAGAACAAGCTTCCTGGCTTGACTGTGCGTTTGCATTTATTCCTCTGCTACTCCTGGTACTCGTCGCAGTAGTGGTAGTGGTAGTAGCGGTAGTAGCGGTAGTAGCGGTAGTAGCGGTAGTAGCGGTAGTAGTGCTAGTAGTGCTGGTAGTGCCAGTAGTGCTAGTAGTGCTACTAGTGCTAGTAGTGGTAGTAGCGGCAGTAGTGGTAGCAGTGGTAGTGGTGCTGGTACTGGTGCTGGTGAACAGCAATCGCAGCATTGATGGCGGTCGTCATGAGTGAAGACCGAGAACGTCGCCGAAACAAGGACTTAGCATCCACCCTCTGTATGCCGGATCTGTGGTTGCTCTGGGATCATTCCGTGTGCGATTCTCACCTGAGCACGTAGACTTCTCCCCACTGCTGGTATACAAGGAAGAACCCTGCAGTTTAGGATTTGCATATAGAGACCACCTACCACATGGACGCTTTTGGTGTTGCCAGCGGGCCATTACATCGCACTAGCCATAGCATAACCTTACTTGCAGCCCTTCCCACGAAGCCGCCTGATCCTCCAAAAATGGCCTCCCCTAGTTACATCAGTAAGTTCAACACATACTCAACGTCTATACGGCTGATGGACAAAATCCTGCATTACCCATTATAAGGAATATACCATAATTCCCATAGTTTAGGGTCCTTAGGGTCATGCAGGATTTGGTCCATCAACAGTAGTCTATAGTTCTGCTTGGTGTCCAGGGTGTGGGAGTCTTCGGTGCCGTGCTAGTTGCGGTGAGTACTTTGGGATCGCCCTCTCATAGGGGCCGAAACAACTACTGTAGAATCGTGGAGTACATTACGCACTCTACAGACCCTAAACCCTAAACCCTAAACCTCTACAGCCTGATTGATTGAATTTTCCAAAGAAACTGCAATTTCGTGTGACACCCGAAATAGCGCTCGCACGACAGGCCAGCCAAATTGACGTTGACACTGTACCGCGCTTGCGGAGAACACGAACCACCGTAGGCCGCATACGTAGCCAAAATACTCGACACCCTAATATACGGGCCTTAGTAATTAGAATAGGGTGTTGGGGCCCATTATACAATAATTATATTAAGGAGCCCCCAAAAAAAGCATTAGTAGTTATTTCGGCCCCTGTAGTAGACCTGTTCTTACCAAGCCAGTGGCCGTCTGGTTGTCAGAAGATGCGTTGGGTGCTTCTCCCTGCAGACAAAGCCCCGATCGAAGCAGTCGGGCTCGGGCCGTCAGTGGATTAGAAGGTTTTTAGTAGTTCCTTTTTGGGGTTCAGATATAGAATCCTATAAGGTAATCGGAACTACTATGGAGCCTCTGGGCAAAGCACTTGGTAGAGAAAGCTTCGACTGCACGGAAGGCCTGAACATTATGATTTCTGTGAGCTCGCAACCGCTCGACAGCATCCAGCGAAGTCGCAAAGCTTATCAAGCGGGCTCTTACTAAGAAGTCCTGGACAAGTGTGTTTGTGAGCATAACGTCACCCCGTCTGAAAGTTGCCAAAGCTGTTTGCACACTTGGCTTACATATCTAACATCTGCATTGTGATGGCTCTTCAAGCCTCAAACCTGACCCTTAGACACTAAGCCCCCTCTTGAATCCTGCAGGTCGATAATAGAAGTTACCCAGCAGTTTATCACGTGAAGCCTGCAACAGCAGCCGTGAACCCTAGACGCATTCTATACCCTGGAAGCAGCCCAAATTCGACCACTAATCCGGGACTAGTAAGGCTTAAGCTTGCGGTGGAAAGTTACGTGCCTAGGACTTTCAAGCAAGCCCTACAGCTTGAGCCCATGGTCTGGGCCTACAATATCCGGGACTTAAGAATCTGAATGATGCTCTTCTGGGTACATTGTAGGTAGAATTATCGGATCTGTCAGGGTTTGTGTGTAAACCCGCGAGACACGCAACCTCGCCTCATCGTCCTGCAAGGAAGGGAGGCCGTACTGCTTTCGGTATGAGGTCAGGGGTTTAAGGGGTTTAGGGTTTACGGGTTTGAGGGGCATCGAGGCGTTGAGGGTTTAGAGTTTAAGGGTTTAGGGGTTTAGGGGTTTATGATTTTAGAGGTTTAGGACTAGGAGTTTAGAGGTTTAGGGTTTGGGAGTTTAGGGTTTAGGATCTGGTGTGTGGGGCTTAAGGCAATCCAGGACTGCCTGGAGTTTGGCATCCAACCCAAGATCAGCAGGACAGCTCTGCGCACAAGAGCGTACAGTAGTGCTTCGACTACGGAGTTAGACTCCCAGAACGAGATTCGCCATAGCCTGTGCCGTGGACTGTTTGGGCAATTATTGTTGGCAAAGGTGAAGCGAAAGGCACTCGCGGCTCTAGTCCGACCTTGGTTGGCTTCAAAAGGCTTTAGGGTTGTTCACTTGTCAGCACCCTACCATGTTCCAAGCAGCCTCAACAACTTGCATGTGGGTGAGGACAGCCAGTTGTTTGATGGCTTTCATCCTACAGATTCGTCATCAAGCGCCACCATAAGCGTCTACTTAAGTACAGAACTTTTGAACCAACCAATCGTACAAGCCCTATGATAGTCAACGTGTCAAACACGCAGTGTTCCTCGGGCAAGCCGTGCAAAATCCTGCCGTCCAGAGTTCAAAATTCATGCTTCATTCGTGCTCAATGCTAAACTACGAAACAGCATTCACCTCGTGTCAGCGACTTCAAACTTCAAAGAATGAAGAGTGGAGCTACATTCAAGCCCGAGCTGTTCAGGAAAAGCCTCCTCCAATGCGGGTATCAGTCTCCAGGCGGAGATGACAAGCAGTTAACCCGCAACACGATGTTGTTTAAAGCTGCCGACAACATCAACCTCAACTACCAAAGACTAAACTGATGAAATTCCTCACGCTAAATGATCTTTATCATGCGTGTTGCATTCATTTCAAACGCGCCCTGTACAGAAAAGTTACGTAACATCTGTCTGTTTGCTCGCATGTGAAACAGCTGAACTGGTGTGGGTACTGTGGCCTTCTGTGCTCCCCGGAACAACATAGATATGTTTAGTTAGGTAGGTAGCTAGGTCGGTAGGTACGTAGGTAGGTCGGTCGGGTATGCAGGCAGGCATGCAGGCAGGTAGGTAGGTAGGTATGCATGCATGCAGGTATGTATGAATGTATGTGAATGTATGTACGTACGTAGGTAGGTAGGCATGTACGCGTATGTACGTGTATGTACCTATGTACCTGTATGTACCTATGTACGTATGTACGTATGTACGCATAGACGTATGTATGCATGTATGCATTCATGTATGTACGTAGGTATGTATGTATGTACATACGTAGGTATGTATGTATGTGCATGTATGTATATGCGTCTGTCTGTACACACGTACGTCTGTTTTTGAGCATGCCGATGCGCATGTTTGCGTGCGACCGTGTACGCATGAATGTATGCTTGACTGCATGCTTGCACGTAGCCATGTATGTATACATGAAAGCATGCAAATGTGTGTGTCTGTGTGTGTGTATGTATGCATGTGTATATGTGTGTGTGCGTGTGTATGTAAGCAGGCACGCAACCCCTCAATCTCAACACGTTCGTCTCTTCTCGCCGAAACTCAAGTTCAAAATCAGGAAACCTTGAACCGTGAATGCAACCCCAAACCTTGAAGCCGCAAGTCCTCCGCCCTGAAGTCTAAGCCCGAAATCCCAAAATAAACTTCCGCCACCGTAAGCAAAAAAAGCCGGAAGCCTGAACTCAAAAACCCGAAAGAGACCGTCGAGCACTCAGCCACGAACCCTTAACATAAAAATGGTACACTGTAAACCCTAACCTTACAGACGTTCGTCCTGGACGGGCAGCTGTATAGGACTGGCCTGTACGGGCTCTTCACTGGCGTTTCAGCGGGTTCCATTGCGTTTTATACGAGACGACTTCATTGGGTCGTGTCCGCCGGGGTGTGGGCTTCAAGGCTTTTGCTCGGGATTCTTACCGGGCTCTGGAGGGCCATAGTGTGGCGAAGGGGGTTTATGTGGGACTTTAGGGGGGACGGTACAGGCTGTATCAGGGGTTTTGATTTGGTTCTACGGGGGTCGAGAGGACTTCTTTAGGGTGTCATTTGGGGTTTGATAGGGTTGTCGAGGGTTCTATGGAGTTTCAAAGGGGTTGTCGAGGGTTCTATAGAGTTTCAAAAGGTTCTAGAGGGTTCTTTACGGTTGCATCGAAATCCTTCAAGGTTCTTTCGGTTCGAATTGAAAACTCGAAAGTTGGAGAAGACTCGGGGGTTGCGGGGCTAGTTTCGGATATTTCTTGTTTCCAAATCTTCTACTATGACCATACCGGACCATACCCTCAAACCAATTAAATACAGCTTCGGTCAGTAAGTATTGCAAACGTGCTGGCAACCCTACGGAGTAGCACTTATCAAACCTATATAGCATGTGAACCCATATAAACTATGTATAAACACCGCTTGGGAAATCCCAGCAAGCCGTGTGGGACCAATAACCCTTGTAAAGCCCTCTAGAGCCGATAACCCTGCAAGACCTACAACTGAAAAAAAAATCAAATGTCAACTAGGCCAAAAGCCTCGTAGGCACCCTTTAAAGGAACCATGCTTACTTAGAGGGACCCTTACCCTAAGCCGCAAACCCTCAGACCACTAAGCCCCTAAACCCCTCAATCCTTGACCCTACTTGGAGGTTCATGGGTAGTTATAAGTGGGGTTATAAGTCCCTTAATAATATGGGTTATAAGTATAGTTACCCTACTTATAACCCTACTTACAACTACCCATGAACCTCCAAGTAGCTAAACCCTATACCCTTATAGAATCCCTATAGATCCCTTTAAAGGGGACCATGACCTTTAGAGGAGCCTCTACGGATCCCTTTAACAGGAACAAGGACCCCTCAAAGGAAACCCCCAGACCGGTGAACGCCTAAATCCTGAACCCCCCCAAACCCCCAAAACCCCAAGTTTTGTAAACCCATAAATCCCTAGACCCTGCCTGAACCCCAAAGAACATACCTTTCTTAGCAGTCTTAGCATTTATGCAAGGAAATCATATTGACGAGCCCGAAAAAGGTAGGCGTCTTAGGATCCAGGTAGACCCTGTAAACCCTTAATAAACCCCTAAACCCTTACTAAAACCCCCAAGACCCTTGACCCTAAACCCTAAAAAAAGGACCCTCGACCCTATAGGAACCCCTTTATAGGAACCATCAAAAAAACTCTCAGGAACCCTTACAAAGAACCCCAAACCCTAAACCCTAAGCCCTAAACCGTTTACAGGGAGCCCTTAAGGGATCCCTTAAAGGAAGCCTCAAATGGATCCTTTAAGGGATCCTTTACAGGAGCCCTTTAAGGATCCCTTAAAGGAGTCCTTAAGGGATCCTTTGAGGGATCCGTTAAAGGAGGCCTTAAAGGTGCCCTTAAGGGAGCTCCCTAAACCCTAAACCCTAAGCCCCTAAACCCTAAACTCTAAACCCGAAGCCCCTAAACCCTAAACAGCCAACCCCTAAACACTAAACCCTAAACCCCCAAAGAGCCCCCCCTAAAACCCTTTTTTGGGCCTCCGCCAGGGCTCTGTACTTCTCGGCGAGCTCAGACTCTGAGCAGCTGGGCTCACAGGGGAACCTCGGAAGCTGAGGTTTGCTTTGAGGGCTCCTTTAAGGGATCTTGTAAGGGAAACTTTGAGGGATCCCTTAAGGGATCCTTTAAGGGATCCTTTAAGGGACCCTGAGGCTTCCGTTAAGTGCTTTTAAGACTCGGGGTTTTGAGGCTCCTTTAAAGGGGTCTGTTAGGGTACTATGGGGGTACTACAGGGGTACTGACTCTGAAAAGCCAATTCAAGTACGGTGAGGGCTCCTCTAAGGGCTCCCTGTAAACGGTTTAGGGCTTACTTGGAGGTTCATGGGTAGTTGGTAACTATACTTATAACCCATATTAAGGGACTTATAACCCCACTTATAACTACCCATGGTTTAGGGCTTCGGTTTGGGGCTTGGGGTTGAACGTAAGGGTTCCTGAAAGTTCAATTTCATGGCTCCTATAAGGGTTCCTATAAGGGGTGTCTATACGGGAGTTTCCGAAAATAGGGGACCCTAAAAAAGTACCCTAAATTGTAGGATCCTTATTATAAGGGCCCCCAAATAAGGTACCCCTAATTTTCGGAAACTCCCATACGGGTTCCACAAGGGTTCCCATAAAGGGGCTTGCGGTCAACTTGAGGTTCCCTTAGTCAGGGCTCCTATAAGGAAGCAGGCGCGAAAAAACCTTGTAGCTTCCTACATGCCTCGGTCTATAAGGGCGTTGTTTACAAGAGCCACCCACCCTCGCGCCTGAAACCATATCCGGCTGTTTTTGCCAGTAGAACCAGTAGAACCCTACTATAGATCCCTTATAGACCCCTTTAAGAAACCCTTGCAAGGAACCCTACTATAGATCCCTTATAGACCCTTTTAAGAAACCCGTTAAAAGAACCCTATATCATAGTATGGGTATTGGTAAAGTTTTAACTGAGCCGGGGCACGGGTTGCAGGGGACCGTGCGCACCTGGGCAGCGGGATGTGGTACAGGATGTACTGTAGGGGCCTTAATAGTTAGAGTAGGGTCCCTTAAAAAGGGTTCCTTAAAGGGGTCTAGAAGGGATCTACAGTAGGGTTCTACAATGCAGGGGCCTTACTAATTAGAATAAGGTTTCGGGGTATATTATACTCAAAAATTACGATAAGTAACCCCCAAAACCCTATTCTAATTATTAAGGTCCCTACAGTAAAGTAGCCGGTGGCTGAGGATGACGGGGGTAGCGGATGATTTAGGGCCCCCCCCCAAAAAAAAAAAAAGACACCCTACTATAGATCCCATCTAGACGCCTTTAAGGAGCCCTTCTCAAGGAACCCTATTCTAATTATTAATGCCCATAGAATATATCGCCCTTATAGTAGCCCTTATAGACCCCTTTAAAGGAACCCTAAAAACTGTAGGAACCCCCATATATTAAGGCCCCTACAGTACACCCTGATGAGAATGCCGAGAGCGAGGCCTCAGTCGTTGAAGATCCTGTCTTTCTTTGCATTCGGGTCACAATTCAGCGACTCCCTGAATTAAGGAATACCTAGGGTTAGGGTTCCTTTAAAGGGATCTATAGGGTTTATGCAAATATCCCTTGATCAAGGAATTTTCCTTAAACTCTAGTAGGATCCCTTATATGATTGAAGGCGTATTCCTCAATTAGGGGATATTGGAGTCTCTGGGAACATCACAACTATCACATCAACAGGAACCTGCAGAACAACATGCTTAAGGCCTATACCCTGAACTCCTAAACCCTAAACCCTAAACCCTAAACCCTGAACCCTGAACCCTAAACCCTAAACCCTGAACCCCAACCTGAGACCGCTCCACCCCAGAAGCTCCAAAACACTGAACCCACAAAACCAAGAGCCCACAACCCTCAAGCCATGGTTTGGGGTCTACCTGTAGCTGAAAAGACCTACCCATTTTAGGGTTCCTTATTATGGTTTCTATATTTAGTTCCCCCTAAAATGGTAGGTCTTTTCGGCTACAGGTAGGGTTTAGGGAACCCTAACTTAACGCCTAAACCTCCCTAGACCCCTGGCCCAGCTCAATCGCACAACCTCGAGGCAGGCACGCGCACCCCCATCGTGTGCCAGGGTGGGCACACCTTGCCATTGCCTGGAACGGCAGGCGTCGTCAAAGCTTCGGTGAGAGGAGGGTTAGCGTTTAGGAAGGTTTAGGGCTTTGGGTTTAGTTCTGAGGGTGCAGGCTTTGTTTCGGGATTGAGGACCGCTTCGGTCTAAGATTTGAGGTGTCGGCTTTTCAGTACCTTGTTGTCTGGGCTCTTTCAAACCCGACTGGGACGGTATGTCGAAAGGTCTTAGTACGGAGTTGGACTACTGTTTCAAGCGGGACGTTTTCCCGTTTTTAGTAGACCGCATATCCCTGCAGGGCGGCTAGATGCAAGACTCAGATTGAACCCCGAACCCAGAGACTCCAATATCCCTGAACTAAGGAATATCCCTTAAGTTAAGTAGCATCCCTAATATGATTGAAGGTATATTCCTTAATCAAGGGATATTGGAGTCTCTGGGAACCCTAAACCCTAAAGATCCCTTATAGATCCTTTAAAGGAACCCTAGGTATTCCTCATTTAAGGATATTGGAGTCTCTGGGAACCTCAAACCTCCACCCAAGGAGGCTTCGACCTCCAAATCCTCGACTGTTGGGTCCCATGTGGGAGTTTCCGATAATAGGGGGCCCCAATATAGCACCCTACATAGTAGGATCCTTATTATAAGGACCCCAAAATAAGGTACCCCTAATTTTTTTTGGGAAACTCCCATGTCTTGACTCCGAAACCTGCAACCATGTAGAACCCAGAAAGAGATACCATAGGGGCCTGAATAATTAGAATAGGGTTTTGGGGCCCCTTCTACTATATTACTATGTTCAATAAGAAGCAACCCCCAAAAATAGTATTGGTAATTCTTTAGGCCCCTACATTAGGCCTTAAGGCTGAAGGCAGGGAGTCCCTCACTAAGGATCCCTACCGTAACTTAGGAAGCATGTCTTTGTAGAGCGAAATGTGGGTGTGTGGGAAGAGCCCCGAAGCCCAAACTCTAAACCCAAAACCCCGAAAACGGAACCCAAAACCCTACACCCGAAACCTTAAAAGCCCCTAAACCCTAAACCCCTCAACCCTAAACCCTAAACCCTACACCCAAACCTTACTAACCCCTAGACCCTAAACCCCTCAACCCTAAACCGAAAGGCCCCCGACCTGCCTTTCGGGCCCATGACAACATAGCGCCGCTCGACTTGCGTGCCGTTGCCGCAGCTCCTACATGGGTTGATGGCTCGGGCTCGTGCTACCTGGTACCTCTTTCCTGAGGGTTCAGGGTTTAGGGTTTTTTTTACACCTGTTTTCCGATCTGCCGAAACGGTCTCATCGGAAATCCCCAGGGGGAAGGTGACTGGACTCCAGGACAGGGTTGAGGGTTTAGGGTTTAGGGTTTAGGAATTGGTTTAGGGCCTCAGTACCAGAATAGCCAGCCAGTCAGTTGGTCATACGCCGGGCGGTGTGTGGAGAGGCAAAATGCGCGATATTGAGGCCAAAATAGGGAGATGAGTTCGAGTATGCTAAACTTCCGATTCCTAAACCCTAAACCCTAGTAGGAAGCCTAGAGAATAGTGTTGGCGAGTACCTCGGCCTGTTGGGGCTACACGGTCGATTTATGGGGGGGTCGATCTACTCTTTGATGGGAGCCTTGATCCGAATGCAAACCACAGACTTCGCAATCTCAAGTCGCTCCAGGCAGTGGTCTTACGTTATATTGTGCAATATTCTGTTGGATTATATAATATTGTTAGCACTGGATAAACTGTAATCGCACCCTCGAGAATACACGGCTCCCCAAAACAGACGACAAAGACTCCTTCAGTCTGAACGAAAACTATGAAATACTTCCCAGAAAATCCTCAAGACCCGAATCCTCAAGACCCCAAGACTCTCAACCCTCGACCACCCAACCCCTGAACCCGACACTCAACGGCCCTTCATCCTGCCAAGATCCAGCTTGAACATAAGAGTTGCTATGAGCCTCATATGACGAGGGGCTACTCTTAGAGTGGGTTGGCCATTTAAAACTCCAAAGGTCTGAAACATGGTAAACAAACTCCTCCTCAGCCCAAGAAACGGAAAGTATAAGATATCCACCCAAAGGCCTAATCCCGAAACCCTCAATCCCAAGCCGTAAACCCTAAACCAACAACCCTCATCCTCAACCCTCAACCCTAATTCTAAACCCCATACACCCTAGATTACAGGCTTCAGGAAGAGGGCCGGCCTGGAGCACTCCCCTTTCGGCCACTCAGTCCACTCACTCAGCTGGCAGTCGACATCCTCAGCACGGATTAAGGCTTAGGGTAAGGATTATGGGTTGGGATTTAAGGTTTAGGGCTTCGGCTGTTTTTGCTTTTTTGCTTCGGGTTTAGGAGTTGGGGTTTGCGGGTTTAGGGGGTTTAGGGCCTTGAGGGTTCAGACTGGAAAGGGTTCAGGATGGTTCAGGACTTCAGGCTCGGTTTAGGGTTTAGGGTTTAGGGTTAAGCGGTGTTTTTTGATGTAGGGTTTTTGTTTAAGTGTGTTGGGCCTCTGATGTAGAGTTTAGGGTTTAGGGTGCTTCAGGGTTTCGAGTTTAAGCTCCAGGACTTAGGGGTTGGCACGGGTCGGTGCCAAACGGGCTGGAGGCTTCAATGTACAGCTCGCTAGAAGACGGCGCAGGCCAGAAGATCCTGGGCTCCGAAACCCAAGCCTTGTTAAACATTGAGGGTTTAGGGCTAAGGCCTTTTTCCTAAGGGTTTAGGGTTTAGAGCTTTCGGTAAAAATTGAAGGTTTTTTAACTTATGTTGACGAACCCTTCTCCAAAATTGAGGGTTGAGGGTTGGGCTTTAGGCTTTCGGGTTTAGGTTTTCATTAGATTAGGCTTCAGATGATGGTGCGGCTCTGTCTCGCGCATCATCTTTCGATTCATGATTCATGATTGCGGGAATCAGGACTTCTAGTTCATGGTCGGGATAGGATTAAAAATTTAGATTTGTATTCTTTATTGGCTTTAAGTACCCATAAAAATGTAAAATGCTACCCAACTATGACAAAGGACTTACGTTTAGGCTTCAGGGCTTCGGGCCTTAGAAGTTCAGAACTTGCCGTGCAGTCAGTTCAACTTCAATGGCCAGGAAAACATCCCCCCGAGCCCCACGCCCGAGACCCCCAAAGCCCAAATCAAAACCCACCACTTACCAGGACCCCCCAAGGGCCCTTTAATAGAGTCCTTATGGCCCTTAATAGTGGTTTTTGGGGTAGGTTTTAGGGTAGTTGGGGGGGTCTAGGTAGAGAGCAGAGAGTGCAAGCCCTAACACGGAGCCTCTCAAACCCTACAGCCCGAAACGCCTTGAACCCCCAAGGCCCACAGAATCCAAATCTCACCTCCAAAAGAAAACTAGCAGCTGCCAAATCTTGGGTTTTGGGTTTAGGGTTTAGGCTTCTTGATCCAGGAGACGCATTCATGGGTGTTGCAGGGCGTCGCGCGAACCACACGCTGGCAAGCGGTGAGTTTCAAGGGTGGGTTGGAAGACGCGACCCGGGTTTAGGATTAGATATGGCGTTCAGGGCTCTTTTTTTTTTGAACCCTCGTGGCTTTCAGGGTCCGAGGCTTAGGGATTTAGGGTTTAGGGGGTTCAGGGCTTCAGTCTTGAGGAGAGTTCATGTTCCTTATTATGGTTTGTATATATAGTTCCTTCAAAAGGTAGGCCTTTTCGGCTACAGGTAGGGCTTAGGGAATCTAGGGTAGCGGATGTATGCATGGGGGTCCCCCAAATTAGGGCCCCTTTCGAGGTCCGCCAACATAGCACAGCACCTTCAAAGAAGGACCCTACAAGGGACCTCATTTAGAGAACTACCCCTATTCCTAAGGACCCTTAGGGGGGTAGAGGGGGCCTAAATACCTAATAAGGACTTAACAAGGCCTAGTCAAGGAAGTATAGTCCCCCACCCCATATGTCGGGGATTCAGCTGCGGGGTCTGCAGATTGCAGATTGAGAGCTTCGACGTGGAGGGGCTCTGAAGTGTTTGGGTAGCTCAGAGGTGCCTGGAGCCCCTCCAACCCTAAACCCTAAACCCTAAACCCGAAACCCGAAACCCGAAACCCCACCCCTTGATAGCCCTTGTCTGGGGCTTCGGATTTAGGGACATAGCTGGACTTATGCTGATCCTCTGGAAACCCTAGAGAGAGTTTGCCAAGGGAGCAGAGCTGCAATCCCCAACGACCGATAGGATAAGCTTAAATTCATACTTGGAGGTTCATGGGTAGTTATGAGTAGGGTTATAAGTAGGGTAACTATACTGATAACCCATACTAGGGGACTTATAACCCCACTTATAACTACCCATGAACCTCCAAGTAAGTGCATGCAGATCTGTGCAAGCGACTGAACCGAGTTGTCCTGCGAACAAAGAGCACCCTGATCCCTAAACCGAATTAGGGTTTAGCGTTGAGCTCTTCTAGCATAAACAGCCTTGGTATGCTTTAGATGATTGCACCTGAGCTTCAGCATACATTATTCTGAATGTCTGAATGTCTTTCAATGGCATTCAAAAGCCCATTGATTGAAACCATACCCTAAAACCTAAGCCATAAGCCACAAACTTTAAATCCTAGCCCAATCCGAAGACCTAAGCCATACATCCGAAACCCTGAACCCGAACCCTAAACCCCAAACCCTAAACCCTAAACCGAAACCCTGAACCCTAAACCCTGAACCCTAAACCCTGAACCCTGAACCCCTAAACCCTAAACCCTAAACCCTGAACCGAAACCCTGAACCTTTTCCCCGGACCTCTCGGCAGTTGACCAGGAGCTCAGGGTCATAGCCTCGCTGCAGGCTTTTGCAGGGACTGCGAGGCTTGGGCTTGAAGGGTTCATGTTTGCGACTTAAGGCTTGTGTTTTGAAGGGTCTTAGTTTTAGGGTTGAAGGTTTGGGTTTAGGTTTGGGACTTAAGGCTTTTGTTTCGAAGGGTCTTGGTTTTAGGGTTGAAGGTTTGGGTCTAGGTTTGGGACGAAAGGCTTTTGTTTTGAAGGGTTTAGGGCTTAGGGTTGAGGGTTTAGGTTTAGGAGTTATATAAGCCTTTTCTGCCCGCATACTTCTTCGGGGGTTTAGGGGATCAGGACCTGAGGGTCTGAGAGGCTTTGGGTGTGGGGAACGGCGTGGGCCAGATTAGGGTTGCTAGGGCCCCAAAAAGCACATAAGCAAAAATTCGGATAGGGATATCCCATATAAACCCCCGTATAATGAAGCCCCTTAAGGTAGGGATATCCCCATAAAATGCTTATGCCTATGTGCTTGTTGGGTCCCTAAGGTTGGGGGTTTAAGAGAAACACGGACAGCATTCGAGTGAGAACTTGGGACTCAGAGTCTCTGAGGCCTTGGGGTTCGAGGTTCATGGCGAAAGGGCTAAGGATTAAGGCTTCAATGCTGAAGCTTGAGGGTTTAAGGATGGATTCCGGATTTCGGGTCTCACGGGCTCAAGGGTACCTTATTTTGGGGTCCTTATAACAAGGATCCTACTATTTAGGGTACTATATTAGGGTCCCCTAATTTTCGGAAACTCCCATTTCGGCCCTTACGATACATGCCAGGCTCAGGACCCGCTGGTGGAACATGCAGCATCCTGACATCGGCGAGAGGGCTTAGGGTTTAGGGTTTAGGGTTGAGGGTTGAAGAAGACTGGGATTGGGGTGCAAAGCTTTTGTGATCTAGGGCTAATGTAGGACCTTATATGAATCCTACTATTTTAGGGGTTATAGGCCCAGGGTTTCTTAATCAGGTTCCTAGGGCTTCTTGCGATTTGGGGTTTTAGGCGCCTTGAGGGGCTCAGGATTAGGATTTGAGAGTTTCCGAAAATAGGGGTTCCTTTAAAGGGTTACTTATTATAACGGTACTATAATGGGTTCCTTTAAAGGGCTCTATAGGGGTTTAGAGTTTCCGAAAATTAGTCCTTATAATAAGGATCCTATTTAGGGTACTATATTCGGGTCCCCTATTTTCGGAAACTCCCATTTTAAGCCCAGACGAAGCTCACGATGCAAGACCTCGGATACTGGGGCGTTGTCGGTAGAACTCTGTCGGGTTGCCGACTTTGAGAGATGAAAATTTCGGACGACCTGCATTGACGTTTTTCCCGCAGAATTGGCTGCGCACTCTGGGCATCTGGCAAAGTCTGCTGGGAGGCATAAACTACGATATTCAAAAAAACTCCACACTACCACCAGCACCACCACGATTACCCCCTGCACCTTTCACCGCGACGACGACTCCTACTCCTACTCCAGCTCCAGCTCCCGCTCCAGCTCCAGCTCCAACTCCAACTTCAACTCCAACTCCAGCTCCAACTCCAGCTCCAGCTCCAGCTCCAACTCCAACTCCTCCTCCTCCTTGTCCTCCTCCTACTCCTGCTCCTACTCCTGCTCCTACTCCTGGTCCTACTCCTCCCTACTCCTACTCCTCCTACTCCTCCCTCCCCCTCCTGCTACTGCTACTGCAACTGCGACTGCTACCGCGACTGCCGCTGCCACTGCCCCTGCCCCTGCCCGTTCCACTGGTGCCACTGTCACTGCCACTGCCACTGCTACTGCTGCTACTACTGCTACACCTGCTGCTGGTATATATTGTGAGCAACCACCACCGCCACCGCCGCTGCCCACCTGGCTTTCTCAGGCGCTCTTCTTCAACAACCGACCAGAAAAAAGTTCAAACTTTCCTCTAAGATAGACCAAATATGTGAGGCCAAAAATCTTTTAAGTTCTCCCATTGGCTATCTACTTCTCCTTCTAGCACTATGCCTCCTGCTGCTGCGGCTTCCTCTAGTACATGTAGCAGGTACCAGATGCAGCAGCAAGCAATGCCATACCATGATGATGAGCTGCACTTCGTCTCCTCCGATATTCCTTGCGGTAGCCACCACCGCAGGCTGCTGTGCACCTTTCTTCTGGGCCGGCTAGGATCGGCGTTGAGAGTTTAGCTTAGGATCGAGAGTTCTAGGCTTTACGGTGTCGGGTTTCGGGATGTGGACTTAGGCCGAACGGCTTCAGAAATTGAGGGTGTCTGGCATGTATGGAGATTACTCGTAAAGATGACAGTGGTTTTCCGTTGTCGTGGTTTCATTGTTGTTTCTGCTGTCTAGGAGCCATACTCATAGTGGTCTGCACGGATGGAAACGTAAACGCTTATGCTCAGACTGCAAGTAGCAGAGACTGATGCAGTTGAAGACACTACTGAACCTGACGACACACTCACAACCAGAAATGACGGCGCCGTCGGCTACTGGTACGAGTCACTGCTCCTATGTCCTAGTATGGAGATGACCGTGACAAGAACAAGCAGCATTGCTACCACGGCCACGACAACGACGACGATACTTTAATCAATGCCGACGATCGCTGCTGCAGCTTCGGCCACCAGTATTACAGGAAGACAAGAGATCTATAGCCACAGTCATCGTCTTACCCAGGCTGGCAACAGACACATCCATCCATCTTCAACATCACCATGATCATCAGGACTCAGCAGTGGCATCACCATCTCTATCACCGCCTTCCTTGATGATCGAACCCTGCCACGCAAAAGCAAAGAGCAAGACCTCACCCTGAACACTAATCTCGCTTGCTCTCCGGGGCCCAAGCGCACTCGCCTTGAACCAGGGCGTGTAGCTGCCTCGGCATCCAAGCACACTCATTAACTTTGAGGGCATGGGGATTCTGGGCTTAGGCTTCGGGTGGAGGATTTAGGGACTTAGAGGTTTGGAGTTTAGGGTTCAGGGGTTGTTTCTATGCTTCAGGGCCTCAGGGTTTTGGGACTCGAGGTTTCGGGTTATGGGGTTTAGGGTATAGGGTTTAGGGTTTCGGGTTTAGGCTTTAGCCTTTAGGGTTTAGCGGTTCTTCGTCGTCCACTCACGGGGTGTGGAAAGTTGAATGCCGAGCCTTGCTTCTCACGAGAGGGGCTTCCCTAAACGCTAAACCCAAAGCCCTAAACCCTAAACCCTAAGCCCTAAGTGCTAAACCCTAAACCCTAGGCCCTAAACCCCAAAGTCTTTGAGGGCTTCTGGTATGGAGCTTATGAGCTCACTTCTTGGGACCTGCGGCTCCGGCTTCGGGGTAATGTAGGAACCTGATTAAGAAAAATTGGGCCTTTATTAGGGGTTCCTTATATGAATCCTACTATGGGCCCAGGGTTTCTTAATCAGCTTCCTACATTAGAGGAAACTCGAAAAAAACCTCCAGAGACTCCAATATCTTAAGGAATACCCAGGGTTAGGGTTCCATTAAGGGATCTATAGGGGATCTTTAGGGTTTAGGGATTAGGGGATTCCTAATATCCCTTAACTAAGGAATCTACATTGAATCATTTGAGGGATCCTACGATAATTTAAAGTACGTTCCTTAGTTAAGGGATATTGGGGTCTCTGGGTCCCGCTGCAACCCCAAGACCAGAAACCAAAGACAACGGCACTAAACCGACTAAACCCAGGGTTGGGGGTTTAGGTGTTTAGGGTTTAGGGTGCTTAGGGTTTGAGTCGAAAAAACCCTCGGCCTGCGACCTCAAGCCCAAAACTCCAGATAACAGAAGAATGGAAAGCATAACGGACCCTTGGAGTATGTCAAGCACAGAACCCTGTAGCCATCACCCTCAACACCCTAATCCCTTCGAAGACCCTTGACAGCTTGTAATACATTTTGGGGAAGGCTAGCAAACCCCACCATGGCATCTTGCCTCAAGAATGGTAAAGTGACTTAATATGAACTCCTAAATACCCCTGAACCCCACAACCCCTAAACTATCCTAAAGCCCGAAGCTCGCGAGGCCCCTGAAAAGGAATTCCAAAAAACGGAACGATCCCGAAACCCTTTAGCCCCTCAACCCTACTTAAGACTTGAGCTATTAAACTTAAACTATTATGAACCTTCAAAACCCCCCTTGGTCAAAAAACAACGCCGAGGGGAGCACAGACCCAAGGCGGAGAGATTTGGAGAGCCTCAAACGACCTTGTTGGAGTCGGTTTTGGGTGTCATTTACAGTGGAAGACAGGATCCTTTATGGTAGCATGTAAGGTCCGTTTACGTAAGAGTTTTGAAGGGGTTCTTGGGTGGTTGTGGGGTTCTAGGTTTTGGGGTTGCGGAAGTAGTTTAGGGGGTTTGGGGGTCCGGGGTTCAGTGTTTTGGGAGTGTTGGCTTTATTTTATGGGTTTTCACACGGTAGAAACTATGGGGATCTGCGAAAGCTCTACACAAGTTCTTGTATAGGTCGTTTCAGGCGCGTTGCAATTCCCGTCTATTCCGTCATCCCTAGAATCGCACCTTTCTCAGAAGGAGACAGAGGGTCAGGGATCATGCGGCTGCTCCAGTTGCTCAGCGCGGCACCGGGTCTGTGTAACTTTCTGAAGAACTTCTCATGAGGCTAGTTGAATCGGTTTGGGGGCTTAAGGCTTCAGGGGCTTAGATGTTCAGGACGTTTGGCTTTAATGGCTTTAGGACCTTAGGGTTTAGGGGTTTAGGGTTTAGGGTTTAGGGGTTTAGGGGTTTAGGGTTTAGGGTTTGGGGTCTGGGGTTTAGGGTTTTAGGTTTACGATTGGTCCACAAGTGATACCAAGGAAGTCGCGCACTGCTTGGCGAAGTGGACCTGGTCGGCACCCCGGCGCAAAGCGACTGCAGCTGCTGTCGCCGGCAGCATGAAGGCGCAACTGTTGTTGACGTGTTTTCGTTTTCTGTGCAGATTCTTTTGATTGCCCTTGCGGGTTGGATGCTACTTCTTCCTTGGATTGGGAAGCTGAACAGGTGTTTTGTGCAAGGTGTTTTTCCGTCGTTCTCTCTAGATTAGGGTCTCTTGGTTATTGTTAAGTCCCCGTAAAAAGGACCCTAAAAGGAACTCTGATTTAAAGAACTACCCTTTTACCGGAAGACTCTAGCTATGCGCGTCCTGGCTGGCCTTTGTGGCAGCTCCTGCCGCAGCTGGCCGTTGGGTAAAGGGCATCAGCACAATGATGTTTTATCTTTCTAGCAGCTACTCAAGGGTCGAGAAAAGCCGTATATTGCCGTACACTCTGATGAACGCCTTAAACCCCAGATTAAATCCAAACACCCTTAACTTCATAAGTGCGGCTTCCCAGCATGACCAAGCAAGACATGAGAGCTTCTGCCCGGGCTGGATCCTCCCCCCCAAACCCTAAACCCTTAAACCCCTAAGCTCTAAACCCTAAACCCCTAAGCTCTAAACCCTAAAACCCTAAACCCTAAACCCTAAACCTCTAAACCCTAAACCCCTAAACCCTGAAACCTAAACCCTAAACCCCAAAACCTCCTCTCTTAGCCCGCGGCATCGCCACCAGGGTCTGAGCAAGGAGGGGATTTCCCAACTCTGAAGGACTCCGAGTGCTCCCAGATTTAACCCCCCTTGAACTAGGACTCCTAAACCGGTGTAGGGTTTAGGGTTTCGGGTTTCGGGTTTGGGGTTTAGGGTTTGGGGTTTAGGGTTTAGGGTTTAGGGATGGGCTTAGCATGTCACAGCTGGTTTTCAGGAGGACTGCTACAAGCCTACGCTGAAACGGGGTATTTTCAGAAAATAGGCGACCCTGATAGAAACCTGCTTTATAAGGGCCACTACAACAGAGGTTTCTGAACTTCCCAACTGAGTCAAGCTCCCATGATTTTGCGAAAGGCGAACTGCAAATTCAGCCTGCGAGAGACCTCCAGGACTCCCCTGAAGCCCGAAACCCATTGCCAATCTAAACCCTAAACCCTACCTAGACCCCAAAAAGTATGTAGAATCATAGCCTTTTATAGGTTTTGGGCTATTATTTTACCTATTTCTGTGGCTTTAGGCAAATCCTAGACCCCTCACCCCTGACGCCTACACAAATCTAAAACCTACACGCTGGAGTTCTGAGGAGGCTCAGGGTTGAGGGCTGAGGCTTCGCGTGTAGGGCTGAGAAAACCTGTAAGTGGTGAAAGGTGCTGGGGTTCAGGATTGCGGGGGCGTAGAGTTTAGGTTTCCGGATGTGAGTATTTGGGCCACGTTTCACGCGGGTCGTGCCAGAGACCTCCTGAAAGATTGCCCCGCATGTGCGGGGCACATTGTGGTTGTCGGTTCGCAGGCTTAGCAATCTGACCACATCAGCACCGAAACTGGACAGTCGGAGTAGGATCCTCAATATACAAGACCCCCGAGCGAACCCCAATGTCAGGAAATCTCCATACATTCCATGCCCCAAACACTAAACTGACTAAACTCTCATCCCTGAACCCTATGATTTCCTTCAATGCACCACACCAGCCTTGCCGCCCGTGCGGTTCATCACGAGTTGGAAAGTGTTTGCCATCTTCGCGTCCATCGAATTCCTGGCCCACTCCAACAGCCCCCTGCCCGAAGAAGCTTCGTATTGTCATATAGGGGCCTAGATAGTTCCACCAGGGCTGTGGAGCATTGCGTATACCCTACTTAGAAGGTGAGTTTCAGGGCACTATTAACAACCCTAAACCCTAAACCCTAAACCCTACTAAGTATTCCGACTCCTATAGAAAGCCCCCATACTCCGAATCTGCCGGGTGAACCCCAGGCTTAGGTTTTCAGCCCCCGGGAAGTTCACTAAAGGCCACGACTGATGAGCGTGACAGGGATCAAGGAGAGAAAGAGAAGTCTGATGAGAATGTGGCTGATGATGATGGAAACACAACAGCATCCAGCCTGGTGATGATGGTGATGGATATGGTGAAAATGCCGATGATCACGGCGATGCAGCGACGCTGGCGATAATGATGCTGTTCGTGACACAGGTGGTGATCAAGACCACGGTGATGAGGATGACGATGAAACTGGTCGTCATCATCATCACCATCATCAGCACACGCCATGCTGGCACCACTCCGTAATCCCTGCTTGAAGCCCTTTGACCCTAAAATCACACATCTCCAATGCCACGGCCAGCATCTCCTTTCGGACTGGAGTTTCGTAATTTTGGAAAATCCCAACAAAAATCTCCGAACCTCCTCAGAGCAACCCTGAACCGTACTTGGATCGCATTCTGGAAGGCCAAATCTCCGGGTGGCGCGCCTGACTGGCGTCTTCAGCGGGTTGCGGATCTGCATCGTGAAGTAGCGCCACTCGGACGCATGATGCCTGGTGGGGCTTCCACTGGCCTTTGAGCATAAAGACTCGACTTTACTCTTTGAGGTGCTCAACATGGCTTCGGGTTCAAGGCAGGGGTCTCCTTTTTTCTCTGAAAAGGAAGCGTGCGCACACATCATGCGAAAGACTGGTCAAGCTCTTCCTAAGTTCTCGGGAGCCAAGAGAAGCCGGAACCTCAAAGCCCTAAAACCCCTGAGCCCTAAACTTTCGACCCTGATCATGAACTTCACCCTGCCTGAACACGGAACACCCAATATCCCCAGACTCCTAGACCCGAACCCTACCGAGACAATTTCCTGGGTAGTTTGCCACCCGACCGCCCCAGCGGACAGTCTCGATCGCAGCAACTGACAGACACTCGCAACCCCTCAAACCCGGAACAGTGGAACTCCAAGTGCTAAAACCCTGCAGTAAAACCCTAGACGTTGCTCTTTCTGCCACGTGGCGGGTTTGGATCCGGGTGGAGCTTCAGAAGCCTCACAACCAGGCTGTCGCGCGGTTACACGCAACTCAATGTCAAGTTTGTGTTTTCCTTCTTTCCCACTACCGGCTGTTGTTAACCGAAAAACTGACATTTTCATTGTCGCTATCAACGTGGCGTTATCACTGTTTCTAGTGCTGTTGCTCGCTCTAGCTATCAAGGTGCGTCTATAGTAGAAGTCAGAAGGTTGGGCACATCATTAGCGCCATGCCTTTCAAAATCATGCACAAGGAACCCTGGCACCAATCATCTTTAAAACCCATCTTCCAACACTCTCTCGGGTGCTCGCTGTAATTACATTCATGAAGCCCGGGTTTGGGCTTGCTTGGAGCTTCATGGGTAGTTATAAGGGTTCCTTTAAGGGTCCCTTTACAGGGATCTATAGGGATTCTATAAGGGTATAGGGTTTAGGGCCTACTTGGAGGTTCATGGGTAGTTATAAGTGGAGGCGATTTGTAGGGAAACTACAGTTACTGTTGATGGACAAAATCCTGCATTACCTTAAGGTCCCTAAACTATGGGAATTATGGTATAGTTCTTATAATGGGTAATGCAGGATTTTGTCCATCAGCCGTATGACCCATGTTAGGGAACTTGGGAGCCCACTTATAACAGGGCTGAAGTCGTTAGCATCAGATCTCAGGGCTATGTGGCACTGGAGTCTTCGAGATGACGCCTGTTTTAGGGTTTGAGGTTTAAGGTTTAGGATTTAGAACATGGGGTTTAAGGTTTAGGATTTAGAACATGGGGTTTAAGGTTTAGGATTTAGAACATGGGGTTTAAGGTTTAGGATTTAGAACATGGGGTTTAAGGTTTAGGATTTAGAACATGGGGTTTAAGGTTTAGGATTTAGAACATGGGGTTTAAGGTTTAGGATTTAAGACATGGGGTTTAAGGTTTAGGATTTAAGACATCGGGTTTAAGGTTCAGGATTTAAGACATCGGGTTTCAGGTTTAGGATTTAAGACATCGGGTTTAGGGTTTAGGAATGAGGGCTTGGTTTGTGGCGAGGAGCCCTTGCCCGCACAAGCCGAAGCATTTGCCACTGATGCCATGCCCCCTCCTATTGCAAAATGCTAACTAACAATGTCATCTTTGTACAAGCTTATGTCAAGCTCTCAATCCCCCAAAATACAGAAGCACCCCATCAAAACTACGCCAAACCCGATCACACCCTCAGAAAACCCTACCAAAAAATATATCTCCGCGCCGAACCGACCCTAGCAGTGAAAGTAAGCGCCGGGCGATGCGGATCGGCGTGCCCTCGGCGTTTGCAGGGTTTAGTTTTGGTGCCAATTTTGAGGGTCCCTGGTCCTCTAAGGGTCATGTAAGAGGTTCCTTTAGGGTTTAGGGTTCCGTTAAGGGTTCCTTCAAGGGTCTTTGTTAAGGGTCCTGGGCCCTTCAAGGGCCCCGTAGGGGATTTCCAGGGTTGCTATGAGGGCTGCTACGAGGCTTAATTACTCTAACGGGTTTTAAAAGGGTAACTATAAAGGGTTGTGCAAAGGGCACTAGAAGGGTTCTACCAGGATTCAAGAAGGGCTCTGAAACAGTTCCAGAAAGATTTAGGGGTTTAGGGTCTAGGGGGCTTTAGGGCTCTAGGGTGTGAAATATAGGGCTTTTGGGTTTTGGGGTTTAGGATTCAAGGTCTAGGGTTTAGGGTCTCTAGGGCTTGGGTAAAGCACAGCACAAGAGGTTTCAGGTATGAGTTGCAGTACTTAGTACTGCTGTCTTAGTCGCCTGCCACGACCATTGCTAATGTCAGCTTCCCGTTTTGGTTGCGGGCCTACGGACAGGTTTCAAATGTCCGCAAGAGCATGGGTTCGCTTTGTAATTTGTGGAGCCGGCGCTTGCATACGGGGAAGGACCGATGTGTAAGGCCAGTGGGAACTGAAACACGTGATGGCTCTACGTGGGTTATTATAAGTCTAAAAGGGAAGCTATAAGTCTATAATGGATACTATAAGCCCAAAGGGAGATTATAAGTTCATAAATTTTACTATAAGTCTATAAGGGATACTATAAGTCTATAAGGGATACTATAAGAGTTCTACAAGTCATTAACCACGACAGGCACTCCTTCCAGTGTTTGTGACCACATGAGCAGCTGAAGTAGCAGCAACAAACAACTGCAGCATTTTGCTCATCATGCTCCACATCAGCAACATCTTCGGCGAAACGACAGCAGATCAACAACGATCATAACAATCACTGCCTTCATTACAGCATCATCAAGAACAGAACAGACGTCGCCGCAGCAAGTCAGAGAATAACAAATTCTGAAGCCTCCGCCCCAACCAATCTAAAAGCAGAGAAACTGGCCATAGTCCCGTACTGTGGCCGAAACCTTTCTCAGACTGGGGCACCAGCTGTGTGCCCAAGACATCGGAGTTGTCCGCAATGCAACTGGCAACAGTAAGCAACCCAGAGACTCCAATATTCCCGAATAAAGGGATATACCTTGAATTATAGTAGGATCCCTAATATATAATTTAAGGTATATATTCGGTATATATTCCTTGATTAAGGGATATTGGAGTCTCTGGGAAGAGGGGTTTTGGACGGCTCTCGGTCCTCTCATCGAGTCTGATTCGGCCTGTGGGGTCAGCTCCCGAGTTCGAAAGTTTAGGGTTCAGGGAAGCTTAATCATAGGGAGCCTTAGGGGGGTAGGGGGTGGCGGGGTAGGGGACTATACTTCCTTAAATAGGCCTTATTAAGTCCTTATTATAGGTAGTAAGGCCCCCTACCCCCCTCCCCCCTACCCCACTAAGGGTCCCTATGATTTAGGGAAGCTTAAGGCCTAAGGATGGGTTTGGGAGCCGAATCGTAAGAGGGTCCTTTGTGTGCTTGAACATTCCGAAGCGATTTCCACAAAGGCAAAAATCATGTATATCATGGGTTCTATACCAGCAGTGACAGCAGCATTCACGGCATTCAACCTCATCTTCATGACGAAATGGTTAGTACTTCGTAAACGCCAGACATGACAATCATCATAGCCGCACCAACTGCAATTCTAATCTCGAACTTTCAACATGAGGAATTGGATCGTCATTGTCATCAACATAGCAAGCATAGCAACAATGGCATTCGGGAAGCGTAATCTAGTCGGATCTTGGCTTGTCTCGGTGACCCAGATGGTATCTGCGGCTATGCACCCGAAGCTCAAGCCCCGACTTAGAAGCCGAAACACTATACTTGGAGGTTCATGGGTAGTTATAAGTGAGGTTATAAGTCCCCTAATATGGGTTATAGGTATAGTTACCCTACTTATAACCCTACTTACAACTACCTTTGACCCTCCAAGTAGACCAGGTTGGGAAGAAGCCTCACACATTGGGGGGCCCTGAGGGGCAAGATGGGTCGTAAATGACGCTGTCAGCGAAAACGCAGTATGCAGGGTTTCGGATCTCTGACTGAGGCATGTTGCAAAACCCAAAAGCAGCCCAGGTTTAGGGTTTAGGGTTTAGGGTTTAGGCAAGAACCGTTGAATCACCAGATGGAGTCTGGCAGTTAAATTGGCATTGGTATTTAACCCGTCGTAATCGTCGACTTCGCGAGCGGCGCAACGGCAGCAGTGAGCGTTGCCTTTGTCGTACTAACAGAAGCAATGGCAATGGCTACATGTAATATTAGAAACGAAGAACAGGAAACAGAGCTCGATAACTACAAAGCTCTCATGATACTATAAAACTCTCCTGACACTTTCATTTCCGTCTGGCATGTAACTTCTTGACCGAATGTCACTGGCAGTAGTAGCACCCGGCGAGTCTTAAGTAGCATCGCTGTCCGTCGTCATCGTTATCATAACCAACATCATCACCACGAGAAGCAACAGCAACGGCAGGAGCCTCAACCACGTCAACGACAGCTCTGGTCCTTCGATGGCAGAATGAACATCAAGATCCTTGCCGTCTTCGAATCACCATCATGATCCTCATCACCATCATCATCCTCACCATAATCACCACCCTAAACGGTAAATCCTGAACCGCAAACCCTAAACCGGACACAGGCCTTCGGATCATATGTTCGTCGGCTTGGTTGCGCGCCTGCATTCGGGGAGGGCGGAGGGTTTAGTCTTTGAGGGTTTTTGGGCTTAGGGGTTACAGGTTGGGGCTGGAATACTCTAGCCTGAATCAGAAAAGCCCAAACTCAAACATCCAGGACGTTGATTACCCCCTTCTAGAACCTCGAGAGTTTCAGGCGCTCCTGTGAAGTAGGATTCATCCGATCTACACTCACCAACATTCCTGGCAAGCCCTATATGGGAGTTTCCGAAAATTAGGGGGTACCTTATTTGGGGGTCTATTTCGGGTACTATCTTAGGGTCCCCAATCTTCGGAAACTCCCATATGCTGACCACTAAAGAATCTCGACAACCGCAATAAAAAGCCCTACTTCACATTCCAAAAATTTGGGAAGTGCTCTCGCATCTAGCCCACTGGATTTGAAAGCGACTCGCATGCCTGCGGCAATGATTTTCAGGCCGTAGCTGGGCCTAAACCCAAAATCCTAAATCCCAAACCCCAAACCCCACCCAACAAAGCCGAAGCATGACATACTATAGTAGATTCCAATCTGCTATAGTTTCCCGTTCATACATTGTGACTGCAGTATATACTAAAAACATACGATTATGTACTGTTATGTCTTGTAATATTCTGTAATATACTCGAATATGCTACAATATACTAGAACTCCTTACAATATACTACTGTAATATACTATATCAAAGGGGCTGGCAAAACTGACTCCAAATCTTTTCTGACTCTGAATGTGTGGGTCCTGGCAGGTACCTCCCCATGTGGCTGTGGTTGCTGGAGATTTGCTCCGTTTTCGGGGTTGGGGGGGTAGGATAATAAGGTCGGATTCCAGCGTACAGCTAGGCTGTGGTAGCGGTGCCGTGAACGAGAAGGTGGAGAGTGGTAGTCGTAGGTTAGCGCTAGGTTACGATGTATGCTAGAGCGGCTGACCCAGCGCGAACGAGAAGGTAGCGAGCTGGACACCCAAAGCACGGGCATCGACGACAATAAGTCCGAAACTCCCCGAAACCAACCCTATAGTGAACCCCATAAAGTTGGAAACCGGATTAAGGCCAAATAGTGCTGGGATTCCCTATACATTACTCTTAAGGATTGAGGCTATTGGGTTTCCAACTTTTGGGCTTCTATTGTAAACCCTAAACCCTAAACCCCTAAACCCTAAACCCTCAACCCTAAGACCCAAGACCCTAAACCCTAAACCCTAAGAGCCCCCACCGGCACGTCAGGCTCGTCCGGCAGGGCCTCAGTTCTTTAGAAGAAGCACAAAGGTTCCGAAAAGGAGGATTTTGTAAAGGCTCCTATAAGGGCTCTTTCAGGGCTCTAGAATTTCTATAACAGTTCGATAAGGGATTTAGGGCTTTGGGCCTGCATAGTTAGAATCGTGTTCTGGGGGTTGGCTTCTTTACTTGTCTTATATAGGGGACATGAGCGGGTTTTGTTATGACCTCTATGTGAGTTTCCGAAAATTAGGGGTACCTTATTTTGGGGTCCCTATAAGAAGGATCCTACTATTTAGGGTATTATATTGGGGCCCCCTATTTTTGGAAACTCCCCTATATTGTCTACTCTAGGTGAAGAGGGGGACCTTGCGGGGCTCTATCAGGAATGGTTCTATAAGGGATTTGGTGGTTTGGGCCCTTGGTTGGCGGAAGATCTTGCCGCGTGGGTACCTTACTAATTGAAATCGGGCGGATCTGAAAAGGGTCTTGGGTGCTTTTCTCGGGACCTTCAAGATTAGAACTGGGTTTCGGGGTACGGCTAGCTTTGAGTGTGGACAGTCGGCTGTAGGTTTGGGGGTTTAGCTGTCTTCGGAGGGTTTTGGGGGGAGGTTCCTCTGTAGTTGTGATACGGTTTACTTAAAAAACCCTTATATGAAGTCTCGTATTGAAACCCCGTGGGGTGCAACGGTTCAGGGCTTGGGGTTTGGTTTATGTTCCGGGTATCTCTCTCTTGCGGCAAAGCTTGGCCGACAGTTTCAGCCATCGGCTCCGTCGCTCTTTGCCCTCGACCAAACACCCGAAGCTCCAAACCAAAAGGGTTTAGGGTTCTGGGGCTGGAATCTAGGTGTTTTGGGTGTGGGGAAGGAAGCAGTAGTGAGCCGTCGGCTCAGCCCCATGAATGGGAAAAACCAGAGGGTTAGGGCGCAGCCAGGCCGGCAAGGGTTTAGGGTTTCGGCTGAAAGGTTGCGGGTGTAGGGCTTACAGATTAGTTGGAAAGCCCAGTAGCCAAAGAAAGAACCTAGAAGCTCTGGGCCGTGTCTGCGTCCTTACAGCCTAAACCCTAAACCTTCGAACCTTAGACCCTTCAACCCTAAACCCTTAAACCCCAAAGCCTTAAACCAAAAATCCTCAAAGCCTAAATCCTTAAACCCTGAACCTCAAATCCTTCAACCCCAAGCCCTCGCGTGTGCACTTTTCCTTCCGGATCTCGCCAGATAGCTTCCGGAGCTCGGAGGACTCCACCACGAGGAGTTCTAGGAGTCTACGGTTTAAGGCTCCAGGGTGCACAGGCTTTTAGGGCAATAAGGGTTTAAGGGGACGAGAGGCTTCAGGGCAAAAGGGGTTTGGGGCGTTTTCGGGGATTTGGCGGGGCTTTAGGGTCGCAGTGCAAATGCACACCCAAAGCTCGGCACGCTCAGCACCAAGAACTCTCTGATTAGACTCCCTGGTTCAACCGCAAGCCTCGCTGGCAAACATATATCATACTCAAACCCTCCAGCCTAAACCCTTGTATCGTACTCCACGCGTCGTCCTCCCAACCCGGGGCGCTCAGAGTCGAAACTGGTACCGAAGCTGAAGCGCTGTCCTCAAAGACGCCTGAGAGGAAAGCTAGTAAATGGCCCTGAACGGGTTTAGGGTTTAGGTTTTAGGGTTTAGGGTTTCGGGTTTCGGGTTTAGGGTTTTGGGTTTAGGGTCAAGGGTTTAGGGTTCAGGGTTTAGGGTTTAGGGTTTAGGTTAGGGTTTTAGGGTTTAGGGTTTTGGGTTTTTGGTCATTTTACGGGCCGGTGATGCTACGGTCGAGAAGGTCACGGGTTCATCGTGCTGTTCCTATGAGCGCGGGCCTAAGCTTCTTGACATATGCCAAGCAGGCGGAGACATCGGAACAGCCTCGAATCCCTCTCTCTACCTTGGCGAAAAATGGGGTCAGCACCCATGCAGTACTCTCGAATATGTTGAAAGCCTTGAACCCGTGAAAACCCTGAGCACCTAAACCCTATACCCAAGCCCTCAACCCCAACCGAAACCCTTGACCCCGTTCGGCAAGCCTCGCCGGAACTGCTGGCAAATCCGGAGTCGGGTTAGCATTGCAAGCAGTAGAGGCTATCGGGGTATCAAGCGTGGCTAAGAATTGGGGCTTCAGGGCTTTGGAGCTTTAGCACGAAACCCTAACCTCTACACCCCTTAACCCTGAACCCTACCCCTAAACCCTTCAACCCTCTAGCGTTCGATTCCCGGCAGAGAAAAAATGATCCACGGGCTCTTGCGGCCTAGGTAAATCCTGAATGCACTACAATCCCTTGCAAAGCTTCGTCCTAAACTCTGAAAACAACGAGAAACCTACTGGTCTGCAGAGGTCTACATCGTCCGAATAACTGGAATCGGGTTTTGGTGTATATTTTGGTATAGTTACGTTCAGGAACCCTACGGAACACTGTTGGTAATTCTAGTGGTTTTATATTATTAGGGTACGGAGCGATATTGGTAGTTGTAGAGGTTATATAGTATTAACACTAGAGCCGGTGATTGAACCACATGGATGCCTGAGGCCCCACAAGAAAACTGGCTCTGCAAAGAGGCGAATATATAGGCCAATGAACACGCATGCGCGCCCACAAGGGAGATGCTTCCCATCCCGGTTTTGTGCTGAGGTTTCCAGCAGAGTGCGGCTGCAGGTTCTGGTGTGTTTTCCGGGGTCCGGAGCCTCGTCCCCAAGAATTCTTGACCTCTCACCGTTTTCCGCGGAAGCTTGGGACCTTGTCGCAAAAAGCACGGCAAGGCTGCAAAACTTCAGTTTGAAATCCCTAAACCCCAAACCCTAAACCCCCTATAGCCAGGATCAAAACCCCGCCCTGTGCCAACAGGGGCTGTCGGGATGTGTGCGGCATGCTCCAAGCGTTGCTACTACTTTCACAGTGACAAATGCACCGGACATATTCCATCCATTTCAAACGATCGCGGTAGGCGACAGGATGTGGCCCTGCATTATCAATGGGATTAGACCCAAAAGATCCAGACTTCTATAGGGGCCATAATCGGTCAAACAAGGTTCTGGGGTTTAGTATAGTAGAGTACAGTATATCGTATAGTATAGTACAGTAATATAGTACAGTATAATATAATATAGTACAGTATACTAAAGTACAGTACAGGATAGTATAGTAGTATAGTATAGTGTACTATTACTTTGGGGTCCCAATCATTCAAACCAGAAGCAACTTTGTACTGCCTAGCGAATCCATCGCTGATGGATCACGGTGAACAGCCCGGCCCTGCAAGCCTCGGGTAAGGGTTAAGCGTTTAGGGTGTCGGGTTTGGGGATTAAGTACTGTAGGGGCCTTGATAATTAGAATAGGGTTTGGGGTATCTTATACTATCATTCTAACAAGGAGCCCCCAAAAATAGTATTGGATTTTATTCACGTAAGCCCCTGTAGCATGTCGGGGTTGGGATTTGAGACCCTTGGGAACCCCAGTGCCTATCACGGAGAAGCATTCGAAGTAAAAACAAAACTGCTGCTCTTTCAACACAAAAGTGCGAGCCAGCCTTGCATTCAATGGGTTCTTGTTTAGGGAATTCAACTTAAGTTACCATAATAGGGACCTATAGTAACTAATATATGGCAACTTAAATTAAATCCTGAATAAGAACCCAGTTCAGTAAGCTCATCGCAAGGCCCTGCATTCTAACCTGAGATTTAAGCTTTAGGGCTGTGGGCTGTGGGGGTTTAGGCATCCCAAACTCCTAAGCCTTAAAGGGTGTGACGCAAGATCAGCCAGGCCGGTATCCTTGGCACCACCCTGTCCCCCATTTCCGCTCAGAAGAAGGCGCTTCCGCGGCGCTTTACCTACCACAGACACAAGTGAACTGAAGTTTCAGATTAAGAGTTCTGGCTTAGGGTTTACAGTTTCAGTTCTATGGTTTCGGGGGCTAGGGGCCAAGCTTGAGGCACAATTCATAAAACAAGAGAAAACATTTAAATGCCTTTCCATAATGCGGATATCTCGGGTAAACTCGACACGGAGTTTCTGCCTGAGTCTAACCACCCTCAACCCGGAAGCCTAAACCCTTCTACCGAAACCCGTCGACCGTCTACCCCTCAACTCTTAACCTTGAACCTTAGGCCCGCGGAGTGTGTTGAGGCTTTTGGGTTCGGCCGCTTCAAGCCTACTAGAGGGGCCTCAAGAATGTTTCTGTAGGGGCCTGAGAACTATATTATGGGAGCCTTAGTAATTGCACTATAGGGGACCTTAAGAATTGCTTTGGAGGTAATTTTCGTTCGTCCGGGGAAAGGGTTCGAGTCGGACGCACCGAATACATGACTAAACTCTGGTGAAACAGAATTAGACAGCAGATTTGCCTCGCCGAACATGTTTGGCGGTATATTAAACTACAATTTCAAGGGACTGTAAGAGGATACTGTCAGGATACTAGTACCAAGTATTCCGACCGCCTATATTACCTCCAGTTTCATCCTCCTCGCCCCACCCCTAAACCCTAAACCCTAAACCCTTAACCCTTAAAACCTGAACCCAAATCTGACCCCAAAATCCCGAAGCCACAGAAGCTTCAAAACCCAATGTTTAGGGTTTAGGGTTTAGGGTTTAGGGCCCAATGGTAAGCAGTCTGATATAAACCCTTGAACACCTGAACATGACCCTGCAACCAATCGCCAAATTCAAGAAACCCCGTCCGTTCGAACCTCTCCCGGCCCTTCTCGACGAAGTTGGTGTTGAAGTCCTTGTACTCCTGAAGATGCGTTTTTTGGGTGGTCCTCATAGGTGTTCTGGGGTTTGGCGCTTGTTTTTGCGAGACTTCTAGCACCAGGATTCAGGCAGCTGGGGTTTGCAAGTGCCTCAAAGCCCAGGTACCCCACGTGATCCCAACCCCAAACGCCGACAAAATCCATTTCTCACCCGCGCTTAGAACCAAAATAAACATAATATTCATATTAATCCCCTTAAGCTATATTATAAGAAAATAAAACATAATTCCTAAGAGCAGTGAAGAGTAACCCCGAACCCTGGGTTGGTGGTACGTCGGCTTTGGAGCTCGGAGGATCCAACAGCACTGGTGCAGGATCGAAAAAAACCAAGAATCCGGGCGCCCAGATCCCCGAACCCGATGACTAAACAAACTTCTTAGGAGTCAAGCTTAGTAAAAAAGTTTCAATATCCTCATTATCTATTGCTATGGTCAGTAATATCAGTAACATTATGCGTATTATATTTGTATGTCTGCATATATATATATACATATATATATATATATATACATATATATATACATGTGTATATATATATATACATGTGTGTATGTATATATATATACAGATACATGTATGCGTCTTAGTGTACAGGGGACGATGAACGGACATCGTCACCAACACACCAGTCTCCTTCCGCATCTCGACTCGGATGCCTCCCGGCCGTTGCTTGCGCTTCAGGACTTATTTGGTTGTGGGCTCTGGGTCGAAGGTTTACATCTTCGGATTGCGGGTTCAGGGCCTACTTCGTGTCTACATGAGCAAAACTTATCGTGCTCTTTTTCTGCTTTCAATGCTGGAAAGGCTGGTGAATGCTGCTGGGTGGGCCGACGCCGCTCAAAAATGATTCGGCGACGGTGGCTTGGTTGCATTAGGTTGCAGCGCTATCGTTGTGCAGCGCCGGGTTTTTCCAGGTTCTGCGGGCAATTGTGTCTGTGCGCAACTGCCCAACTTAGCTCCATGTCTGCTTGGGGCCTCAGTACCATGACTGATTCGGCATGTTACCGGTCGTCCCTACGCAATTTTTCACGTAGTGCTAGACAGTTGTGCAGGAATCGATTGCCGTACAGATCCCCGTCCAGTCTCTTCGTGCATTCGTCTGTGCGTCTAAACGAGTTGGTCCTCAAATAGCTAAGTGTTAAGTGTTGCTTCGGGACAGTCCGCATTGCGCGCGCCTTACGGTTCAGGCTTCGGGATTTCCGAGGTTCAGCACAGCCGCGACCCGTGTTTGCACGCCACGCGGAACCCGAAACGCGAAGCCCATAATTACACCTTTACCCTCGACGCCAATACAACTCCGCACAACTAAAGCTCACCAACGCTAACTCGGAACTCTAAACGCAGCGCCGCACCAAAAAAAGCCAACCTTTCTTTCGAAACGGCACCAAAACAGTTTTCCCTAAGCCGCTGCGAGAGCTGAGCCTGGACAAGCCTGATATTCAAAATACCCGTGAAAATTACGCCCCAGTCCACCAGAAAACCACCCTAAACCGAAATAATGAACCCTGAAGCCTCAATCCTAAGCCCTAAACCCTACGGAACCCGTTTGGAACCCGCCATGACAAGCCACATCAAATCCTAAAACCCTAAACCCTGAGCCCTAAAGCCTAAACCCTAAACAACAGTCTCAAGACCCAAAAAAGGCCTTCTGGCACCTTCATGGCTCGGAAGCTCTGAATCTGGGCGATTCAAAGGCTGAGCACGTGGGCAGTTCTCTAAATGAGGGACCCGTAGGGTTTAGGGTTTTTAGGGTTAGGGTTTCTAAGGGTACAATAAGGGGAGTGCTCTAAATTAGCGTCCCTTGCTAGGTCCCCACAATGAAAAGGATTCTAAACGGACACTACTTTAGAGAACAACCCACTCAGAGGATCATGGTGTAGGGCTTAGAGGAACAGGGGACTCGATAAGTAGGATTTTAAACACCTTTTGGCAGACATGGCTGCAGATGCCTGCTTGCTTGTAGTCCTTCTTACTGAGTCACCGCTTCTTTAGGGGTTTAGGGCTTGAGGGGTTTAGTTTAGGGTCTAGGGCCTAGGATTGAGGGCATCAGGGTTCAGGCATTTCGGGGTTGAAGGTTGAGAGGATCAAGGCTTGTCTAGTGCAGAGGCACGGTTTAGGGTTTAGGGTTTACCTGTAGCCGAAAGGACCTACCTTTTTAGGGTTCCTCATTATGGTTTCTATATATAGTTCCTTAAGAAGGTAGGCCTTTTCGGCTACAGGTAGGTTATGGGAGGTTTAGGGCTCAGGGTTCAGGTTCTCGCAACCCTAAACTCCAACCCCGAACCGCTGAACCTCCTATCGAACCCCAGACCTCTGACCCTAAACTCCCTAAACCCTAAACCCTAAATCCGAAATGATACTGCCCGGCTTGGGGATTCGACTGCCTCTGCCCTAAACTGCAAAGCCCAACAGCGCCCCGAGCCTCAGAAGCCAAAATCCAAAGCCCCAAGCCCACCCCAAAGCCACAATATAGGGGCCTTAATGATTAGAATGGGGTTCCTTTTGAGGGGTATTACGAGGGTTCCTTTAAGGGTTCTACAAGGGATCTGCATAGGGGCCTTAATAATTAGAATAGGGTTTCGGGGCCCATTATGTTTCAAATACAATAAGGAACCCCAAAACCCCAGTCTAGTTATTAAGGCCCCTACTTGGAGGTTCATGAGTTATAAGTGGGGTTAGAAGCCCCCTAATAGGAGTTATAAGTATAGTTTCCCTACTTATAACCCTACTTATAACTACCCATGAACCTCCAAGTACATCAAACACCAAGCACCAACTTGCTTACCTTTGGTTAGTAGGGATGGAGGAATGGGGTACAATGATAACTACTATTACTATCATTCTTCCATTCCCTACTAACCAAAGGTAGGACATCCTAAACCCTACCCTAAACCCTAAACCCTAAACCTCAAACCCCAAGCACCAAGCACCAACTTGAGGCGAGGGTCAACCTGGGTGATGGTGTCTTTCATCTCCATGAAGCGCGTGTTCACGACCTTGCAAGCCGGTGAGCTGGGGCATCGGACCTTCTTTTCCGGTGGTTTTGATTTTAGACTTTGCCGGAGGATATAAGATTCTGGAGTGTTTCGATATAGTGCGCAGGTAGGTTTTTGAAAGTCCTTGAACGATCCAAGCATGTTTGCTGCAGGGCCTGAGGTCTTGGAAACCCCAGCACATGAAGCCCAAAACCCTACAAGGCAGTTCGCAGCCCCAGTGCTCCGAAGTCGTGAACTTGAAACCCAACTATGTTCAGGCTTCAGGTGGCTAGGAGTTTAGGGCTTACCTGGACCCTAAAGAACCAAGTGTTTTCGGGTTCCTTAGTATGTTTTCGAGAAACAGGTCCTTAAACAAGTAGGTTATTTGGGGTCCAGGTAGGGTTTAGCAAGTTTCTGGCTGGAATTTGCTCGGGACACACTGGGGGGCCCTGCTCCAAGCTGAGATCCCCGTAGACCGGCTACCGATGGCCCGAGGCCCTCAAACGAAGGCCCTCAGGCCCTATGACCCCATATATATATATATATATATATATATATATGTGTGTGTGTGTGTGTGTATATATATATATATATTGTATATAATTATATTTATATATATATATATATAGTGAGTGTGTGTGTGTGTGTCTGTACACAGACTTACATATTTTTGTGCTTGAGGTTATACCTATGTCTACCTTTATATTTATATTTAGTCAGTTTTAAAGTTATACTTATATCTATAAGTTGTTGTATGTTTATGTATGTGTATATTACCTTGTATCTATTCATATACTTATACATTTAACTATTTGCTTACTTGTTCTTTCATGTTTCTATCATTTCTGCATGTATAAAATTATCCATATTATCCGTCTTAGTCATTCATGTTTCTGTGTTTATCTTTGTATGTGTATTTATTTGGCTATATTTTCGCACTTACTTAGATGTATAGTTCCATGTAGATATGTATTCTAATTTTATTCAAATCTATATATACCGAAACCCTAAACCCTAAACCCTAAATCCTAAACCCTAAACCCTAAAACCTATATATATAATATAGACCCGAGATGAGAAGCCAAATGGACACCCTGCGCCACAGGTGCAGGGGAACCGTGGGTTTCGGGTTTTGGGTTTTAGGGCTTACGGTGCGGGGTTTAGGGTTTAGGGCGTGGGGGGTTTAGGGTTTTGGGGTTTAGGGGTTTTTCGGTTTTGGGTTTGGGGTTTTGGGTTTTTGGGTTTTGGGGTTTGGGGTTTGGGGGCTTGGGGGCTTGGGGTGTCAAGTTGTCAAGCTTTAAATGAGTCTTTAGATGCATCTTATTGGCAGGGTCTGTGGCAGTCGCAGAATGCTCGGACCCGTCATTTACGAGTACTGTCCTTTGTACAGGTCTCGAAAAGTTTTCAATTGGCTGTTCATGTTCCCGGCTTGGGAGCGGGGCTTCGACCCGAACTGCTTCAGTTTGAGAAGTTGAGGTTTAGGGTTGAGGGTTCAGGGAAAGTGTAGCTGTCGCGAGACACATGATTGGCTTCTTCAGCTTTACAGATCAAAGATGGGGAGTCTAAGTTGGGGTCCATTGAGAGGGTCTGTATGCTAAGGATGCAACTACTTGGGATCCTTTCTAGGAACCTCCGGTTGGGACAAGGTTTAGGGTTTAGGGTTTTAGGGTATCTGGAACCGTAGGTCTCTGCCGAATGGCTCCACCCCAGAAGACCGTCAGGGGGCCGCCATCGGTCAACTGCACAGGTGCACGAGGACGCAGCGAGGTCAGTTTTGGGCGCTGTGGGATCAGCTTGGCAATAGCATGGCGGCAAAGCACATCCAGAAACGAACCCTTAAGCCGAATCTACTGTAGGGGCCTTGATAATCTAGCATAATTATAATCAAGAACCCTAAGAATAATATTGGTAAATATCTAGGCTTCTACATGAATTGAGCTTCCTGGGTAGACCAGTAGATCCATAACTTGAGGGTGGAAATGCCTGGACCCTAAACCCCGAAGCACCCAAAAAGCCCGAACCCCCAAACACCCAGAACCCTGAAATTCCCAAACCCCAAAATCCCCGAACGCCGATACCCAAACCCTACTTGAAGGGGCAGGGGACTTAGTAAGTTGGTTATAAGTAGTGTTATAATTAGGGTAACTCTACTTCTCACCTACTTACTAAGTCCCCTGCCCCTTCAAGTAAACTCTGAAATCTGAACCCTAGTTACACTTGGCTCAGGATCTCAGCTCCTGCGTGACCATTGCGTAGCCGTTGCGGTCGATCTCGAAACCCGCACCGGTGTAGAGCGTCCATTCTGGGGATTCTCGGGTTTAGGATTTGGGTTTAGGGTGTAGGGTTTAGGATTTAGGGGTTGCGGGTTAAGTGTTTAATTAGGGTTTAGGATTTAGGGGGTTGCGGGTGCAGAGTGGGCATCTGCAGGGCTTCTAGTCTCGGTCGCCAGGATTGCATCTTTGAGATTGTCCGACTCCTGCGTTTGCTGTCAGATCTCTAGCCAGCAGATGGCACATCATCTGTTAAAATCAGAAAACCGGCCTATGTTCTGTCGACACAGATTCCAACCCTGCTCACGAAAACACAAGTCAACAAAACATCTGAGCCACTGAACCCTGAACCCGGAACATGACCCGGCACCTCAAAATCGACAGGTCTGAGATCTGTTGAGGTTCAGTGGTTCAGGATTGAAGGTTTGGGGTTTGGTGAGGTCTAGGCTTTTTTGGATCGAAGGCTAGGGGAGGAGGCTTTCGCAGAGGCACAGCCGAGGAGCCCGGCTTACAAAAGGTTTGGCCTAGTTAAGATTTGGTTGACCCAGAGAGCTCAATACCCCTTAATTAAGGAATATAGCCTAAATCGTCATATGAAGCCCTTTATAATTTAAGCCATACCTGTAGCCGAAAAGACCTACTTTTTTAAGGAACTATAAATAGAAACCATGATAAGGAACCCTAAAAAGGTAGGTCTTTCCGGCTACAGGTATTCCTTAATTAAGGGGTATGGGGCTCTCTGAGGAACGGATGAAGCTCCGGGATTTTGGATGCCACCTGGACCCTCTGACTCCTTCACTCTGACCCACAAAATCCAGCCTGACTCTTAAACCCTACATATTACCCATGTGGGAGTTTCCGAAAATTAGGGGTACCTTATTTTGGGGTCCTTATAATAAGGATCCTATGTAGGGTGGCTGTCAAAATTAGGGTCCGGTCCCTTTTTGGGTCCTTAATACAGTACGGCACCTATTATTTAGGGTACCCCAAAAAGAAACCTTAAAGATGACAACCACCCACATATTACCCATGTAGAACTCTTATCGAAATCGTTCAAAAACTCCCTACGGAACCTCTGTAGAAAACTTATAGAACCCTGACGCAAGCCACGACGGTAATATATAGGCCTAAATAATTAGAAAAGGATGTGCGGGGGGTTTAGTATACTATCATTATCATAACGAACCCTCAAAAGAGTATTGGTATTAGGTCCTTCCTAAACCTTAAACCCTGAACCCGAAACCCCAACCCCGACATACTATACGACTTGGAGGTTCATGGGTAGTTATAAGTATGGTTATATAAGTAGGGTAACTATACTTATAACCCATATTAGGGGACTTGTACCCATGAACCTCCAAGTATAATTGTAAGGGGGAACCCCGGCCCCTTTAGCACTCATCGCCCAGGCGCCGATGTTTAGGAACTTGTAGCCCGGCTCAGGACCGTCTTCCACCTGCCCCAGTTTTTGGAAAGGGCGTAGGGTTTCAGAGTTTAGGATTTAGGGCTTAGTGTGTAGGGTTTAGGGTTTGGGGTGTAGGGTTTCAGAGTCTAGGATTTAGGGCTTAGGGTGTAGGGTGTAGGGTTTAGGGTGTAGGGTTTCAGAGTTTAGGATTTAGGGCTTAGGGTGTAGGGTTTAGGGTGTAGGGTTCAAGAGTTTAGGATTTAGGGCTTAGGGTGTGGGTTTAGGGTGTAGGGTTTCAGAGCTTAGGATTTAGGGCTTAGGGTGTAGGGTTTAGGGTGTAGGGTTTCAGAGCTTAGGATTTAGGGCTTAGGGTGTAGGGTTTAGGGTGTAGGGTTCCAGAGCTTAGGATTTAGGGCTTAGGGTGTAGGGTTTGCAGGCTCGAGCCTATTCGAAGGGTTTAGGGTTTAGGGGGTTCGCTGGGTTTGGATGTAGGGTGCAGGATTTGGGTTGAGGGTAGAGGGTTGGGGCTGAGGATCTCCGAGCTTAACGAATGTCTAAGACTTGGCTTCGGGTTTCAGGATTTGGGGTTAGGGCTTAGATTCTCCACTTTAAGGCGTCCAGGGCCGTAAGGGTTGGGGATGCAGGATCACAGACTCAGTGCTGAACCCTAAACCCAAAACCCTAAACCCTAAACCTCATTGCGGGGTCCAGCGATCCGGATTCTGGAATTCAGGGTGGAGACTTGTGCTTCTGGAAGATTCGGGGTTCGGGGTTCGGGATCCCAGCAAGAAGCTGTCAGGGCTTAAGTTGGGGTCTAGTAGGGTTTTGGGATTTAGGTTTTACTGTGTAGGGTTTAGGGGTTTAGGGGTTTGGGTTTATGGTGTTGTTCCGGAAAACATAAGCCGCGATTCTCCTGCAAACCCGAAATCTACACCTCGCCCCAACGCGATGTCTTGCCTCAATAGGTTGGTGAAAGGTGCTGGGTGAACGGGCTCAGTGGATACCGGGTCAAGGCCTTCGCCATTGGGTCTAGTCATTTGAACCGAAACCGAACACTGCGAAAGGAAAACTGCAGGCCCCAAGACACCAAGTGCATTCCCGAAACCTAGATCTCAAAAGGCAACGAGCTCTGACCAAAAAATCAGGATCGAACTGGAATCCCTTCCAGAGCCCAACACCTGAAGCCCAACCCACGCAAGACATTTACACTCAAAGCCCCAGCCCCTGGGTCCGAAACGACCATAAACCCAATACCCCAAGACGCCCAAACGACGAAACCGACAATACCCTAAACCCCAATTTCCCAAGATCCCAAGCTCCTGGGAAGACCCCAACCCCCACAGATATGAATTAACCCCCACACAGACCCTAAGCCCAAAAAGCTACTTCCCTAAACCCTAAAAGGAACCCTTGTAGCAAGCCTAATAACTTATAGGTACCCAGAGATTCCAAGACCCCTTACTTAAGGAATATACCTTAAATTATATTAGGGATCCTACTATAATTTAAGGTATATTCCTTAATTAAGGGCTATTGGAGTCTCTGGGAAGCCCATAAGGAACCCTAAAGAGCCCCATTATCTCCCGAAGATGCGCCTTGGTGACCCTTTGATCCACCAAGCTAGCGCTGCCCTTCAGTGTCAAGGCCTCTGTTTGGGACTACTTGGATGTTCGTGGGTAGTTATAAGTATGGTTATAAGTAGGGTAACTATACTTATAACCCATATTAGGGGACTTATAACCCCACTTATAACTACCCATGAACCTCCAAGTAGGGCTTGGGGTTCAGGGATTTGAGAGTTTAGGGTTCAGGGTTTGGGGTGTAGGCTTTAGGGGTTTGAGGCTTAAAGGCTTCGGGTTTCGGGGCTCGAGTTGAGTTCGTAGAGGTTTGAAGGTTTTAGGGTTTAGGGAACAGTAGAACTCATCCATATTGCTGCTACTGTGGCTTTCATCGCTGCTGCTTCTACTATACACTTACTGTTACTGTAGCTGCTGTTGTTCCCAATACGATATACGATTCCCTGCATTGTGGCTACAACTAGTACGTTCGCTTTGGTGTTGCTATTTCCGCGACCGCCACTTTGCCTCCTGCCACAATTCCTCCTCCTCTACTGCGCTGCCGCTGCTCTCCTCCTATGTCCTCCTCCTCCTCCACCCCTAAACCCGAAACCCTGAGCCCTAAACCCTAAACCCTCAACGGCCGAGAAGCTCGGAACATCATCTGCTTGAAGTCCTTGATCTTCATGTCCTACTGGCCCGAAGAGCCCTAAACACCAAGCTCACCGTGCTCAAGAGTCGAAAGATGTGGGGGGGGGTTTAGGGTTCAGGAAGTGTCAGGTTTTTTTTCAGTGCTTAAGGTTTAGGGCTTAGGAAGTTGAAGGTTTAGGGTTCAGGGTTTAAGCTTCAGGGTTTAGGAAGCTTAAGGTCTTGGGTTCAGGGCTTAAAGGTTTAGGGTTTAGGGTACCTAAACCCTAAACCCTAAACCTTAAGGTCTAGGGTTTAAGGTCTGGGGTTTAGGGTTTGTTGTGTTTTTGGAACTCCTGTTTACTCCCGCCCCAACCGTCTGAGCGAAGGCTAGCAGAGGTGGGGGTTCAGGGTTTACGGCGTGTGAGATTGAGGATCCAAGGTTGCGGAATAGCTTTTGGAGGTATGGGGTGCAGTGGTTTAGAGGGTTGTGGATGCCGACCTTCCCTAAACTTCAAAAGCCGCTCAACATGCCGGGAGCAACAGCGGAACGTCGTAGAAAGGGAGTGCCGTCCCTGCAACGAAGGAGACGCTGAAACCCGAAGCCCTAAACGCTGAACCATGAACCCTGATTCAGGGTTTAGTGACACCCTAACTCCGGGAGTCCTTCAGATTGCCCTTGAAGTCTACATCCACAAAGACAGTGGCCGAGTCGCCTTGCCACAGGCCGGGTCTGTTTTGGGGGAAGACGGAGGTTTCAAAGCCTATCGGGTTTCAGAGTCTAGGGCTTGGGGCTTAGGGTTTAGGGTTTAGGGTTTAGGGCTTGGGGCTTGGTGTTTTGGGCTCATGCTTGACATGAGACATTGGGACTCTGAAAGTGTTTTGCAGGGCTCTAGAGCCTTAGGCTTCATGCCTCAGTGCATTAGGATTTGAGAGTTTCCGAAAATAGGGCCCAAATAGTAGGATCCTATAGTAGGATCCTTATTATAAGGACCCCAAAACAAGGTACCCCTAATTGTCGGAAACTCCCATTTCAAGGCTTGCATGTTACTGTGTTCGGGGTTTTTTTTGCCCTAAACACCCGCAAAGCCCGAGCCTACAACCTAAACCCGAAACCGAACCGCCTGGGCTTTAGGCGTGAGCCTGCCCAGAGACGCCAATACACCCCCTAAATTAAGGAATATATCTTAAATTATAGCAGGATCCCTAATATGATTTAAGGCATATTTCTTAATGAAGGGATATTGGAGTCTCTGTGAACCCTAAACCCTAAAGATCCCTTATAGATCCCTTAAAGGAACCATGAAGGGACATTGGAGTCTCTGTGTGTCCCCATCGCCCCTGCTGGCCTTTCGCGTAATTGTTGATCTGGACCTCGACATGCCCCAGATTGGCAGTGGTATATGGGAGTTTCCGAAAAGAGGGGACCCGAATATAGTGCCCTAAATAGTAGGATCCTTATTATAAGGACCCCAAAATAAGATACCCCTAATTTTCGGAAACTCCCATTTAGGGCTTAGGGTTGTGCAGTAGGGCTTTGGGTTTAAGGTTTAGGGTTGAGGGTTTAGGGTCGGTTTAAGGCTTAGGGTTGAGGGTTGAGGGTTTAGGGTTTGAGGTTTAGGGTTGAGGGTTTAGGGTTTAGGGCTGCAGGGTTGCGGTTTTAGGGTTTAGGGCTTCAACAAGCAACTGTCACTTAAGGAAAGGGAGCAGCAATCCCTCACCCAAACCCGTCCGATCTCAACCCCACACCTGCAGCTCTCCAACCGCCCAAACCACAAAAGCCAGTTTCGGGATAACCCCTAAACCCTAAACCGGTTACTTGGGATTTGAGCACGAGGGTGTTGGACTGAGGGCCCTTGCGATTGAGGGCTCAAGGTTTAGGGGTTTTGGCTAGGAGCCAAGGCTCTTGGGCTTTGGGGCTTGTGGCTTAGAGTGCGGAGTTTGAGCATTTGGGGTTGCAGGCGCCGCTTAAGCCCCAAACCCTAAACCCCCCAGAGACTCCAACATTCCTTAATTAAGGAGTCGACCATACATTATAGCAGGAGTATATTCCTTGATTCAGCGCTATTGGAGTCTCTGGGGCCGAAACCCCTTCAGGACAGCCGAAGGCACCGTGCCCGACGCACCGTTGTAGTCGATGTCCGGGGTCTTCAAATTCCAGAAGGGGGGAGCCAGAAATCGAACAACCTGGGCCGGGTTTAGGGCCTTGGGGTTTGGGGGCTAATGTAGGGGCCAGAATAATTCGCATAGAGTGAGGGGTATATTATACAATAATTACAGTAAGGAACCCCCCAAAGCCCTATTCATTCTGACTATTAAGGTCCCTACATTACGACTGGCTTCGAAGATTCTGTGGATGAGGGCTTTAGGGCCAGGTGCTGGGTGTTGCGCTTTGGGCTACCAGAGTTTCGAAGTTTGGGGTCTCGGCGTCTTTTCGTAAACGCCGGCTCCACCCCCGATATCCTGTAGGAGCAGAAGGAGCAGGAGAGGGAGTAGGTGCAGTATCAATGAGAGTGGGATAGTGTAGTACTCTCTCAAGTCCCCGAACCCTAAACCCTAAACCCGAAGCCACAAACCCTAAGCCGTTTCAGCCCTGCAAAGATCAGACCGGGCTCTTGGACCGTAGCTCATGTTTTGCCAACCTTGGGCCTTCAGCTACTGCCCCATCAGATAGAGCAGGTGCCGAAATCGTAGCATAATGGTTAGAAAAGTTGGGCTTTGGGATATTATCCGTTTAATGACTAAACCTAAGGACTAAAATCTAATTACGAAATATTCAGGCGTCCATAGCACATGACAGCTTGCTTGAATAGGGAGTATCGTGGGGGAAAACCTTGGAAAGCTCGACCCTGCTACAGTTGCGCAATGGCCAGGCAACTGTGGGCTCTGCCGTCCTGAACTTGGCATTGTTCATGTAGGCGTCCTTTCCAAAGATGATGTTCAAACTTTGGGCTTTAGGGTTTTGGGGTTTTGAGTTAGGGCCCCCAACCCTAAACCCTAAACCCCGTTAGGGTTTAGGGGTTGGGCTTGCAGGTGCAGGGCTTCAGGTCTGAGAACTTCGCGGTTCAGAGACAGGGTCTCCGGAGCTTAGGATTGAAGGCCTCATCTTGGAAGGGGGGAAAGAGCTCTGGGCTACCCCAGAGAATCAATTTAAAGTTTCAAGTTAAAGTTTAGGGCTTCTCAGTGCCTCCATCCTTTGAGCAGCCTGGGACACTTCGAAACCCGTTCCTGGAGCAGCATGGCTCAAATTCTCAGGGCGGCTTCCGAAGGGATCCTCGCTTGGCGCGGCAGGTAATTGTGAAGAACACAGAATACTGAAGCCGAAGCCCCAAACTCTGGTCCCTAAAGCCGAGGCCATATGGACCCTGAACCAGATCTGCTTAGCTTCGAGCCCTAGAGGCTGAGAGTTGAAGAAGTCCACGACTATGTATCCCTAGGCCTGCAATCCCAGTATCCCCCTTTTCCGTCCGCCCCAAAACAAGCCTGAACCCTAAACCCTAACCCCCGCCCCCTCCCGATGCAACGCAACAAAAAACGTGCCTGCGTGAGACCCACGCCCTCGACGATCCTTGGGAAGGCCATGTTTAGGGCTTAGGGTTCTGGGTTTCGGGTTTAGGGTTTAGGGTGTAGGGATGAATGAGGCTGCAACGTCTCGGCGTCCCTGAGGACCTATTGGGTCTCGGGCTACAGGTCACGAGATCATTTTAATATTCATCCCAAACTTATCTTTGTAATTGGCAACCAGAACCATCTTGGGAGAGGAATTCAACCGCTACCTGCGAAAGCATGGCAAGCGGTTGAAACCTAAACCCCTAAACTTCAGGGTGTAGGTTTTAGGGTGTACGGGCTTACGGTTCTTAAGGGTCGTAGCCGTGCTTGACAAGCTGGCGTTGATGGGACAGTGGCGAGTTTCGGATACAAATTCCTCCAGGGGTTCCTCTGGTTGGCATTGTACTGAGCGAATAAAGGATAGTGACGAAATGGCAGTTGGCCATTACATTATTCTACTATATACTCTATTATACTAAACTACATTAGATTACATGATACTGAACTCTACTATGTTTATGCTGTACGATAATATATACTAGCCTCTACTCTACTCTACTCTACTCTACTACACTGTACTAAACTATTCTTCATCATGCTATATCATACTATGTCGTACCGTATTGCAGCATATTACCATGTTCATCATCCGACCTTGACCTCCGGGTCCTGCATACGAGCGATCGGAGTTAAGACTGACCAGAGGTCGGCATTGGTTGATTTAGATTAGCATGACATAGGATATGCTTCGAGATACAAAGGTTCCAGCTTCCTCTCGGTGCATCGTAGGACAACTAGATAGCGGATCTAAAGAAGGTGGCTTGGTGACTAGGGCGGTGCAGGAAAAGCTGGGTCCCCCGGCACCTCCCAAATCCCTACCTCTAACCCTAAACCCTAAACCCTAAACCGTCTAAGCCTGCCAAACCAGAAACCTGAAATTCGTCGGCCCACGAGGCACCAAACCCGCAGGCCCTGCAGCTCAGGACCCCACCACCCCCGCCGGTATGGAAGCATGAACAACTAGACCTAGGGCTTCGGTAAAGTTCCATTCTGTGACTGTAAATACAACAGGAATCATTTGCAATGTGGATTCCTACCCCAAACCCTAAACCTTGCCGCGAAGGTGCCAGTTCCATCCCGTCGGTTCGGCCTGGCCCAGCAAGAAACTGCTTCTTAATGGGGATTTTATCTAGGGGAGAGGGGTGCCCCACCCCCAAAACGGAACCCCTTCCATGTTAACCCCCCCGCCCCCTGGCTGCATGCCACACTTTTCTGGCGTGAGGACAACAACGGAACCAGAGGGTGTTGAACCCCCTCGGATTCCGTTTCGATCTTTCCAGCCGACCTCCTGCCCAGAGTGGGTACTGCTTCCACGCCGGCGCTGGCCATCCAGGACGTCGACAAGTGACCCTCGTTTGCCCGGCGTCCCAAAGGTGAGGGTTATGCCCCTTACGTGGGTAGTTCTCTAAATTAGCGTCCCTGTCAAGGTCCCAAAATTATGCGGCACCCCTACTTTAAAACGGCCCTCAAAAGGACCCTAATTGAGAGAACTACCCTCACAAAGAGATAAAAGGAGGCCCAGCGTGCGACAACTTACATGTTCTATGATGTGTATTTAAGGTTTAACGGGCTGAAAGGGAGAATCACGGTGGTCTGTCTGGACATTTCCACTTTCTCTGCCAGGACTGCAAAACAGAAAAAGGGGGTTCCCCCCGCCCGAAGTGATTAACCTCAGACGCTAACCGTGTACAGACTTCTTATGAAATCGTAACAAGCAAGCTCGAATGGCTGCCAAGTTAAGTGCATCCACGGCCAAGAAAAATTTCAACGACATGAATGCGACGGTGAACAGCATGGGACTTGTTGTGGCGAAACAGCTGCATCCACAATCACTTGGTCCAACACCCTACCGCCAGAAATCGCTGAGAAGCTCCCAGAGCCCTAACCAAAATCGATGTCCGGAACCAGATCTCCGAAACCCCTAATCCGATTTCTGCGTCAAGCCCCGAATGCCAAGCACTGCACTAAACATCTGCAGCTTACAGGGCTTTAGGTCCAAGGCCACTGGCGTAGTCGTAGTAGTTGTTGCTGCAGCAGCAGAAGTAGTAGTTGTAGTCGTCGTCGACGGCTTCGTCGTCGTGGCGGCGATGGTCGTAGTCGTAGCAGTAGTAGCAGTAGTAGCAGTAGTAGCAGTAGTATCAGTAGTAGCAGTAGTAGCAGTAGTAGCAGTAGTAGCAGTAGTAGCAGTAGTAGCAGTAGTAGTCGTAGTAGTAGTAGTAGTAGCAGTAGTAGTAGGCCCTCCCCGCCCTACCAACCACCCCTCTTACATACTCTTCTCGCACGCATCCGTTTTACCTGGTATTTACAGCACTTTCGTCATGTAGGAACATCTTATGAAGCTTCAAAATTCACTTGCGAGTTTGCAAACTCGAGCTTCCGATTCTGGAGTTGCATTTTGGGGGGAGGGGTCGGGGGAGAGGGGGGATGATGACGACATTGTTATGCAGACACCCCGAACAACATCTCCAGAAGAGCCGTCTTACTCGGTTTTTCCAGTACTTTCGTGATGTCGGACCATCTCATATTTGCGAGGGCTTTCGGCGAAAACCCGAAATTGGTTGGGGGGAAGCTTGTTTTCTACTTTGGTCATATCGTAGTCCATTACTAACCACCGTTCTTTAGCGCCGCTCTTTAGCACCATTGTTGCTTCTGGGGGGGGGGGCTTGGGGGGGGCATGATGACGTACAGAGCTTCTCGAACACCACACACCACTTCAAAAGCAAACCCTCCCACGCGGAGGTCTGGGCTTTAAGGGTGTTGGCGAGACCCTCCCACGTACAGCTGGCATCTTTGTTTTTGATGTTTAGAAGATGTTGCGCTCCATTTAAACTTCTTGGCAGCACCTACGTGTTGCACGGTATTTACAGTGCTTTCGTACTATCCGACCACCTGTGGTTTGGCTGTTTCTTCCCCGTCGAATTTGCAACTCCAGTTGCTGTCGCCGTTTTGGTGCTGAGCCTCTGCAACTTCACCGGCTGTGACAGTTGAGGCAAGTGAGCCTCGGGAACTTATGCAGCTGTCACAGATAGGGAGCCTCAGCCCCTGCATCTGTGACAGTTAAGGCAAGTGAACATCGGCAACTTCTGCAGCTGTCACAGATAGGGTGCCTGAGCCCCTGCATCTTCTGCAGCTGTCATTTTCGTTGATGATGATGATGATGATGACGATGGGTTAAGGCTCCAGGTGGTTGGTAGGCGGGGGGAGTGGCTAGAAGTAGTAGTAGTCGTCGTCGTCGCCGTAGTAGGAGAAGCAGGAGCAGGAGCAGGAGCAGGAGTAGCAGCAGTAGCAGGAGTAGGAGTAGCAGTCGGAGTTGTGGAAGTAGAAGTGGAAGTAGAAGTGGAAGCAGAAGTAGAAGTAGTAGTAGTAGTAGTAGTAGTAGTAGCAGTAGTAGTAGTAGTCGTCGTCGTCGTAGTAGTAGTATAGTAGCAGTAGTAGTATAGTAGCAGTAGTAGTAGTAGTAGTAGCAGCAGCAGCAGCTAATCTGAAGAAAACCCCTACCAAAACAGCAAACCGAATTGCCAAGCCAAAAAACAAAAAAACACGACAGCTTTAAGTCCCTCGTTAAGCCCCCTCTTAAGTCCTCCAAACTGACACTTTTCCCGGGGCCTCTGTCGGAGCGATGGCCGCCATCGAATAGCCGTTCAACCTTGGGCGCAAGGACCTCTAGGAGCCCTTGCAGCGTAGAAGATCAATTCATACAATGTACTATGATGTAACATGATAGCATATAATGTAATAAAATGTAACACAATACAATAGAATGTAGTAGAATATGATATATACATATATATATATATACAAGGCCCCCCGCATCGCATTGTGAGGTGCCCTGGTGTCTTCTTGAGGAACTCGGTTTAAGCTACCTTGAACGGAAACCACCGATATCACACAACACAACAGCGTCACATAATCACATACACATGTCTGTATGTGTGTATACATGTGTATATATATATATATATACAATACACGCAAACACGTGTGTGTACAAGATGGCTTAAACTCAGCTCCTTTACTCAGACGCAGCTTAGTGTTCAGGGTTGAGGCTTCAGGCTTTACGGCCAAGGTTTTGGGTTTCGGGCTCTGGGTTCCTGCCAGTCATTAGAATAGGGTTTTGGGGTATGTTGTACTAGAGGTATAATGAGGAACCCAAGAAATTCGTTTTTGCTTATTTAAAGGCTCGGTCCAAGGGTCTCGGCGACTGCTTCCTGCTGCGACTTGGCCAGCGCGACCTTGAGTAACGAAACCCAGCGAATAGGGTTTAGGGTTTGGGGGTTTAGGGGCCCAAAGGCGGCCGAAGCTGAGGGATCCGCTGCTTGGCGGCTTGCGACACGAGGCTTTGGCTCCACAGTGCCCTCTCCCCCTGCTTGTTCGGGAGTCACAAGCCTTTGAGAAACCGTAAGCTCGACCCGAAGATCATTCTGTTTATGCGGCTTCTTACACCATAGGATCGGCCCTGGCCTTTCAGGCCGAAACACACCAAACAAAAAACAATCCTCAAACAAACACTGAACCCTACATCATCGAACCCCCAACAGCAAAAGCGGGAAGCTCGATCTAAGAGCTTCTTCTACATGCTGGGTCCTGACAGAAAAACCCCCGAAAATGAGGTGTCCTTAAATCTAAAAATGAGGTGTCCTTAAATCTAAGAAGCAATGTAAACCGTGCAAAACCCCATCAACACCTCTATGAACCTCTATGAGACCCCTAGGAAAGTCGGAAACCCTCAACTGAGTTCTTGTGAAGGGATTTAGTTCATTTAGTTTAAGTGACCATAGTAAAGAAACCATATCATTTTCTATAGATCCGTATTATGGTACTGCTGATGGACAAAATCCTGCATGACCCTAAGGACCCTAAACTATGGGAATTACGGTATATTCCTTATAATGGGTAGTGCAGGACTCCCTAAACCCTAAACCCTAAACTCCCTAAGCCCTAAACCCTAAACTCCCTAAACCCTAAACCCTAAACGTCCATCAACAGTATCTTACATTAAATTCCCTAACCAGAACCCAGTCAACCTCGGGAGCGATCAGCGCAGCTCCGCCAAGACCGCGAAGAAGCTCTGTGCCTCGGACCCACCACGGAGAGCAGTGCTTCGGATTTAGGGGTTTCTCTTAAAGGTTAAGGGCTTAGAGTTTGGGGGTGTAGGATTAAGGGTTTAGGGTTAGGGGTGAAGGGTTTAGAGTCTAGGAGAGTCTTAGGTCTGGGAGTTAAGGGTTTAGGGCTTAGGATTTCTGTCTGGAGGTAGTGCCGTTTCGGTTTCTGAAGTTGTTTAAACGAATTCCTACTCCTAGTTTGGGGTTTCAAAACGTGATGTTGTATGAGGTTTTACGAATATACAGGAACTGCAGAAGGATCTCAGGGCATGTTTACGGCTTGAAGGAGTTTTACGGTGTGCTGGAAGGCTTCTGTAGGGTGTTGTTGGGTTTTTGGAAGCATCTTCGAAATCGGGCATGAGAAAAGTACGGTTCCCCTTCGGGGCTCAGATGTTTTGGGCTTAGAACTTAGGGCTCAGGATCTGGCTTGGGACACATTGTTGGGGCGTAGATCTCCGTTCTTGGGCTTCAGACTTCAGGGCCCATAGCTTTTGGGGCATCGTGGTGCTTTCTCTGGGTTCTTGATAAGGAACTTAATTTCAGTGACCATAATTGGGATCTATAGAACATAATATGGTTTCTCTATCATGGTAACTTAGATTAAACCCCTTTACAAGAATCCATGTGCGGATTTTGACGGTTTCTTGTGGCAGCCTGACCCTTGAAGGTGGACTTCCATCAGGTTTCGAGTTTGTAGCAACCTGATTAAGAAACCTTGGGCCTTTATTAGTGTTCCTTATATGATTCCTACTATTTGGGGGGGTGATAGGCCCAGGGTTTCTTAATCAGGTCCCTACATTAAGTTTGCTCTAAGTCTGGGGCCTTCGGAATACGCCGTCTTAGGGTTCGGGGCTTTGGGTTCGGAGTTTGAGGCGTCGAGTTGGGATACTGTAGGGGCCTTAATAATTAGAATAGGGTTTTAAGGCCCATTATACTATAATATAAGAAGGAACACCCAAAATAGTATTAACAATTGTTTAGGCCCCTAAAGTTGGGGAGCTCTTTCGCACACACTCGGATACTCCCATTCATAAAGGCTTCCATAAGGATTTCGGAGTTGGGCCCAGGCTTTAGGGTTTAAGGCGTCCTCACAGCTCCCTGGGCATTCGTAAGACCCTGGCGATTTCGGAGTGGGCTTCAGAGTCTGAGGCTGCGTTCTTCACTCGAGGTTGCCAACAGAGGCCCGGCAAGAGTTGGAAGGGAGTTGGTTTGTGGTTTAGGGTTAGACCTAAGAGTAACCTAGGAATAAAAAGAGTGCCCTTTTTGGTGTAAAGGGGGTTTATAAGGGAACCTAAACCCTAAAAAAGGGAATAAGGGCCTACTCCGGGTCCTAGTAGGAGAAGCACCGCTTGCAAGTTTGGTGTCCTGGGATAGCTGAACCTACCTGACTGCAGTCTGTAGAGTAGAGAGTTATATTTGCGTTGCAAAAGGATCCTGTCTAAACAAACCCCCGAAACCTACCTTGATGCCACGGCATACCGACAGCGCTATTGTGATATTGCACACCTTATTCTCATAAACCCGGTCTGGGAGCAGAGAGCGCATATTGCAGAAGAGCTAGGAAGACCCTGCGACAACCCCAACTCCCTAAAAGCTCTCTTGGGCCTTCACAACCGAAGCCCTCACGCCCAGACCCTAAACCCTCGACCCTAACTCCGAAACCTCAAGCCCAGCGGCGCTTCAGCGCTCTCCGCGCTGTGTGCCCCCTGCATGCGGCCGCGGCTGTGAGGAGCGCGGCGGGCGCAACGAGGGAAGAGGACCACGACACCTGAGACTTGTTTCGAGTTTGGGAGTTCAGGGTTGCGATGTGGGAATTCCCTAAACCCTAAACCCTAAACCCGGGTTTGGGGATCTGGAGGTGGGAGGGTTTTGGGTTTAGGGCTTCGCAGTCGGGTATAGAGTTTTGGGGTTTGGCTTTAGGATTTGCGGCCTGGATTCTTCCGCCCAAACCCCAAAGCGAGGAATCTCCGGCCCTGTACCTCATCTCTTGTGCCACCGACCCCCCAAACCCCAAACCGAACCCCGTCCCGTGTCCCAAGTATAAGTAGGACTCGGAGATGTAAGTTGGGCTCTGCATAGAAAGTACAGGAGAGACTGATGCCTTGAGGAACTACGTGGTGCTCTTTAGACTGTTCGGACGTTTTGGAGGTTCAGTCAGACAGCAGTGTGACGTTTCCCCAACCTTGACTATCATCATCATGATCATCAGCAACAATGCAGCCTCTCCTTCTCTAGGCACAGCCTAAAGCAGCAGCAACAACTCATCTTCAAACCTCCAACCACTGCACCTGAACCTCATGTGCAGGCCCTGAACCTGTCGTCCCAGCCTGCTCCGCCCCCCGTGCGCGCTGCGCTGGCGCGGCCACCGGGGCCCGCGGAACGGGCCCCGCCGTGCCGGGGAGGACGAAGGCCACCTCTTTAAAGTTCCAAAGTTTCGGGCTAAGGGTGCCAGGAAGCTGTATGGGCGTATGCAGGTGTTATGAGAGTTTTTTAAAGGGGTTTCGTACATGGGGTCCTCGGTTCTGAGCTTACAGTAGGTCCAACCCGGGCGCTTTCACTGCAAGCCCCTGCCTTGGGGTTTGGGCTTGGGGTTTGCCTTGAAGGCTTAGGATTTCGTGTCGGGTTTAGGCGTTCGAGGTTCAGGTAGGGATTTTGGGGCCTCTCAAAAGCCAGTCTGCCAGCTTTTATGGAACGGACCTTGGGTTTCGTAATGCTACTTCAGGAGTCTAGGGGTATTAAAGAGAAAAACTAGAGAGAGAGAGAGAGAAAGAGAGAGAGAGAGAGAGAAAAGTGGCTTCGCATGTAGCGCGAACGCTTGCAGTTGTCTGTAAGTCTGCAAATAGCATGCTTCTGTTCTGCAGAGGGAGCGCTTAAAGCTTGCGCTTCAAGGTTTGCAGGGTTTAGGGTTTACGCTGGTAGGTGGTGAAACTATGTAAAACTGTTTCAGCTGAGATGCAGCCATCGCCGGCGGTGTGTGCGGAGTTGACCCAAGAATGACGACGCTGCAATGGCTGCGGCCACAGAAATACCCGTGTATCACGACCCGAAGCTGAGGCCTAAACCTAATGTAGGGGCCTTAATCATTACCTATACCATTTTGGCGGTTCCTTATTGTCATTGTAGCATAATGGGCCCCAAAACCCTATTCTAATTATTAAGGCGCCTATATTATAGTACCCTTATAGTATCCCTCATAGCTTATAGACCCCTTAAAAGGAACCCTATTCTAATGATTAAGGCTCCTATAGTAAACCCTAAACCCCAAAACGCTCTTCGTCGTGAAAGTTTCGTTGGAGGCCGCCAGTTTGAAACTTCTGGGCTGGGGTTTGGGGCTTAGGGTTTAGGGGTTTAGGGGTTTAGGGGTTTAGGGGTTTAGGGGTTTAGGGGTTTAGGGGTTTAGGGGTTTAGGGGTTTAGGGGTTGGGGGTTTAGGGTTTCGGGGACGAAGTTGCCCGAAGAGTCTACAAGGAGGTACGAGGACTGCCGTGATCATCGCTCGCTTGGGGTCCCGAGGCTCAGGGTTTCGGCTTTGCTGTTTAGGGTCCAACGCAAGCCTGAAATTCATCTGAATCCCAAACCGAAAACATGGGCGCTGATTCCTGTGTTGGAGACTTGAAAGTAAGTTTTCAAACTTCGTACCATGTGCCACCTAGAAGGAGCTCGTTGAGAGGATACCTTTCTAAAGCAAAACGCAAAGACACACGTCTTTCGCTAAACTCTAGAGCCCTACACCCCCTGTTCGGGATCCTGGCATGCTTGTCGCTGATCTGGAACTTGCCTCTGCACAAAAGCCACTAATCGCCACACAGCCTCCACCTTACGCCACAAACCGAACGCCGTTCCCAAGCCAGCAAAATCGAAGCAGTGACCAGAATAGCAACTATGAAGATGATGAAGACGATGATGATGACCATGAAGATGAAGATTATAATGATGACGATGATGATGATGGTGATGATGATGATGATGATGATGCCGGTGATGATGATTATTATGATGATGATGGTGATGATGAAGATGGTGATGCTGATGATGATGATGGTGGTGATGATGATGATGATGATGATGATGACGATCACGATGACAAGGGTGATGATGATGATGACGATGATGATGATGATGACGATGATGATGATGACGATGAGGACTATGATGACGATGATCGCAATGATAAATCCCTGGTGCCGGGGGGTTCTGAGCATCTTGTGTTCGCATCTTCCGGAAAGGCGCCTGTTGTTTGTTTGGGTTCGGGCGTGTTTCAATTCGCAGGTCTCGATCTTGAGATCATGCCCTCGGACTCCTAAACTCCGAAGTCCCTCTCAAGTCTAGATCCATCAACCACCCGAGATTGCAGTCCGCGTGGGGTCACCGTTGCTTGAAAGAACTGGTCGTGAAGAGCAAAGCCATAGCACTTGCAATAATATTGCTCAAGACTTATGTCAAATGCCTAGCCGTAATAGCAGAGTTAGGCACAGAATCGTCATGAGTGACTGCTTTTATGATCATGACCATCATTACTGCGACAAGCACAACATTACTAATAGTAGAGTCAGCCCAGGGTGCGTTCCAAATTTAAGGCGAGGTTGCGGTTTGGGGCTCCCGGCTGCAGCTTTGAGGCATTACAAGTCGCTTCGAGGGGGTGTCTGGGGTAGTTTGGGTTTGGGCTTTAGGGATCTTGGCTACAGGGCTTAAAACGCCATGCACATGAGGACAGCAGTCGAGCCCTAAATCTTACAAGCTTGCTAAGCTTGCTCAGATTCCATGTTAGCTTTGGGGGGAGTGGTAAAGCAAACTCAAAACCCCAAAAGCCGCAAACCCTCCAACGACCCCACGAACCCCGAAGAACCCACGAACCCCTACGAACCCTCAAACCTCACAGGTGCAGGCAAGCGGCATTCCCCGTTCCTTGGCTGAGGTAGAGTAGAAGTATAAACAATAATCAATAAATCCCTAGAGCGCTAGATAATTAGATTACAATGTGCCCCAAAACCCTAGTCACGAAAACTTGATAGAATCCTATAGAAACTCTACAAGAACCCGACAAAGCCCTCTTCTAATCTGTAAGGCCCCTGAATCAGGCTAGGTTCCCCGGTAGCCCCTTGATCATCAGGGTAATCGTTTTCCTACCTTTTGGTTTTTAATGGAACCCAAAAGGAAAAATGACAAAAGTGTACTACTGGGGAACCTAGGAGGGCATCTTTTCAGCTTCTGAAGACCTCGATTCGAAGAGTTGTTGGGGGTTTGGTTCATGGGCAGTAAACCCTAAACCCTAAACCCCAAACCCTAAACCCTAAACCTTAAAGCCCAAACCCGTTCTGTTAGGGGTTCCGAAGTTCGGGGTTGAGGGCTCAGGGTTCACAAGGCTTCGGCTGCACATTGAAGATTGGTAGGGTTTAGGGTTTAGGGTTGACGGAGTGGCTGAGGGCGGGACGGTGCTATACTTTGAAAATTTTCAGGAATCCTGAAAAATAGTATCCCGAAGCCCTGAACCCTAAACCCGAAGCCCTAAACCGTAGCCGGAAACCCGAATATCTGAACGCAGGAATTTGAGCTTAAGGGTTCTTGGCGCGGGGTTTGGGATTCAGGGCTGGGTCCATTTTTTGGTGTTATTTTAGGAGGGTTTTGGGTTTAGGGGTTTAGGGTTTGGGGTTTATGGTTTAGGGTTTAGGGGTTTAGGGGTTTAGGGTTTAGGGTTTGGGGTTTAGGGTTTAGTGTTTAGGGAGTTAGGGGTTTAGGGGTGTAGGGTTTAGGGTTTAGTGTTTAGGGTTTTAGGGGTTTAGGGGTGTAGGGTTTAGGGTTTAGGGCTATATGCACCCTGGAAAGCAGCATGCGACCTGTGGTCACATACCCTATGTAGTGCGAAAGGCATGCTGGGCGGTAAACAGCGGTTTATCAATCTGTTGGATGCGCATATATGTACATACAAATCTCCATTCTCTCTCGCTCGCCCTGGATCTATCAGTCTATGTATCTGTATATACATGCACATGTCCGTCTATTCACCTGTCCGACTGTGCGTACATGCGGACAAGCAGACAGACGGAATGACGGACGGAGATGGAGAGACAGACAGACAGCCAGCCAGGCAGGCAGACAGACAGACACTTATAAACCCTGGACTTACCCAGTACTAGAAAAGCGAGCATACATACGCGAATGCTTTGCGTATATGTATGTACACACGTGTTCCTGTGCTACCTATGACAAGTGTACAGATCCATGTACGTTCAGCTTTGATGGAAAAATGGAGAAGCCCACCGAGAGATAGACAAAGTGAACACACATGATTCAGGGGCTCTTGGGGCGCAGAAGGCTGTCCATGATGTAGGAATAGGGCTGACGCCTCGGGATTTCAGATTTTCAGTATAGGGGAACCCTGCGCCATAAGCCCTGAAACACCCTGAACCCTAAACCCTAAACCCTGAAACACCATGAACCCTAAACCCCAACCCCTAAACCCTGAAACACCCTGAACCTTGAACCATGAATTCCGCCAGCGCACGGCCCAGTGAAGAACTTGTAGCCGTCAAAGGTGGCATTGGTTTTGAGCAACTCCTGCTGCCTTCCCAGAGACTCCAATATCCACTAATTAAGCAATACCTAGGGCTTCAAGGGATCTATGAGGGATCTATAGGGTTTAGGGTTTAGGGTTTAGGGGGTTCTCATATCCCTCAATTAAGGAATATACCTTGAATCATATTAGGGATCCTACTATAACTTAAGGCATCCTATATTCCTTAATTACGGGATATTGGAGTCGCTGCCTTCCGCAAGTCTTGGCTTCCTGTCTCAGCATTTGGGTTTGGGTTTAGGCTTTTAAGGATTAGGATTAGGGCATGACAGCAGGTTTGTATAAGATTTCTAGTAAGTGTCTGAAGTGTTCTACAAGGGATCAAGGGCTAAATGTGGCGGCAAACCGTTCGGAATTCTGGGGTTTCGGCCGATGGGCGTGAGGGTTAAGGATTTGGCGCACTGAGTTCAGCAATTTGCAAGAGCTCACAGGCCTTTGAACCCTAAACCCTAAACCCTACCCGGGCAGTCGTGCTTGTGCAGGCCCATGCATTGTGCTTTAGAGCGAAGGGTTCAATGAAGCTGTTTAGGGTTTGATGATTACTAGGGCTGGCATAAAACTCCGTGAGGGAAGCTCGGCAAGACTCAAACATGCACTGCAAAAGCTTTAAAGCCAGGATATAGGCTTCTATACACGTCGCCGAAGCGTAGCCGGAAGCCCAGCACATCGCAGCGCTTGCAAGAACGGCTCTGTGGTCCAGGCTACCACAGTGTCGACGATCTCTGCACGAATCCCAAAGTCCTGAACCCCTAAACCCCAAACCGCGAACCCGGGGCTGGGGTGAGCATCAAGGCATCTCCACGAGAGCCGTTCTCCTAGATTTTGCAGAAGTCGGAGAGCACACCAGCCATGGGTCTATATCGCAGAGAGGCTCGGGCGATCCATGTAGTACGTTATGCATAGAGTTCTACTTGCCCGAACTGAGGGTATCATGTTTATAGCCCCACTTAGACAAAGGCTATTGGATCCTTGATCCCTGAAGGAGTGACCTGTAAATTCTGCGGGCAGCTGCCGGGTTCCCTCCAAGATAGATACGGTTGATGGACAAAATCCTGCATGACCCTAAGGACCCTAAACTATGGGAATTATGGTATATTCCTGATAATGGGTAATGCAGGATTTTGTCCATCAACAGTAGTAGATGTGCGATCTTCGTTTGTTTTGCTTCCGATTTGGTGGTCAGCACTCGGGGGGTTGGTGCCCAGCAGGTTACCAGAAGAAACTGCAAGTCATCATGAGCTTACATGATCTTCGAACAAGCCGCTTCCCTGTTCAACACTGGCCATAGGAGGCTGCCTTCATGCTTAGAGCTTCACAATGCAAGTATAGCCTTACTTTCTTTACTTATAGTCATACTCCTAGCTTCCAGAACGCCCACCAAGGATCTTGAACCTCGAACCCCAGAGACGAAGCCCACCACTCGAAAGTTTACGTCACTAATTAGAACAAGATCCTGGTGTATTCCTTCTGTTATCATAATGGGGACGGAAGGGGACCCTATTACAATTTCCCACAGAGACCCTGCTGCTAGCCTCTCTGGCAGTCGTAGGAGGATGCCTCGGCGGAAGTACTATCGGGGCCTTCAAATGTGACTAGGATTTTGGTGCGTATGATTATGCTGCTGAAGTACATATAGATACAAGAATGCACGACACATACACATGCACATGCGCATACGCATGCACATGCACATATACGTATACGTATACATATATACATATACACCTACATTACATAGACAAATACATATACATATGCATACATACACGGGGGGTTTCCGGTCATTGACATGGGGAGTATGACGGACTTGTACCGAAAAGCCTTGAGGCTCTCATCCTGGACCCTATAAACTCTGACCCCTACACCCTAACCCTGTCTAGAACCTAATATAGGGGCCTTAATACTTAGAATAGGGTTTGAGGGTACATTATACTATCATATTTTAATAAGGAGCCCCCCAAAACCTTATTCTCATTATTTAGGCCCCTATTACGTTACACCCTAACCCTGTCTAGAACCTACTCCAAAACCCAATATACCCACCGCCCCCTGAACCCAGCACCCTGAACTCTCAACCCTAGAACCCCAAACCCCCAGCTCGATACCCCCTAAACCCTAAACCCTAAACCCTTGAGCCGAGGGCCAGGCTGCTAATTAACTCCGAGGTTTTCCACTCGATGGTCACCTCAGGCAGTCTTGTCGGATGGAGCCTTTGGTATAGGAGTTAGGGTTACGGGAGTTTTGGGGCCCTATAAGGATTCTATAAGGGCTCTAAAAGAGTTCTACAAGGGCTCTGTAAGGGCTGGGTCCGAGGCTATGGTTGTAGGGTTTGAGGTTTAGCGATTTCAGGAATCTGTGCCTTTGAGCTTGCCCTTCGACGACTGGAACGGTTGGCGGGGAAGACGCAGGATATTCTGGCTTCAATCATCAAGCCACCGGGGGTGTGGCGAAAAGGAGACTGTACACCTGTACGACGCATGTAGGCGCCCGGTTGAGACCCTAAACTCTGAATCGCAGTGCTTGCAGATTTTCACACAAATTTCAGGGCACCATTGGTCTCCATGCAATACTTCTCGATTTTTAACGGTTGCTCCCCGGGCTATTCTAAGATAGCGGACCTTACAAGTATGCCGGCAGAAGGGTTTCTCGAGGTGCTGGACCTCAAGAAGCTTTTACGTTACAGATCATGAGAGGTCCTACTCTCAGCTAAAAGCGGGGACAAGGTGGAAGCGTCGCCAAACAGTGATTCTTCAGCCAGGCCGCCGTGAACATTGCATCTTGTATTTTGGGCCCTAGCTTGAAACAGTTTGTCTGGGACCGCCGCATGCCTCGACTTGGACAGCTGAGAGAGGCCGTTCGGCCGAAAGTTTGGATTACAGTAATTGCGACCCTAAATTGCTACCAGTAGCCCTAAGTTCCGAAAGGACAGCGACAATAGTTGAGAGGACATCTCCGGCAACTCCCCCACTTCGGGCCTCATCGAACTCGCGCATGAGCTCCTATCGCAGCTGGCTGAGAGCGCGAATTTGGGGGCTCTGGGCTTTGGGGAGATTGGAGATGGAATCCGGCTTCGGGCTCAACGTTCAGAGTGGGTTTTGCAGGAAACGGTCGCAGCCTTCCCTAAACCACAAACCTTAAAGCTCTTAGGATATTTCATTTAGTACTAGCAATCACTAATATTATTAAATAAGAGACGTATTATAAGATATTCAAAGCGGGTGCCGGTGTATGCAGACTTGCAGCTGTCACGGGCTCAAGCCGATCCCTACACACAATGATTGAAAACTGGAGAAAGCTGAACCCCTCAGAACTAGACCCTGAACCCTAAACCCTAAGCAGTTAACGTTGCCCCCCGAACCCTGAACCCTATACATCAAACCCTGAACCCGAAACCCCAAACCCTTGTCCTTTTATCCCTAAACCCTAAACCCCAACTCCTAAGCACTACTTTAGGGTTTAGGGCTCCGGGTTTATTCTACACTGGCACCGGGACCAGAAGCCCGAACCGAACTAGGACTGTAGCTGTAACTCCGTATCAAGCACCCTAAGCTCCAGTCTAAGCACTCTGCCACCTTGCACACCCTAGACCCAAGCAAAATCTACTAAGTAACCCGTTTCTTGAACCAAAAAACCTATTGTAAGCCCACTTCCTTGAATAAACAACCCTCAACCCTATAGACCCTAAGCCCTAGACCCGCAATCCCCCAAACAAAGAGCCACGACACTGGACAACCCCAAAGACAGGAGTTTGGACTAGGGGGACCCTTGGGGATATAAGCCTAAACCGTAACCCCTAAACCCTAAACCCAAAACCCTAAACCCTTAAGGGGGCTCCCTTATACTACCCCTAACCCTAAACCTAAAACCCTAAACCTGTAAAGGATCGCTGAAAGGAGCCCTTTAGGGCTCCCGTATACCTAGGAAAAGATCTGCGAGACGCCTCCTCCGAGCTCGGGCTCATGCCCATGGCCGGCGGTATCTCGGCCATTGAGCGGGAAAGCCAGGGGGTTTAGGGCTTTTGGGAGCTCCTTTTTATGTCCGTTTAGGGTTTAGGGGTTCAGGGGTTTAGGGGTTTAGAGGTTTAGGGTTCAGGGTTTAGGGTTTGGGGTTTGGGGCTTAGGGTTGCCATTAAGGGCTTGACATCGAATTTCTCTCTGGTATAATGTACTCTGGCTATATCGGGACGAAGGAGAGGTTTAGGTCAGCCTAAGATCCAGGGTTTAAGGGCTTTCCTGTAGCCGAAAACACCTACCTTCTTAGAGTTCCTTACTGTGGTTTCTATATATAGTTCCTTAAAGAGGTAGGTCTTTTCGGCTACAGTTTGATTCTAAAGGGGGTTTAGGGTTTGGAGTTCGAAGCACCCGTGAACTCAATAGCACGCTGTTTTGAACACTCAGAGTGCCGATAAACTTGACATATGAGATAAAAGAGCGACTGGAGAAAAAGGGAGAGAAGAGCTGTGGTTGAAACAGCACTGCAGGCTTAGACTTCGAGCTTCGGCTCAATGTGGGGTTTGAAGCTCAGGGGTTGCAGTTTAGGCTTTGGGGTTTAGATGGGTTTAGCGTTTGGGATCGTTTTGAGCATTACGAACTTCAGAGAGATGGATACCAAACAGTAAACCCTTAGCCCGGAAGCCCCCTGCCACCTTTGCTGTAGACCTTTGAACCCCAGTCCGTTGCGGAACAGGGCTCTAAAGCAGAGGTCGGCATGGATAGTGTTTTTTTTCAGGGTTTAAGGGTTTAGGGTTTAGGGTTTCTCCCTTTTGGTCTTTTTTGACTGTGCTGTACGTTTTGCAACAACCCCTAAACCGATGTTGAGCTTTATCCGTCGAGGGTTCAGAACATCTCATCCGAATCCTGGACGTCCCGAACACCCAACGAAGAACTCCGACTAGACCCCCGCCCCTAAGCTCAGAAAAGCCATCTGAGCCCGTCACCGGGGCGCGCCCATGGCGTTGCAAAACCCTGCGGTCGGAGGGGTTCGGGGTTTAAATGTGTGGCTTCCCTAAGCTGAACAGAAACCCCAATAGATTTACTGGGAGTTTCCGAAAATTAGGGGTACCTTATTTTGAGTCCTTATAATAAGGATCCTACTATTTAGGGTATGATATTAGGGTCCCCTATTTTCGGAAACTCCCATAATTGGGGTCTGGGCTGGCGCTGAGTCCTGGGTAGCCTCAGGGCTTAGGGTTTCGCTTGGAGGTCTGGGGCTTTGGAAGCTAGGATCCAATTTGGGCAGCCAACTCCTATTTTTTGGAAAGTTCTAAATTGGGATTGTGTCGGGATCCTTGAGCAGTGGAGTTCAGGCTTCAGGGTCAGCAGGTAGATCGCGGCAGGCTGCAGAAACAAGGACGTTCGAAGAAGCTACGAGACTGTTAGGTGCCCTAAACCCTACACCGTAAACCCTAAGAGCAGGAGCGCGGTTCACCTTGCAAGAAATTCCGATACTAGCCAATCCGGCAATTGCCTGATGCTCAAGCACCGTAAGGAGGCCCCACACACGTAACCCTAAACCCTGAACCCTGCAAATAGAAACCCTGGAGACCAGGACATACTGTTGATGATATGAATCCTGCATTACCCATAATAAGGAATATAGTACCATAATTCCCATGTTCTAGCGTCATTCATTTAGTGCAGGATTTATATCATCAACCATATGCGCCCCTTCCGGCCTGATCTCTACATTGGGATCAGGCTGCTTGCTCTCCTGCTCAATCACCTCAAGGACCTGGCTAGGATTGAAAAAGTGGGGTGTCGCGTTCAGGATTTGGGACGCAGGGTTTAGGGTGCGGGGTTTAGGGTGGTTTCATCACGTCCTCAAGGTGCGTACAAAGCTTCGGGGCCAAACCTTTAACCCCGAGGTTTTGGTTTTGCCTGGGGGAGCTATACCCTATATCTCGAAAGTCTGAGTGCTATCTTGCAAACCACGTCTCAATTTCCAGGATGTTCAGAGGCATTTGAATACGAGGGCCCTCGAAGAAAGGGGGTCTACATTCAGGAGCTCCAAACGGTTCTGTGGCTTCTTGTAAAGGAAGGAGTTCATGGGACTTACAAGAGTAGAAGATCGCAAAACCTTGTCAGGTTTAGGAGGATGGTGAGCGGGTGCCGAAGAGACGCGCATCGTAAGAGCCTTCTGCATTATTTGTTGAAGGTTCTGGGCTGAAGCACACCGGAACGGTTTAGGGTTTAAGGCACCTCTTTCGGAGGGTAAGTTAGTAAGTCTCAGCGTGATCTCCAAGTTACGAGCCCAGAAATCAGAAAAAGGATCAAACCCCCAGGCCCTCAAAACTCATTCAACCCTAATCCAAAATGCCCTGAGCTCCATCCCCTTCACCCTGAACCCTGAATCCCTTGAGCTGCATCCCCTACGCCCTCAAGGCCCCGGCGTGAGGCTTCGCTCGAATCTCAATCTCTGAGTCTGCCCCATCCAGCCTAGGTGGTTCAGCGACAAGATCAATCACGACTTAGGGGTTTAGGGGTTTAGGGTTAGGGTTTAGGGCTTGGGGTTTAGGGTTTAGGGGTTCGGGTCTACAGCGCAATGATAAGAAGACTTGGGATCAGCATGGTAAGCGGAGTAAGAGTTTGGGCGCCGGGGAAGCGTCACCAGAGCTTTGGACTTTCGGCTTCTGAGCTTCAGAGATTTAGTCAAAGGGTTTAGGGTTTAGGGTTTAGGGCTAGTACTTGAGGTCCTGGTTTGCGTCGCTGTGAGGTACTGAGGACTGAGCGTTCAGAGCTTGAAAATTAGGAGTCATGTATAGGCTTGGTGTTTAGGAAACCGTACACCCTAAAAACCCTAAACCTAAACCCTTTTGGCCTGAGGGTTTGTGACTATTGTTATTGTCTCCGCTCGGGGTGCCCGGACAAGTCTAGGCTTTTTAGGCTTAGGCTTTAGGGCTTACGGTTTCAGGGTTTCGGGCTCAGGATTCAGGGGTTAGGCTTTAAGGCTTAGGTTTAGGGCATCGGGTTTAGGCCTTACAGTTAAACCCCAATTACAACACCGTCGTCGAGTCCTATAAATACCCCTTACAAGACCTCCGAAAATCCTACCACACTTGGAAGGACGCTCATGAAGCGAGACAAAGACCATCCCACACAACCCTTCCCCCCCCCCACCAAACCCAAAAGCCATGATCCAGGCTCGTCCGTCGCCCAGCAGGCAGCAAGAAGGGACAGCACGAACCATGCCTCGTCTTACGGGGTGCCTAGACAAGTGTGTTTCAGGTGTGTTATACGAGTTTTAGACACGCTTGGAAAGGGTTCAGGCTGTATAAGGATATCATACATATATACATATTCTTATGTACTTATTTGTTTATACCGATAGATCTAGGTTGTATACGGGTTTTGTAACTAGGTGGGCTTACAAGAGTTCGATCTGCCAAGGCACTAAACCCAAAATTTGTCTCACATGAGGGGCCTTCTTTGGATCTAGGTAATTCTCGAGGCTCCTATATTAATGGCCGTAGGAGGTGCCCGACCTGTCCTTGGACACTACCGTAGGGCACCATCCCGTGTCTCGCCCACAGCACCAAATAAAGTCTTAAGCATTGAGGGTTTAGGGTTTAAGGCTTAGGGTTAGGGTTTAGGGTTTGGGGTTTGGGGTTGGGGGTTTGGGGTTTAGTTGGGGTTTCGTTGGGATTTGGCGTTTAGGTATCCTCAACCCTGCAATCTGTTTCTCTCTGCGGACGATCTCCTGTTCGAACCGCATGTGCCTCTACACCTTGAGCCACCCGCAAACCCATCACAAAGGCCAAAAGCAAACCCCCAACCCCGAGCCCTCCGCCTGGCGCCAAGCATGGAAAGACCTCGGTGCAGCTCTGGAGCATTGAGACGGTGGAGGGGCGATGTACTTGGAGGTTCAAGGGTAGTTGCACCTGTCAGTTACAAGTAGGGAAACTATAGCTATAAAGTTATGAGTTAAGTTATGACCTATAACCCGTGGTAGGGGATAGCCGCACTTAGAACTACCCATGAACCTCCAAGTAACCCCGGACCCTTTTAAACCTGAACCTCCCAAATACCAAAACCCCGAAAACTCAATCCCAAACTCTCTCATATAGGGGTCTTAATAATTAGAATAGGGCGTTGGGGCCATTATACTACAATTATAATAAGGAACCCCCCACAATGCCCCTATAGTAGACCCCGAACCCGGGGTTGAAGGTTTACTATAGGGCCCTGAATAATTGAATTAGAATAGGGTTTAGGGGACTTTAATTATCATAGGGAACCCGAACAATAATATTGGGTTTAGGGTTTAGGCTTCTACATAAAGGATTTTAAATGGTTTAGGTTTCAGGGTTTGGCACGCTTTTCAGGACCTAAACCCCATGCTTCACACATTAGATGCGGGGAGATTTGAAGGATTCTATCAAACCAGAGGCCTGAATAATTGCCTACAATTTAGGGTTTAGGGTTTAGGGTCTAGGGTTTAGGGTTACAAGTATGCTACTCCTGAGGATTCCTTATTATAGCTGCACCATAGCATACCCAAAATCCTGTTCTCAGTATTCAGGCCCGTATACAACGCGACACGATTTGTTTTGTCCTTCTACCAAGCAACATCTGGGATGTTTTAAGATCCCTTTTAGGGTCCTTTTTTTTATGGGTGCCGTACTTTTATGAGGAGCGGGGACCCTAACTTAGAGAACTACCCATCTCCACGAACAGGCCAGAGGCCTCGTGAGGCCGTGGTCAGGGCTAAGGACAGAACGACAGAACTCTTCGAGTTCGAGTTCGGGTGGGGTTCATACCAAGGAAGAACCATGGAGTTCAAGGAAAAGTACGAGTGAGAGGGTTTTTGTGGGGGGGGGGGGGTTCCTGTGAGGGGGGCTTCCGGGGTGATACTATGACTACTTATTTAGAGGATTCAGACTTCAGACTCAAGGTGACAGACCGTTGCGCAGCTGCAAGCCCGAAACCTTGGGTCCGAAGCCCTAACCTACAATCCAGAAACTCCAATAGCCCGAAGCAGGCATGCTTAGAGAAGCTATTTTAGGGTCTTGAAGGGTTCGTCCCTGCTGGCCCTACTACAGCTTCAATGCGAAAGCTTAACTTCTGGAGTTGGAAATCCTTCGGACCCCTCCAGCCCCCCATCACCCTGCTGGGCTGCCGGCATAGTTGGAGCTATTCACAAGCAACGGCTCTCTACATGGACTGCTGTGCCCAGAGATGGGGCACGAACACTGAGCCCCAAATGTCCGGAGTTGAACAGAAGTGCTTGAGAGTTTCGGTCTCCTAGTACTGAAACATGTCGATTTCTCAGGCTGAGTCAAACAAAGTATGCGGCCTTTCGTCTCCTCAGCTATGGTCCCGTACCGCTGATCTTGCACTCGATCGTTGCTGGGACACCACAGCTTCGAAAAGCCAGTGGTGGGGTGAGATGCTCAGACTTCTCGCAGAAGTCTTCTTCTTAAACCCATGCTCACAAACACTTCTGCTCCAACCACCCCCCTGGAAGCGTTCCAGCAAAGGACCTAAAACAAAGCAGAAGGAATCTACGAGGAGGTGAGGGGGGTTTGGGGCTTTTTTCATGAGAGCAGCTGGCCTGTGGCATGCCGAAAGGAAGTGGAGCTCCCCGGAGGGGAAAGAAAGGGCTCAATCACAACAAAGACCCTTACTGTAGAGGGCCTTGGTAATGAGAGTAAGATCTTGAGGTATATTCGGGTACGGCTGTATAGGGACTACGACGACGGCCGCCGCCACGGCGACGACGACGACGACTACTACTACTACTACGTATTCGGGCCCCTATAGTACACAAGAGCTCCCACATAATGCAAAAACCCTGAAGCCACTCATCGAATTCCCTGGTGCAGGCAACTCTCTCTAGTTTGAATTGCAACATAAATCTTCGGGGCTATAGCGAACAAAGCCCATGTGGGGTTGGGGGCCCAGAGCCGGAGTGCTCCAACATTCCACACAACACCCGAAAGAGGCAGCGTTAATTCCAGAACCTCACGACCCCAAACCCTCAACCCCAAACCCCTGCACCACTAGCAAAACCCTAAACCCTAAACCCCTAAACCCCGACACCCTAAAACCCTATACCCCAAACCCTAAAACTCCCAAACCAAGGACCCCAAAGAGGCCCTGTTGGCCCTCCCCTCCGGTCGGCTCCCCCCCAAGCCTCCCCACAACAGAGCAAGGCGTCACGAATTGGGATGCAGGTTGCGAGATGTCCCGGTCTTCGGCTTTTTGTTTAGGGCTTTAGGTTTAGGTTTTGGCGTTCGGGGTTTAGGGTTTAGGGTTTGGGGTTTTGAGGTTTAGGGGTTAAGGGGTTTAGGGGTTTAGGGTTTAGGGTTTGGGGTTTGGGGTGATCTACTGCCGCTCTGAAGGGCAGTCGAGTTAGTGTCGGGGCTTTAACAGTTAGTTTGAAGAGGGCTGCTGGGGGTATGACAATGGTATACTTCTGTAAGGGTAATTTGGGGATATTGCTACAAACGTATTCCGACCTCTATATTACTTGAATGTCAGTGGCTAGCCCTGTCGAAAGTTATGAAAAGCTTAATCTGGATTATCACGACTCATTTTCTACAGCTCTCTTGCTTGCAAGCCTGGTTGCAACCACCTCTCAGGCTTCAAGAAGGGGTTACCGTTTGCCGGGCTTGTGGCTCGTCATGAGGGTTTGGGGCTTAGGATCGCGGGGGTAATGTTGGGGTATCGGATGCTTCAAGGCTTCCGACCGTAGCTTGAAATCGGAAATGACAAGTCTTAGTTTGGTGTTGGGCTGGTAGAATTCAGGAAATCCATGTTTGGGGCTCTACTCATCTTGAAAAGCCCCGCATCAGCATTGGCTCTGTATGGCTGCTTTACCAGAACATTCCAACAACGGGCAGGGGTCCTCTCTCCGTCCAATCAAAACCACCGCGCAACTCTCAATGCAAAGCACTGCCCAGTTTGGCAACTTGAGCGATGACGTCGGCAATCCTGGCCAAAAAGCCCCCTTAACTGCAAAGCACAAAGTCCTGTTAGGCTAAGTTGGGATTTACCCCTTGGGGCTATCGAGGGTTCCAGCCTGGAGAGCTAGCTGCAGCCCCCAGCTCGACTTTACAAAGCGGGTTTTGCGTTTGGGGTTCAGGGCTTAGGGCTTAGGGCAAGATATGGGTGGCCCTGCTCCGTTAAGGCTTCACCGCTACCATCCGCTCACGAAGTGCTGTGGGAAAAGCAACATACGGGAGATCTTCTGAAGGTAGGCCCGAAACCCTAAACCCTAAAAGGCCTCCACTACGAATCTTCAGGCCCCTTTGAACCCCCGAGGCGGGAGGCTTCAGGACCGGCAAAAGGCAGGAGCTGCCTTTCCAGTCTTGACAAGAATAATCTAGGCCTTAATACGTCGAAGCAGCCTTGAGGGTACTGCTACTATTTTTTTGGTCACATATATATATATATATATATATATAGGGACCCAAATAATTCAAGGACTTCGGTGTATCAAGCTTTTGCTTCCACACTCCGGAATTCCACGTATGCTCGTCTATGAACTCCGTGTCAACCCCCTGTCTCACTACTCCCTCAAGCAACAAGCAGCACAGTTTAGGTGTTAAGGGTTCGGGTTTAAGGTTTAGTAGATCCCTGAACAAGCTCAACTCCCAAAGCAAGATTCCAAGCCGCGAGCCCTAAGCCCGTAAACCCTTAAACCTCTCAACAATAAACCTCAAACCCCTGGACACTGAACCGTCCCCACATCCCTTGCCGAAGGCGGTCCCCGGCACGATAGGGCAACCGGCGAATCCAGCCATCTGCCAAGCAGAGGGGAAGACTTACAAGCTAGCGGTCAAGGTTCAGTCTGGCGGATCAGGGGTCTAGGGTTTAGGGTTTACTGTTTCGGGTTTGGGGTTTACGGTTTAGGGCCATGGGATGTAAATGCGTGGGACAGGAGAGGTCTGCTGTATGCCGTGGGGTTTTGGGGCGCGGTAGCGGAGGATTTTTGGCTCAATGACCATCCGAACAGAAGACAAGTGCAAAATTTCGGCACTCAGACGAAAGGCTTGGGGCAGTCTATAGGGCGCATGGCGTAGGGTTTGGCAGCCCCAGTACCTAAACTTCAGCACCCTAGCCAAATCAACGAAACCCCCAGACCTCGTACTCAGGCGAAACCCAAAACGGGGCACGAGTCGCCGGCAGTGTGCAAGCACTTTTCAGCGAGGCTTGGAGGCTAATCCCACAGATCGTCAGCACTGCCAAACGATGCACGGGAACAGTGTCCGCGCCGTGCACAGCTGCATCGTAATCACCCGAACAAGGCACGATCAGATCCGGTGCACGGCGCGCTGCGACCGGGGGCAGCTGAGAGCCAACACCTGTGCGTTTCGAATGGAACTTGCGCTCTGCACGTTCACTTTGCGGGGGTCCACGTCGGCGGCATGCAAAGAAAAGTAGGTGGCTGCACAGCCGACATCCTTTCGCGCAGTGCCTCTAGGTCGTGGCCTCGGATGCTGTCCCCGTCGCGAGGCAGCCGAAGAACGTGTCTCTCAAAGTAAGCAAGCTGGGGCTCGTGACATGTTCCCCACCTGGGCTGGTGCGGCCGCGACGTTCATTGCAGGCCTGCAAGCCATCCACGTGCAAAGGCGCGAGCTGTGCTATTGCAGAGCGATGAATCGGAGACGTCGGACGATACAAAAGACTGAGCACGCCACGGAAGCGTCGCCTCGGATAGACAAGGGGAAGTCAGCGACTCTAGAGTCTTGATCTCAACAGGCTTCAGGCCCAGTAGTGTGACATGAGCGCAAGCTGCACGCGCCAGTGGAACACGCGTATCCAACGACGTCCTACTGGGTCGTGCACCACTAGCTCTGCACGATGACGGGGCAGACTCAATGTCCATTTGCTGGACATGTCACGCGCCCACTTCTTGTAATCCCAAGGCGGCGCGCACTTCCTGGGACGTCGTGACACTGGTGCGTGACGAAGCCAGATTGCGGCACCACAGCGGCCAGGCGCTCTTTTGCCCAGGTGGTGTATTTACGGGCCTGGCAGGCAATTTCGCGGCGAGAACGAAGCACCATGAGCTTAGCTTCACCACCACCAGAAACCCTGCAGCCCAGCATGCTAAAGCCTCACGGAACCGCCATAGCACCCTTACAAAACCCTGCAGAACCCAGAATTCCCATCTAGAAATCCATTCCTAATCCTGAACCCCAAACCCTCAACTTTGAACCTCTACCCTAAACCCCACTCCTATTCCTAATCCTAATGCCTCAACCCTGCTCCCTCTACCCTAATCCCTGCACCCCAACTTGCACCATTTTTGACCAAAACGATGAAAACACTCCCCCCTGCCTCGAGCGGCAAGCGCTGGAGCTCGGACTGAGCCCAGGTGTTTGGAGATTCGAGGGTTTAGGGTTTAGGGTTTAAGGTTTAGGGTTTAGGGTTTAGGGAGTAAGATAAGGGCCGTAAATAATTAGAATAGGGTTTGGGGTATGATCTACTATAGCAAAAGCAAACACTATGAGGGAACAGTTGTACGTTTCAGTTTGGAGGGTTGTAAGTTAGAGGTGCTTCAATCTTATAGGGTCTACGGTTTGTGGCTCAGCGCCTAAGTTCGAAGTGTTTGGGGTTTGGGGTTTAGCGTTAGAGGGGCGCGAACTGGGTTCAAACTCCTTTAGAAATCTGCACAAGGCTAATTAGAGTGCTTATGGGCTTTGTGTAGAGCTGCTTGCAGGGTTAGTGCGCATTCACAGGTTCAGGACCTGTGGCTTGTGCAGCAGCAGCAGCAGGAGCAGCGACGTAAGGTGTAGCAAGAGACGCACTTGTACCAACCTTGCCCAGAGCGATAGGAGATGTTTCAACTTCGGAAAATTATGCTCCGAAGATCCTTAACCCAAGACAAGTCGTAAGTCATGAGATCCTAAACCTCAGTTGACACACAGACCTGGCTTCTGGAATCGGTCTCGGCTCATGATCTTACATCTGTTATATTACGTTGTGTTAAGTTAAAGTCTACTAGGAATCTTTGGTGGAACAGCTGTCGAGTCTCCGGCGGCAGCGACAAAAACAGCCGTGCCAAGGGCGGCGATGGCGGTGCCTTCGGCTTCACACGGCAAGTAAAGGATTTTGTTGCAGCTTTGGCTGGATACGCCGCTTTATCCTCTCCTCCGGGCAGTGGCTATGGATTAAGTTAGGGCTCAAGCTTAAGCTTTTCGATTAAGAGCTTCACTCGGCAGGGATTCAGGGTTTAGAATCAGGGTCAGGCATTTATGAAGCTTCCAAAAAGCACATACTACCGGGGCCTTCATAATTACCTACACTATTTTTGGGGTTCCAGTATAGTGGGCCCCAAAACCTTATTCTAATTATTAAGGCCCCTCTATTATAGTACCCTTGTAGTATCCCTCATAGCTTATAGACCCCTTTAAAGGAACCTGATTCTAATTATTAAGGCCCCTATAGTAAACCCTAAACCCTAAACCCCTAAACCCTAAACCCCTAAACCCCTAAACCCTAACCCCTAAACCTTAAACCCCTAAACCTTAAACCCCTAAACCCTAAACCCTAAACCCGAACCCCTAAACCCCTAAACCCTAACCCCTAACCCCTAAACCTTAAACCCCTAAACCCTAAACCCTAAACCCGAACCCCTAAACCTTAAACCCTAAACCCCCAAACCCCAACCCAGAGGCGGCACGGGTTTCGGGCTCCTAGGACTCGCGGTCCTCTCACTTCCCAGAGACTCCAATAGCCCTTAATTAAGGAATATACCTTAAATTATATTAGGGTTTAGGGCTTAGGGTTTAGGGTCCCACTATAATTTAAGGTATATTCCTTAATCAAGGGCTATTGGAGTCTCTGGGTTTCGAGAAGAGATGACGCTGAGACTCTTGAGCCCTCAATCCGCCTTTGGTGAGGAGCCCTGGAAGCCCAATTGGGAGTCTCCGAGATTAGGGGTACATTTTATAAGGATCCTACTATTTAGGGTACTATATATCGCCACCCCGAAATCCACCATAACCCACCCAAACCCTCTATCCGAATCTACAGCAGATTATACTAAGCCGCCTAAGTATCCCTTTGGGTAACAATTTAGGCCCAAGATAATGTGCTGCAGATTCTATTGTCAACGTTTTAAATGAAAAAACTATATTTAAAGACCAGGCGTGGGGTTTAGACCTCGAACTTTGGGCTGGGGGCGTATGTGGATTCATGGGTGTAGGGCTTGTTGAAACCCATAAACCTCAAGCCCAAAGCCCCAAAACCTCAATCCCCAAATGCATCCTCAAGCAGATGCCCCCTGCGCCAACGGAGTCCTAAACCCTGAAGCATCCCCATTCCGACAACACGAAACGTCTCAAATCCAAACCTGTGAGCCGAAACCATGAAACCCTGCAAGGCGGATTTTCTGCCCACTTGCGAGATATTGGGATCTGGCAATCGGACGAGCTACAACGGTGAAACGCTGAGTTTGGGTGAGTCATGGCGAGTCTTTATGGTGCGGGGTGCAGACTGCTTCCAGTGAAAGGTTTAGGACGAGCTACGCGGTGAGACGTTGGTGTTCACATCCTTGCAAGCTTTCCTTGTAGGAAAGTCGATGCAGAGTTTCGCACACTGTCTTCTGGAGGCATGGCTTAAAGCTTCTGGCCCTCAAGCTTCCTGTGATTGCCATGTTAATGTGTGCTGCTGTTGTTCTGAGAGCCTACGTTGAGGGTGCCCGTGTAGGTTATTTGGTCTTGCTGCAGGTGCCACCATAACAATATGTTTATTGTTTCTGCCATGGTTCTTATACTGGCTTAATGAAAATGTTACTAGAAGTACTTTGTTACCACCGCCACCATTGTTTTGACTTTGGCTCTTACCGTGAGTACCACTGTTCCGACTTTGAGTCTTCCTTCGGCTGCATCGCTTGCACTAGGCTCTGGGTTATGGCTCAGTGTGGCTCGGTTTTTACGGTCAGTATAACTTGTCGTGAGTTTTACGCAGTTTTGTGGAATTGCAATGCGAAACGATCGCAGCGCAGCCGAACAACGTCACAGCGAACGCGGCAGAGAAGTTTCTGAGAAAGCCACCAGCCAGTCGTCCAAAAGGGACACAGGTCGCAAACCCTGTACCCTAAACCGCTTTATAGTTTGCGGGTTTGGGTACATGGTGGTCAGGCCGTCAGGAAGTTTGGGGTTTGAGGTCTGAGCTCGAGCACGGTTTGTGAACACCGCACGCGGTGAAACGTGTCAAGAGCTGCCGAATTAACTCGCTCAGGGTTTCTGGACTATACAACTTTAAGGTTCCTTCATGTGGGTAGTTTTCTAAAACTAGGGTCCCTTTTGAGGGTCCTTTTTGTGATGGGTCTTTTGCAGGCTCAATATCTTCTTGAGGACAAACCGAAGCCTGCAACCCAGAAGCACAAGCCCGACGTGATGAAGCCTACACGCAGCACACCGATCCCTGAACCATTAAGTATGTGCCGAAAACCCTAATGCCGAAATCATCTGAACTCTATACTATAATAATATACCAGCATATACTATAACAAACGAAAACACAAACACCCTGATCCCAGTCCTTGCATGCAAAATCCCGGAACCCAAAAGTGCTCAAGCCTCGCACTTGTTGGTCTTAGACCCTCGGTCTAAGCCAGGCTTCTTCAGCTTGCCGGAATCCGACCTGAAGAATCTAAAATCTACAGCCCTACCAACCCTGCGCCCAAACCCGTGCACCCTAAACCCGCTACCCTAAGCCACAAACTTTAAACACCCTGAGAAGCCTCCAGCATTCGTCAGCTCTTTGCCTTGGGGCTGCGAGGGTCACTGCTCTTGCCCTTGTCATCCTCATGAAAGCTGCTGCAGGGGTTTCGCGTTCAGGTTTTCTTCTCCGGTTTAGACTGTGACGTGCCGGGAGTGCGGCTCGAGCTTAGGGTGTAGACTTCAGGTGCTCCAGAGGCGGGGGTAGGGTTTAGGTACCTTGTTTGGGGGTCCTTATAATAATGATCCTACTATTTAGGGCACTATATTAGGGTCCCCTATTTATTAGGGCTCCATACGGTTCCGTCTTTACAGTCTTGGCTTCGGAGATAGGGGCCCTGAAGCTTGGGAGTCCAGTTGCTGGAAGTTGCCCCAACCAGCTTCGATTGGGTCCTATCTAAGGGATGAAGACGGATTGCCATTTGCGAAGACTGTAAAGGTCGGGCTCTTAAACCCTAAACCCAAAAGCGGCTTGTAATGCAACACAACTTGATCTCGAGACCGCCTGTCGATCGTGCTCCCGTTGAGCGCTTTATGCGAAAACACTGCGATCATGAGTTTATCCCTGATGACATAAATACAGAGTAGAGCCGTCGCCAATGTGGTGGCGGTGCTGGTGGCCGTACTGCTACTTCTGCTATCTACTGCGTGCCTTTATTCCTACTCCTGCTGCCACTAAGAACTCCTACTCCGACTCCTAGACGATGACGACGTACGTTCATGTCATCTGCTGCGCACAGCCCCGCCAAGCTGGGTCCTTGTCTCTGCTCTTGCTGCTGGACTTCGGCCTGTTCTTGGACTTGCCTTTGGCCTGGGCAGCACGGATGTAGTGAGGTTCGGACGTGGCGCTGCGGCTTAGGCAGGACGCAGGTTTTAAGGGCTTGGCGGTTGAGACGATTTTGCATGAGGAAATCGGCCACAGCAAAGCACCGTGATTTTGCACAACATGCACACTCAAAGCCTAACTTGGAGCATTTTGGGAGTTCAGCTTAAACCCCAGAGCGTTAGCTCGCGAGCCCTGCCCCTAAAAAACAACCAATTTTGTTATAATGGCACCCTGCTCCGAGGCCTCCCCCCTGCCCCTACCCCTGCCCCTAGCCAACCTCTAAGCCCCTGCCCCTTCCTGCCCAGTGGCCTTCTGCTAGCTTCGCTGCACCTGTCAGCGCGTCCTCAACCCCAAAGCCCTTGCACGACCGGCCGCTGCCCGACTCCCCTTACCTTGGGGGTCGGCGGCAG